>VWZI01014614.1:34957-62476 GCA_013396835.1 Psilopogon haemacephalus
ACCTGTTCATAGAAGGCCACCAGGTTTGTCAGGCAGGATCTGCCCTTGGTGAAGCCATGCTGATTGGACCCAATCACATCTTCACTATTCTCCTATTGCAGTAGTGCCTCCAGGAGGATCTGCTCCATGATTTTACCAGGCACAGAGGTGAGACTGACTGGCCTGTAGTTCCCCAGCTCTTCCTTCCCACCCTTTTTGAAAATGTTAGTTATGTTTCCCCTTTTCCAGTCAGTGGGACTTCACCAGACTGCCAGGACTTCTGGAATATAATAGAGAGGGGTTTAGCAACCTCATCTGCCAGTTCTCTCAGTACCCATGGGTGTATCCCATTGGGATCCATGGACTTGAACACTTTAAAGTTCTTCAGGTAATCACGAACCTGATCTTCGCTTATGATGGGCAGTTCTTCCTTCTAGTCCCTGCCATTATCTTCCATGACTCCAGGAGTGTGGCTAGAGGTAAAGAAGTCGTTGAGAACCTCAGCCTTTTCTATGTCATTTGTGACCAGTTCACCTGTTTCCTTTCTGAGGGGGCCCACACCTTCCCTAGTCTTCTTTTTACCATTAATATACCTGTAGAAATTCTTGGTGTTCTCACAGTGTGGGACTGTGCAAAGACACTCACAAGTCTATGATGTGTAGCCATGGAGTCATTTCTAATGCACTGGACAGACACATACAATGTCAATGCGTTGGGCCTGTTTTTTCACAAGTATTTGTATTAGTAGGTATGCGTGCAGCTTTATTCTCTATAAATATCCTCACACTGGTCTGTTTCTGGGGTGAATATTTAGCTAAACATGTACTGATATTTGACTTTTGTCAGCCTGCACTTCTCTCCTTTATTCAAACAAATTACTTGGAATGTCATTTGAGGTTCAGGACATGAGATTTCTGACAGTGTTTATGAAATATAGTAGTCATTTGGGAACCTGTGTAATATTCTGCAGTGGCCAAAATGAGTTGTGAAAGGAGCCATTTAAAGCTTTTAAAAGAAGTTCTCAGCATGTGGCATTTTGGCTGCAAGAAGCATTTGCTTTTTCTGGAAGTTAATCACTCGTTGAGTCACTAGTTGAGAAGGCATAGTTCTTCTCAGTCATTGCCTTCAGCATTTTGTTTCATCTCTGCAATAGCAAAGGGATAAAACCTCATGTGAATAGCTAAGTTTTCCTCACTAAACCCCTTTATCTTTTAAAGAAAAAAGGACAAATAAAGAAAAGAGAGGAAAAAATTTAGAAAGGTATTTTTAAGAAACTATTTTTTAAGAAACTATTCACATTTCTTATCCTGTTCACAGATTCATAGAAATATTTGGTTTGGAAGAGACCTTGAAGATCATGTAGTCCCAAATCCCCTGCCAAGGGCAGGGACACGTTCCACTAAACCAGGTTCCTCAAGGCCTCATCCAGCTTGGTCTTGAACACCTCCAGGGAGGAGACATGCACAGCATCCCTGGGCAACCTGTTCCTGTGTCTCACCACTCTCACTGGAAAGAACGTCTTCCTAATACGCAGTCCAAATCTCTCCTCCTCAAGCTTCAATCTATTCTCTCTTGTCCTATCACTACAATCCCTTGTCAAATGTCCCTTCCCGGCATTCCCATAGGCACCCCTCAGGTACTGGAAGACTGATATAAGGTCTCCCCAGAGTTGTCTTCTTTCCATGCTGAACAACCCCAGCTCTTGCAGCATGTCCCCATAGTGGAGGTGCTCCAACCCTCTGATCATCTTTGTGGTCCTTCTCTGGACCCACGCCAGCATTTACTTGTTTTGATGTCAACAATATTAATGACTCCTGCCTGCCTCAGTCTAGTTAGCATCTATTCAGTGGCATTTCATAGACTGACATTTGTTTTCCTCCTGACAAAAATATCAAGATACTTCTTGACAAAGCAGTGGTGAGGTTCTTTTAGATCCTATATGCCTTTCTTTTTTTGCTTATTACATTCTTTTTAAATTCTTCAGGTATACATTTGACTGAGGCATAATTGCTGTTGGCTGCAATGCCTATCAGCGTGTTTCACATTTCTTGTGAAAAGGAATAGACAAGAAAAGATAGACAAGAATTTCCTTGTGCTTTTTCTTCAGTACAGACCTAATCCTTTCCTCAGATACTTCTTACAAGTAGTCTCTAAATGCTAAAGAAGTGGCATATCCTTTGTACAAATCAGAGGAAAGGTCCTGTTTCACCAAAAAGGATTCACACTAAGAACTTTGTAATATTCCAAATAACTTCATAGTTGCTGGTCATCACATTTAAATCATTAATTAACCTACTCAGTGTTTTTCTCAGAATTATCCCATGCTAGATTACTTTAAACATCAAAATATAATTCAGTTCGCTGACAAGTCCTGTGGTATTTATCATGTTTCATAATGGGCACTGAAAATTATTTTATCTGTATGTTTGGTAGAGAAAACAAAGCTTAAATTATTTTCCATGTTGTATTTAAGTACAGTAATTCATCTTGTCACCTTGTCTGTGTTAATAGTGGATATTGTACATTCCAACTAAATTTGGCTTCACGAACAGCTAATAAATGGGCTTAATTGTTTGTAGAAGCTTTGTGCACATAATTGGTATGTATCTCATAAGCTTCTAAAGTATGGTGTGGGAACTTTGTCTGATGCTGCATTAAATAACCAAAACTACTCCTGGAAGCTTATTTTGTTGTGGTTTTGTTGTTTGTTTGGGCTTTTAAATTTTACTTTTTACATGGTTTTAATCATAAGTTTGCATGGTGGACAATTAGAAATGTTGACATAGTTTTCTGTAATCTTTCATAGATCCAGAGAGGACTTGTTATCTACATATGCTTCTTCAAAGGTGCTAATGAGGATATTGTTCCAAAAATAGGTATGATGTAATCCTTATAAATTGTTATGTTTGAAAAAGAAGAAAAGCAGTGGAGGCAGAGAAGACAGCAGCCATTCAGACAGGAAGGCGTCAGAAAGTCATAAGATATCATCATTGTAAATCAACCTGGCTGAAAACAGCTTGCTTTGCCTTGTTTTTTTCTGGCATCTGTCCATACAGAATCACAGAATGTTAGGGGTTGGAAGAGACCTCAAAAGATGATGGAGTCCAACTGCCCTGCCAGAGCAGGATCACCTAGAGTAGGTCACACGGGAATGCATCAAGACAGGTTTTGATTGTCTCCACAGAAGGAGACTCCACAACCTCTCTGGGTAGCCTGTTCCTATGCTCTGCCACCATCACAGTGAAAAAGTTTTTCCTGATGTTCACAGGGAATCTCCTGTGCTCCAGTTTGCACCCATTGCCCCTCATTCTACCATTGCACATCACTGATCAGAGCCTGACTCCATCCTCCTGATATTCACATCTTTATAAACATGAATAAGGTCACCTCTCAGTCTCCTCAAAACTAAATAGCCCCAGCTCCCTTTGCCAATCCTCATAAGGGAGATTTTCTACTCCATCATCTTTGTGACTCTAACCTCTCACTCTGTCCTTCTCATGATCAACTTGTTACTTCCCATGATGATAATATTCTAGCAATCAAAGTGCTGCTGCTTGACATATTACAGGTATCAGGAAACAGCCTCAGTCCAGGATGGAACTGAATTTAGAGAAAACTGTTTTCAAACAACAAATGGCTTAATTGGAGAAACATTTTAACACTGATCTCACTGTAAATGCAAAGTGTTTAAAATTACAGCCAGTAGAGGGAGTGGATACTCCCTCTGAATGGATAACTAAAAAGTGTCCTTTCCATCTCATTTCAGTGATACTGTGTACAGGTAGCCTTTCAAATGCAGTTTTCTGCTTCAGGAGCAAAACTAACAATATCTGTAGTCCTTTCCCAAATGCACTTTATCATTTACATCAAAGCAGAGAAGATGCTGTGGATAAGGTCAAATGGTACTAATTTCTGTCTTCACCCACTGTTACGTTAGCGTAGGATTTTTGGTTTTAATTTTTACTTTTATTTCATTCTTGCTACCTTCTTTCCTCCATCAGTAGCACTGGATCACCTGGGTAATTCTGTGCTGCTCTGTGTTTCAAATAAAAGTGCCCTTGCTTTGTGGCTAGATGATATTAGTGGTTTTGCAAAAGGCTGTGTAACAGTAGCCTGTTTCAGGCTACTTGCTGGGACCAACAGAAAGAGCTGGCAGTGCACAAACACAGATTCTATTGAAAAAGCTGAGAGCAGCTCCTGGGAAATTGCCTCTTGGTCTTGGAGTGACGCAGTCTTACTGTGATGGTAAACTAAGGTGAAAATCTTTAGTGGTATATAAAGCTATGATTAAAAAGTTGATTTTGTGCTTGTGAGAATTCAATGAGACTGTTACTTGAGAATAAGAACCTTGTCCGCTGTGTGGCAGCTGAAACAGTCCAGAAAAAGAAAGCTCCGCATCCCTTTAGGAGATTGATTTGTGACCATCTTCTTTAAGCATCTGGTTTGCAGAGTATTTTTTCCTAAATTATTTTTTAAGCTGTTTAAATAAAGTATTTTGGTTCCTCAATCACACCTCTGCTCCTTTTGCTTTAAACAATAATAGTTTTTCTGGCTTTGGAGGCATGACTAGAATCCACACATCTTTTTGTAGAGTTGGACAAAGTTTGGGAGGAGGCATTTGATTTGTTGTATGATGATTCAGTCGTCATGATTGATTAATAGGGTCACAGGATCACAGGATGTTAGGGGTTGGAAGAGACTTCTGAAGATCGAGTCCAATCCCCCTGCCAGAGCAGGACCTTTAGAGTCTAGTGCAGATCACACAGGAATGCATCCAGACAGGGCTGAAAATCTTCAGAGAAGGAAACTCCACAACATCTCTGGACAGCCTGTTTCAGTGCTCTGTGACCCTTACAGTAAAGAAGTTCCTCCTCACATTGAGGTGGAACTTCCTATGCTGCAGTTTACATCCATTGCCCCTTGTCCTGTCACAGGGCACAAGTGAGCAGAGACTGTCCCTTCCTTCCTGAACACCCAGCCCTCAGATATTTATATACGTTTATTAAATCCCCTCTTAGTCTTCTCCTCTTCAGACTAAAACCCCCATGTCTCAGTCTTTCCTCACAAGGCAGTGCTCCAGTCCCTTCTTCATCCTTGTAGCCCTCCACTGGACTCTTTCAAGTAGATCCCTGTCCCTCTTGAACTGGGGAGCCTATAACTGGACACAATATTTGAGATGGAGCCTAACCAGGACGGAGTAAAGTGGGAGGAGAACCTCTATCAATCTCTTCCTAATGCACCCCAGGATACCGTTGTCCCTCTTGACCACAAGAACAGTACTTATTGACTCAGTATTTGATTAATCAGCAGTTTCTCGTACTTGAATAGTTTGTGACACATTACAATATTTGTTGAATTTTATCTATGATGTTATATTAGGTCCTTTGTAGTTTACTTAAGTTACACTAACTCCTTTCTTTTTTTTTTTTTTTCCCCAGTCAATACACTGCTGAATGTTAAATTAAGTGAAAATGAAAGCGGGGAGTACCTTTCTGTTCTGGATTTACCGGGCGATGTGCTAATCATACCACAAGCTACCCTGGGTGGCAAACCAAAGGGAAGGAAGATGCAGTATCATGCAAATATTGAAAAAGAGAAAGGGCTGGAACTTTATTCTCTGTTTGTGACTTTGTGTGAAAAAGAACTGGCCATCAATGCCAGATGCATGGAAGCAGGTGTTCTCGTCAAGCACGGCACATACGGAAACAGGCAGGTGTTAAAGCTGGATACAAATGGACCTTACACTCATCTGATTGAATTTTGAAAAAATAAGTGATAACCTGAATACAGAGCTGGCTTGCAAGTGATGCTTGTTTGGTTTTCATTGCTAAACATTAATGTACTTAAATGGTTTGGGGAAATACAGTGTAAGAAATATTTTCGCTCATCTGTACTGGTGCTGGGAGATACAGTGTAAGAAAGATTTTCACTCATCTGTACTGGTGTTGCCCACTCATCTGTACTAGTGTTGCCAATGCCATTATGTAGAAGGATGCCTGAGACTGCTTTGCAATAATGAGTGTGTGTTTTATGTCCATTCGCATCTGAAGTGTGCTCAAAATAATTGTTAGTACTGATGCAATGAAGATGTACAATTGGGAAGGCTTTATTAAAAGAAATTAGGTTAATGCATGCATTTCTTACTACAAAATAATGACAGAAGTATTACATGGACCAGCTGCTGTAAAGTGTGCTTGAGGGGGCAAGGTTTATAGATCAACAAAAGAGAATGCTGTAGGTATACTTACTGCTTCCCAGTTTCCTGAGTCAGACAATTTTTTTTTTCTCTTCTAGCTATAAAATACCAATGTTTTCTAGCTTACAGATATATTGAAAGCATAAATTAATTTGTTTTTTAGCCTTTTCAAGAGTAACTATTAAGTAATAAGTCCATCCCCTCATCCAGAGTGTGTAGAACACTTAATACAGTACTATGACAATGGTAGGGCCACAAAAATTATCAGGGGGTTGGAACACCTCTCTACAAAGCCAGGCTGAGGGAGCTGGGGTTGTTCAGCCTGGAGAAGAGAAGGCTCTGGGGAGACCGAATAGTAGCCTTCCTGTACCTGAAGAGTGCCCACAAGAAGACTGGAGAGAGACTGTTTACAAAGGTCTGCAGTGATAAGACAAGAGGCAATGGTTCAGAATTAGAGGAGATTTAGATTGAATGTTAGGAAAGAGTTCTTTACTGTGAGGGTGGTGGAACACTGGAACAGGCTGACAAGTTAGGTGGTAGAGGCCCTATCTCTGCAGATATTCAAGGTGAGTCTCAACCTGATCTAGCTGAGGATGCCCCTTTTTACTGCAGAGAGGGTTGGGTTAGATGATCTTTAGAGGTCACTTTGAACCCAACCCATTCTATGATTCTATACTAGGACTGAACAGGGGCTGTATAGGGAAGAAAGAGTGGTGAATCTAGAAACTGAAGTCAAGGCAATACCACTGAATTGCTTTCTTGAAGTTTGCACTCTGAAATCGCTGATGTGTTTTGATAGGCTGCTTGCTATAGCTTAGTCTGTGTCCTTGTTACCTTGGTCTTGTCTGCTCAGTCCTTTCGTAACAGAGCCTCAGGAAAATTACAGAAATATTCAAATGAAAACAAGAAGAAAATCATACAATGTATGCTGCCATCTCGTCATGCTCTCTGCTCTATTGGTTCCTTCCAGCTTTTTGTTAGGCAAAGACAGGCTTACATTTCTTTTATATACAGTGTTGGCACATTTGGGGCCCTATCCCCACCTGACTCATAAACATTATTAAGAAGATATAATGTGAAATTCTGCCTTGTAAGGCAGTAAGAACAGAGCAGCTACATTAAAATGTGGCAAATTCAAAACTGATTCAAGTGCATTCATCCTTTGAGTCAAGTTTCTCTGTTACTGCAGCATCATATTTTTTTTAAGTCAGTAATTTATAAGAGTTCAAACTGAAATTAGACATTGATACAGTTTGCGGTAATTGTCCAGAATTCTAATTTAAATAATAAATTATTTTATGAAAAGACATAGAAGCTCCTAGTTAGTGAGCATGCCAACTTTTGTAATCATAAATTGTAGGTCATTAGTTACAGATGCCCTGTTCTTATCTTTATTTTTTTAAAATCTAACAACTGAATGTATATGCAGGCTCAAACTATGCCATGAGAATCATATTTTTTAAAACACACACACAAAGCTCATTGTTTTGATAAAAGCATAATGAGTTTGGTCTTTTTTTTAACATAATGTATGGTTAATAATTATGAAATATCTAAGAATGTTGACATCCCTGCAGCTAGCACTCACAGTTGATAACAACCAACATAAATGGCCTGGAAATATTAGCCAAGTCCCAAATGACATATTTATTCATTAATAATTAACAGTTATGATAGACACTATATGAGTCACATTCTAAGTCCTTATGAGCAACATTTCAGTAGGACTGCCCTGATGTGAGTAACTAATATAAACTCATTACACTCTCTGTGCTGAAAAAAAAAAAAATTTAATTCTTTTTTCTGTTGAAGGACAAATCCTAAAACATGCTGAGCAATATAAATTTTTACTGACCTTACAGGACTTGCAGGTATTCAGTATGTCGCAAGAATTGTTCCTTTGACATATAATACGAAGTCTGTAGGGTTTTGTTTGGATTTTTTTTTTTTTGTGGTTTGTTTTGGTTTGTTTTTTTAGTTTGTTTATTTTTTCCTGGCTCCAGAAGGATCTTTGTCAGCCTTGCAATTCATTCTCCCTGTTTCAAGAACTTTGCAAGTTCTAAGAGGGATGAGCTTGAAAATAAATGTTCAGTGAAAAACAGACATGAGACCAAGCTCCATCCCACACTGATCTTTCATATAAAACATGTATGAACTTCTGTATATTTCAGTGATTCTTGGAACAGGACAGAACTCTGGATTTTCTGCAAAAAGATGGCATTTTTGTGTATTATCTGTCTATTTGAGATTTTTTTTGGGTATCCATCTCAGAATACTGCTCCAAAAATTGCTAGCTTGTTGAATGCTCTGATCTTTGTACTGTTTTATTTCTGTCTATTATTGATTCACAATCCATTTAGTGAAAGAAGCCATTTCTGAATAACATGATGGGAAAATTGATTAAGATTATTTTTTCAAAGCAAAATGCTCATTCCTTTCTGCTATACTTTAAAGAGATGACCTGACACTGCTTTAAATAGTTTCTATGACTTGACAAAAGCTCAAATAATTATCCTGTTCTATATGTAGAGAATATCTATTGGAAGATGCTTAATATTCCCCACTTTCTTAAAATAAACTTTAAAACCAGGAGTCATCACTATGCTATTCTAGTATGGCCTCCAAATCAATTGTGACACAGTGTTCTGTAAGGTTTTTGTGACCTTGTTTGCAGCATACACCCAGTGTATCTAAGGTGAGCGTGGCTGGACTATGAACTGTGATCATAAAATGAATGAGTTTAGGTGCAATAGCTTGTTTTCTAGTCAGCAATATTCCTGCTTCCTTTCCATGCCCTTTGTGGAAATACTTAACCTCTGCTGCTACATATAGTGTGCACCATACAGATGTTATTCCAGAACTGAAGGGTGACAGGCAGCACTAGGATTACCAGTAAAAAAGCTACAACTGCAGTGCTATTGCTAGTAACAGTCCACAGACTTTGTCTTGAGTTTACAGGACCTAAGGATGGAGACTTATCACATTGCTTTGTCTGAACTTTTCATGATATTCTTGGAGCTTTGCTTTAATTTGGTTTAGTTGTTAACAGTGTGGGGTTTTTTAATGACAGGAGACTACTGGCTAATTTGTTTTATTTTGGCTTTGTGTGCTGTAACCACAGTTTTTATGCAGATACTAATAATAAGCAGTTATTCTGCATGGGCCAGCAATGTGCTCTTTTGGCCAAGAGAGCCAATGCCATCCTGAGGTGCATCAGGAAAATTGTGGCCAGCAGTTCTAGGGAGGTTCTTCTCACCATCTGCTCTGCCCTGTTGAGACCACACGTGGAATACTGTGTCCATTTTTGGGCTCCCCAGTTCAAGGGAGACAGGGACCTGCTGGAAAGAGTCCAGCAGAGAGCCACAAGGATGACTGGAGGACTTGAGCATCTTCCCTATGGAGAGAGAGCCCTGGGACTGTTAGTCTGGAGAAGAGAAGACTGAGAGGAGATCTTATCAATGTGTACAAATATCTGAGGGGTGGGTGTCAAGTGGATGTGGCCAAGCTCTTTTCAGTGGTCAGCAGCAATAAGACAAGGAGCAATTAATACAAACTAGAACATAGAAGGTTTCACCTCAACATTAGGAGAAATTTCTTTACAGTGAGGCTGACAGAGCCCCGGAGCAGGCTGCCCAGAGAGGTTGTAGAGTCCCCTTCTCTGGAGACTTTCCAAACCTGCCTGGATGCATTCCTGTGCAAACTACCTTGGGTGATCCTGCTTTGGCAGTGGGGTTGGACTCGATCTCTGGGGGTCCCTTCCAACCTCTAAAGTTCTGTGATTCTGTGAATAATACTCTAACAGAATGTTACAGTGTAGAGACATTTGGACTAGTTGGAACAGCCTACAGAAGTGAAAACACTAGCTTCAGTGTCAGGGGAGTAAGAGGAATGGGAAGATATGACATGAGGCATAGGCTGGCTACTGGAGATCCCAAGGCTACAAAGTCGGCAGTGGTCAGTTAAAGACATACAGACCTGGAGCTGGACAAAAATAGTTTCAGGGTTAAAAAAAGAGAAGAAAAAACAAGTACCTAAGGCAAATAAAATACAAAATACACAGTGAAGAAAAAGCAAGGTGTAAAATTTCGTTAGGAAATACAGAAAACAGGTCCAGGTGAGAGCTATTTCCACAATAGGGAAAAGAAGAACACCAACATTGTACTCAAACAGACACAGCACTAGGGATGCTAGTGATCCACTGTGCTTCCTCCACCAGATGGAAGCCACAGGGAGGTGAAAGAGTATGCATGGGACCTGGAGAAGGGGTAGGCACTAGGCAGTGCATGAATAATGACTTTAACTGTAGTATTATTATTGAGACTTTCTCTACAATTTTGTTTTTGTTTTTATTTTTTTTCTCCTTTCTGCAATAATTAGACGTGGGCTGATGGTAATTCTTCAATTAGACTGCTAAAGTTGCAACTGCACTAATATATGTTGGTTGACTTTACAGATACCATGGCTTTCTTTTTGCCTACAAGATTTTGCACATAACAACTTCTGTGGACAGTTGCTTCCATGTATTGAAATGGCACCTACTTGATGAGCTGCTGGATATTAGCCAGCCTCTGTGGTGTTTTTCACCAGGTCCTTTAATGTGGCTGTGATGTCTGATCTCATCTACCACAAAAAGCTGCACAGAAGTTCCTTTCTTCATTGTGACTCAGTGCAGTCTTTGCTCTTTAGCCCCTCCTTGAGTTCCATCAATCTGAAGTATCTTCTTGGATTTAAAAGTATGATGTGGTGACCCTCAATCTCACTTCTGGTGTAAAAAGAGCTTTGTAGGAGGAGGTATGAAGCTTTTACACTTCCATTATTTTTTGCTCTTAGTCTCTCATAGTCTCTGCTTTGCTTCAAACACATTATGGTTTTGGGGTTGGATTGTGGGTGGGTTTGGGGTTTTTGTTGGTTTTTGTTTTTTTTTTTCCTGGGACTGGAGTAGTCTCTAGAAATCCACAGGCATTACCTGAGGTCTACTAATAAACCCCTATGTGACTGGCTTAATTTTTTAACTTCTACCTCTCTCAATTCTCATCTAATAAATGGGTGTTTAGTTTTTTTTGCTTAAGACTCTGCATTGAGCTAAACAATGACTATCACTATGTTTAGTGTTTTGCATTGCACAGTGAAGCTGGACTTTCTGTGAGATCCACCAGCTGCTTTATATTAGAAATCAGGGTCACAACTGCTGGATGAGAGCAGAAATCCGTAGCCTTTTTCTTGAGAAAGCAGCAAAACTCTGGAAATTTGAGACTTTCTCTTTAAGAATTTAGTATCTCCTATTTCTTCTAATTTTCTTGAAGTTCCTTGAAAGCAGCTCATAATTTGGGGATCTCCATAAGATCCTGCTACCAAAAGTGCTATGCAATTACGGTTGAAAACTACAATTGTCCAACTACAGTGGACAAGATAAAGAAACAGCAGTTAAAATAGCCTTATAAATATGAATGTGTTGCATTTTCTATTTAAACCAGTGCTGTCTGCTAGTTCAATTACTGTCAGTGTGTGGCTTTGGGCAAAGCAATTTTCTGCTCCACTTTTTCCATCTGCAAGACAAAGAAAGAGTGAAAACAGGGTAAAATGAGGTTTAAAAGCAGTGGGGTTTTTTTCTCTTTTACTAAAGGCAAAAAATCACCTCTGTTCCTTTTTTTTTTTTTTTTTTTTAATCAAAAAGGCATTTTGTCCTCACCTCTCCTCACCTTTACTGGAGCTACAGCTATGTGCCTTTCACTGCTCCCTAATTCATCCTCTGTCTCACAGATGTGACTTAAGCTAATCTCCACAGAGCACCAGGTACCTCAAGGGACAGCATGGTATCACTACAGATAACACCCAAAATACCTCCAAAATAGGAATGACTTGGCATGGAAAAGCAAATAAATGGTATTCCTGATGCACTGTTCTAGTTCATACATATTCATGTATCTTCTTACTCTGAATTTAAACTTGCTTTCTGTTCCCTTTATTTGTCTCCATCGGTGCCACAATATATATCCTATTACATCAGTATGTATTAAAAATGTGCAGATAAGGAGCTTAAGGCTATTTAGATGTGCTCTGTTAGAGATTGCAATGAAGGTTTTGGACTAACAGTGAAAGCAAAATGTTATTGGGAAGCCTTGATATTTGTCTGGCAATCCATTTCTACATGTCAATAATGTGCAGCTAATTCTTGTCAGAATATGTTATGCAGGATTCTTCACATGATCATAGGATGTTAGGGGCTGGAAGGAACCTCTGGAGATCATCAAGTCCATCCCCCTTGCCAGAGCACGACCATAGAATCTAGTGCAGGTTGCACAGGAATGCATCCAGACGGGTCTTGAAAGTTTACAGAGAAGGAAACTCCACAGCCTCTTTTAGGAACCTGCTCCAGTGGTCTGTGACCCTTATAGTGAAGTTCTTCCTCATGTTGAGGTCAAACTTCCTATGCTGCAGTTTCCATCCATTGCCCATTGTCCTACCACAGGGCACAAGTGAGCAGAGGCTGCTCCTGTCCCTTCCTCCCTGACACCCAGCCCTCAGATATTTATAAACATTTATTAGACCCACTCTCAGTATTTTTCCAGACTAAATAGCCTCAGGTCTCAGCCTTTCCTCATAAGGCAGTGCTCCAGTCCCTTTCCCATTTTTAAAAAACATATATTATTCTATATTATTCCTTTTTACCACTTAACAGTGATAATCTATTCACACATTGAACTGATGTGTGTCACAGTTTCAGCAGGAATCATTTCCCTTTCTTATTTTCTGCTCCCATTTTGATAGCTGTATTTAACATTATCTAGGCCTGCATGATACTTTTTTCCCTTTTTTTTTTTTTTTTTTTTTTTTNTTTAACATTTTAAGAATTAAAATAACAGCAGGACTGTGTAATTTCTTGGCCAAAATTCAGGCCTTTTATTTTGTGATAGCACAAAACGCAACTGTACTGGGAATGAAAAGGAGTCTAGTAGTATTTAAGCATGAGATAAAACCATATATTAATTTTGATATTCAATGCGTAAAGCAAGACTTGTAACTAAGGGTTGGCAAAAGCTAGGACAGAGCAAATTGTTCTGGATTCCTATCCCTTCAGAAGGCAGCCAGGGACCTAAATGTTTCACTTTCAGGATTAGGAACGTTTATATTGTTACTGTGTGCTGAAGGACAGCCATTGATGCTAAGGGCTGCAGCAGTTCTAGCAATGAGCATATTACGGTGTTTATAGGCAGATCAACCACCTTACATAACCCTACATTAATGCCAAATGTACATTGCCTTTTGCTTGTGGTGTAACTGTTTGGAAAATCAGACCTTAATGATCTGACTGTACTTAAATGGGTATCCCGACTGTTCAACATAATTGCAAAAAGAAAGTAAAATGAAATGTTTGATCTTATCGTTAAAGACATTCCTTCTTACTGATTGTAAGATACAACGGAGTTAATTTTGTTTGCTGTGTAATTATTTGGTGATGTCTCATTGGCTTTAAATCAGGCCCCTAGTCCTGCAATTCTTACTCATGCATAGACAGTCACTCTGAATTTAAAGGAAAACATTCTTTTCTCTTCCTCTAGAGTCACTGAGGATTATAAAGCTGTTAAGAAAGAAAATACTTAGCCCAGAGGCATATGGGACTGCACAGATATTCTACTGTTTTTGGAATTTGTATGGCAGAACTGATTCACTCTCTAAATCAGTCAACCCACTTTACCAAAAGAGACTAACTAATGAGAAGTCTAATCAGTACGTCTGTACATTGCAATTATTTGACAGTTGCTTATTTTATTAAGTAATCTGCTATTGAAACTCAGCCAGAACTAATGGGAAATGGGGAAACTGAATTAATATATGGCAAATACATTTAATAGTCCTATTTTTTTTCTGTTTTGGAATGACTAAACTGTAAACTTGCACGACAATATTTTATTTCAGATTGGAAAGGGGAAAGATAAAAATGACATGTAAAAATGCTGAAGGAGATGCTGATTTGAAGCACTGCACAGTTTACGCTTTGTTGACCCATTCAGTGAAAAAAATTCACACTAAATAATCAAGTTTATCTATAAGTGAATTAAACCCTCACACAAGCACTGCCAGCACAAAGTAACCCCTAAAGCAGATGCACCTGGAGATGGAAGGAGTATCCTGCATTACTTGGAGTAGGTATTCTGTATACTAGGGCCTGGGCAAGATCAATCTTGGGAAAAACTGAGCATGAGTGTACCTCTTAATGAATGATGTTTTGTCTTGCTCTGTGCTCATGTAATATTCAGCATTATGAGATACTAATCTCAAGTGGGTCCCTGCCACAACAAAGTGAATAATATGCATAGTAACGATAAAGACAGCAATCTAAAAATTGCTCCTCTAGATTTGGGGTTGTTTATTTGTTTCTGAGCTAAACTGAATAAATCCTTCACAAATATTACCAGGTCTTTCTGTTACCTCAGGGCTGTCAGATAAAGCAGCCTTTGTTTTTCTGAAGCTATGGGAAATGTCATAGCACCAACAGTTTTTGAATATAAATTGCTCAGTTGACCTTTCTCATAAGTTGAATGACAGAATGCTTCATGTTGAAAAGCATCAACTCATCCTCTGATCAAAATCAGGTTATCAGAGTAAATAAATCTTTCCTGTAGTAGGTGTACATTTTTTTCAATACCAGGGGTTAGCACCTTTACACCAGCAGGAGTTTGTGGAGTTGATTTCTGTGAAATACAAGTATGGAAATAGTTTCTTGCTTCAGGTGTGAGGCATTTACATATTTTTCATTACCACATCCTTGGCAGAATTTGTTTTGGTTTTGTTTTTTGATTTTTTTTAAAGGCCATTGCATCAATGCTGGTGTTTGTTTGTCACAGGCTGTTTAGTAAAAATGAAACCAGTGTCCGTATAGAGCAATGCAGCTTGGTGCATCTATCTTGGCATCAGTAGCAAAGTGTAACCAGGCAGTTTGCTGTGTGCTTTTTAAAAATGCTCCTCAGTGGCACCATCTACATGACTAAATACAGATGCTCACAGGAGATCACTCTCTATGGAAACTTTGCATATTGAGCCTATTCGAAGACTAATTTACAAGATTACGTAAGGGCCAGACACAATTTCAGCTCTTACACTTATACATCCCAGGCAGTGGTCTGCACCACTTCAAAGAAAACGGCCCCAGAGAGTTTTCTGCTTGGGGGTTTAATAAGAAGATGAAAGATCCACCTTTAAGACTTGTTGTATGGTCAGAATGCATTATTTCTTAATCAACTTTATAGCAGCAGCCTAAATATCTGTCTTCCAAGTTTCCTCTGCTAGCTAGTTTGTAGGATGCAAAAACAACCGAGACATGACTGGGCATCAGCTACAAAACTACAATAAGATGGTTTATTTTTAAACTAAAAAGCAGTTGAGAGACTTGTATTTCCCCTTAAAGACAAAACTTAAATTCTGATGTCAGAATTCAGAAAAGAAAATGCTCCCAAGAGAAATTTTGTCATGACTAGTGAATTGGCTTATGAAATTTTCCAAGGGCAGAAATAATTCCCAACAACCTAGCGTCAACCTCTTTCAACTGGAGCACCTATGCAACATAAAAAAAGCCTAGATGAAAATATGGAGAAGGCCATGTCTGACCTTTGCCGGTAAGACACCGAATGACTGACTGGGTAACTTGGGATCTCATCCCCGTTGGGGATTGCAAATGCTGAGTTTGACAAACGGCTAAGAATATAAATGGCAGGTTTCTGTTACCGTACTGGCATAGTTCCAAGGGCCCTTTCCAGAAAAGGAGTGCCCGGGGGGTGGAGTGAAAATCACTAATCAAGACGACTCTGATCAGAACCAGGTACAAGTCTCAACAGTGCCAACTGAGCTATCTGAAGAAGAACCGCTAGCTTACAAATAAAACCTAACACCCCCCCCACTAAATTCCCGAGAGGGTTTGTTGCCATTTTCCGTAGGAAAGCGCTAGCTCCTAGCCGTGCCAACCTCAAGCTACTTTCAGCATAGCAGAGCGGGAGCAACGCGGAGCCACAAAGCGACTCTCGGGACGACCCTCGGGGCGGTGGCTCCGTTCCCTCTAGCACTAAGACACCTTGCCGCGGGTTTGCGTCTCCTAGCCGCTGTTCCGGGACTCCTCGTTCCCTCGGGCCCCTACCTTCTTCTGGAGCGCCGAGGTCCCCGCTGGCCACCGTGGGTGCTCGATGGCTCGGGGCCCGATTGCACAGCCCTGAGCAACGGCGGCGCCTTCCTCTCCCGCCGGCGGGCGGCGGCGGTGGCGGCCCGGGCCGAGGCCCCCGCCGCCTCCACACCCCATTTCCCCCCCCGCGCCAGAGGAGGGCGGACGGACGGAGCCGAGCCCCGCAGCACTGTCGCCGCCCCGCAGAGCGGCGCGGGAGTCTTGCCGAACCGTGCTGGCCAGGTACGGCGGGCGGGAGGGGCGGATGGCACCGGTCCTGGCGCCCCAGCTGCCGGAGAGTGTGAGGAGTGGGCCAGAGGGAATCACCAGGAAAGGGGCGCGAGGAGCCCTGTCGACAGGCTGGGGGAGGGCGCGAAGGCCCAGAAGGGGACACGGAGCCGCACGGGGAGGAGGGCGCGGATGGCCCTAAACCAGTGGAGAGCAAGCCCCACCCGCCCGGACTGGGCGCGGGGCGAGGGGATGCGTGCAGGCGGGTAGCAGGACCGAGGGAAACGGGGGAGCTTGCAGAAGAGCTGGGGCTGCCGAAGGCCTGCAGCTGGAAATTGCTCCATCACCCCTCGAGCTATCTCTGTGGATGAGGCAGACGAGCCGGCTCTAAAGCCAGTGCCCTGGTTGCTCCCGGGCCCCTCAGTTCAGTCCTTTCCCCTGACTTTACGGGGCAGGTCTTACTCCCACGGGAGAAGCGAAGAAAGGTCTTCTGTCCGCGGGGGGCGAGGCAAGCCGGCCGCACGCGTGGTGCCATCCGAGTGTCGCCGCGCCACGCCACACCAAATGTCACGGGGAGGGGCGAGAGAGCGACCGTGCCACCGGGCTCGGCGTAAACAGGAAAGAGCTGCGGGGTAGGCGAGGGTCAGCTTTTGCCTCTTAGGGGTCGAGACAGATACTAAGACTGCGGGAAGCCTTTGGCGTTCACTTGCAGCGAGATCGCACGCGTTTAGGGTCTGTTCTTGTACTTCCTTATAAAACTTGCTAATTAAGAATGTTGTAGGGGAAAGGCAGCAATATTCGACGTTGTGATATGGAAAAATGTTATTGTAGGCTTTTGGAGTTTGAATTCCTGGCTGCCTAGATGACAAGGATGAAGACAAGCAAGTCTACACCGTATAACCAGCACAAATTTTGCAGTGGTGTTAAAACCTATAAATTTACCTTAGTGTTGACGTTTTGGAATGAGGTAAAGAGTAATAGACATTGTAAATTTGGTTAAGATTAAAGTTTCTTGAGATATGGGTGGAAGGGTAGATAAGAGCGGAGGACAGCAAGATAAAGTTCTGTTGAGCTCAGCTTTGTGCTTTTTTAAATTAAATTTGGTGGGTTTGGAAGTTTGGATTCATTATTTATAGTGTTTCTTTAGGTTTGGGGGTTAATTTTGCAAGATTAAGTATTTATAGTTGTGGCCGTGAATTGTACAGAACTTTTATTTTAGTCTCACATGTCAGAAATACTTTTAATGTCTTCAGAGACAGTTATGCTATATCGTGTGTTTGGGTGGTTTGCTGCATGGTCTGTGATATTCTCAACCGATCTCTGAAATAACAGTTGAGACCCGGAAGACAGATTGCTTTTGCTTGTGTGCTGAATGGACTGAGTTTCTTTTCCTTTTCCTGACGGTATGATACAATGAAAAGGAGGTGGGGCGAGAGAGGAAGCCAATTCAATGTTACACTGTTAGTGATATATTGAAAACTTGTGCTTGATTCTTGAACAGAGGATTGGGTTTATTGTCAGTGTATCTGAATTACTGACTCGCTCATGACATTGTATCCCAATACATCAAAACATTTGTTAATCCATGCGGGTTGGTCTTCTGTCTTTAAATTCAGAACATCGTAATGAGGTAGGAGGTTAGAAACACCTTCTCACAAAAACATACTCAAATTGTGGGATGTTTGTTCTATTCAGTTTTTAGCACTGCAGTTTTTACTGGTTTTAAGGAAGCAGAACCATTGAAAATACTTGAAGTATGCCTACATCTACATTGCAAGCCAGAACAGCATCAGACATCCTTGCATTTGTTTTCTTTGGGGAACAGCCATCTAAAATATCTAGAATTGGAGTGAAGTATGTCAGTGATTTATGCCTGGATAGTGGTCTCTGATCTGCTAAGCAAGTGTCCTGCAGAGTCTGCACCTGTGAGGGCTTCTGCTGCTGCTAAATTACCGTGTTGGTGTGTTTCAGTGCAGCTGAAGTCCAATCACAGTGCTAGTTAAGCTAGTGCAATGATAGCTATAATGATTTTCATGAAAGGTAAATATACTTTCCTGGTATTTCACAATATATTCAGCAAAATTTCCTGTGGTTTAATTTAGTGCTAAGCTAGGTTGGAGCCAGCATTTACCTTAAGAGAAAATTGGTAGCAAAAATCAACCTGCACTTAGGATTATCTGTGTGGATATACATCACCTCCTGTTACTCAGTTTAACATTTTAACAGGAAATATAATTTCCTGAAACTCTTCTGACAAAACAAACAAACCAACCAACAACAACAAAACCCCACATCCCAACACCCACCCAACCAAACAAAACCCCCCAAACCTATCAGTAAACCTATTTAGTAATGTCTACAGCATTGTCAGGAATAAAACTGTGTTCAGACCTACATGAAATGGTTGTTGGGATTTAGTAGATGTTTATAGTTCTATGAGTTTTATACACTGGTCTTGCTGTCATACCAGCTTTGAAGCCTACAAGGAAATAAACCCAAAGCATTCAGTGCATTTTCATTTAGGCTGAAACTACCTATTGCTTTTTGAAGGTTGTTTAGCCAATTTTTTTAGAGAAAAGAAATCTGAACTCACTTTGTGAGAATCAGACTTGTGGACGTGATGCTGCTTTTCTAACTGTTAAATGTGTGGATTAATTATTTTTATGCAGTTTTTCAGGCTGCTTGTAAATAAAATCATGTTCTGAGGCCCCTGTTATGTAGCCAGCATCAATTTTTTGACTGAAACTTCCCGAAATGAACCTAATATCCAAGAATTGTGGGGGACAGATCGTGCCAGTAGTGCCTGCTGTGTGGAGCTCAGGAAACGGCAGGTTTACATTTCTCAGTAACTGAATGTAACTGTTTCTTGGTTTCCTGGAATAGTTCTTATCATGCTGAGATAAAGATTAAAGTGATAATAAGAAATGTGAGGTATATGTACTTTAGAACACAATGAACTAATGTCTTGCAAAATCGGATTTTTTAAAGACATTTTGAATGCTTTGCATTGATAAAACAGATATTGCCTTTCCAGGTACTACTCTTTTTATTTCGGAGTATTTTTTCCCTAGCTATGTCAAGATTTGTCCTGGAGACTTTGCAGAAATCATTCAACATTCCTAGAAGACATTGTCTTGTCATTTCTTTCACACTTCAGCAAATGTATATTGTGTTGTAGTTCCTATCAATGTGACTGCTATGTATGAGGATTGTGGGTGGTCACATTCTTTGTGACCCAGAACACACTTGGACCTTTGTTGCCTTTAAGCTTTGTTGCCTATGAGGTAATTCTTCTGAAACTTTGAAATCAGGATAACATTTGATAAGCAGTTTGCTAGAAAGACCAGTCATTTGGAACCATTCTTGTGGGAGTACACAAGTGCTTTGTATGAACATCATTCTTCACAAAATATCAAAATACAGCCCTTTTGTTTTGCAACACAGCAGCTGAGAAAGTAATAAGAATTCTCTTTTTGCTGCAAGGTATTTGTTCTTTAGCATAGTGTGAAATGCTGTGTCAACCCGCTGGAAGCTGCGATATATGGAGATGTACTTAGTTTACATCTTTAATGAGTACCTGTGTAAATTATACCAAATTTTCAGTGATAAAATACTGAGATGTAGATAGAATACTGTGGTAGAAAATGTAATTTGCCTGGAGTAAATTGCTTCCTCTAGAGCAGCATTAAGCAGAGTGCCTGAAAGAAGTGTATCTTGTTTCAACATCTATGATTTCAGAATCAGATTTCTAAGCTGGATAATTGCTTATAAAAATATAATGTAAGTGGAAGTTGTCCTAGTCTGAAATTTTCAGCAGCAATTAGAGGAATTGGGCTGTTATGTAATAAACTGTTATTATTTGTTGCTGTTGTTGTTGCTCTTGGTCAAACAGATTCTTCATTGCTTTTGCTGTTTAGGATAAGTAGGTGATGCAAGTATATGTTTTTATTTAAAAAGGAAAATAGCTTTATTTGTGAGTGGAACTGATGCACTTAAGGCATAACAGAATGTTCAACAAGGCATAAAAGATTTACTGTCAGGTGCATTTTTTGCATACTGATGCACTTAAATTCTGATATGAAGAATCAGAGTTCTGCTTGATTTAAAGGTCTTAACATTTTGTATCTTCTCTGTCAGGGCCTGATGTTTCTTTTCCATGTGCTCTGGGTTGTGGTCTTGTGATAACTTTCTCTTGTGGCCTGTTCTTGTAAACATTTTCTCTATCTTTGCATTAAAATTTTCTCAGTGCTGACCGATATAACATTACACTGCAAAAAGCCTGGTGTATTAATTTTGGCTAAAAAGCAGTCAAGTCTGTTTGATGGTAATAGGTCATTTGGTCCAAACTGATGATACCAGTCACTAATAAATTTGCATGTATTTAGTCAATTCAGCATACCAGTGCATCTGCTAGAGATGCAGTCTTCAGGAGACTTGACTTTCTCTCTTTTTTTTTTCCCCCCACCCTTCTCTTGGTGTGTTGGTGTTGAAATGCCCTAAATTTGCTTTTGTTTAAATGTGCTTATCTTTGCAGTACATACAAGAAGACAGTGAAAGGGCACGTGAAATTCTTACTTACAAAAAAACCCAAACTTTTATTTTTCAATTGAATGAGAGGCCAAGAGTGATTAGCACTATTAACATAAAATGTGTACAGAGGAGTATGTCACACCAGCCATTGCTTCAGATGGCTCTGTAGAGCAAAAAAATTAGGGCTTCCTTGTATAGATGAAAGCCATGAGCTGGATGAATGCCGAAGATCCTGCCACCCAAAGGATATTGGAGTTCTGAAGTACTTATTCTGGCATTTTTCTTTAGCTTTGGCTTCTCTTACTGAAGATTTTGAGGCAGGCTTTGCTTCTCTGTGTTAGCTGCTAATAGTTTGTAGAATGAGAAAACAAAGGCTGCCCTTTATTTCTCTAGCTTTTATTTCTCTAGCTTTTGAGTATTCTGACTTAAGTTTATTTCCCGTGTCTAAATTCCAAGCTTGTCTGATCTGGAATTTTAGTTCTTTATTTCTTACAAAATTATTAAGATTCTATCATCGTAGCTTATTTCAATTAGATTATTTCTATGTGTGATATAAATTATAGCTACATTACAACTGAAGATAACTCAATCCTTCATTCCCTCTTCATTCCCCGGGCAATCATGGAATCATAGAATGGTTTAGGTTGGAAGGGACCTCAAAGATCATCCAGTTCCAATCCCCTGCCATAGGCAGGCATAGGTCTCCTGTTTGAAGTTGCTAGGAGTTTGCTCTGGCATTTTGCGTTCTTCAGACCTTGTCCCTCCTTAGGTTTGCCTACTAGTATAAAAGATACACTGTAACTACTGGATTTTGATCTAGATTTTGTTCATTAGTAGCTGAATTTGGCTGGTGCGTTAAGATGGGGGTTTTTTTGTTTGTTTTTTTTTTTTGGCTTAGCTAGCAAAAACAGCGTTTGTCTTGCCAGTTTCTCTTGTTGGAAGTAAGCCGGAGGGATCTGGACAGGAGTTTTGTTTATGTTTAGGAGATACTCTAAACAGGTATGGGTAAGAGTTTAACATAGGCTTGGGCATTGATCCCCTTGCTATGCAGTCAACTCGGACATGGCTGATGATCATCCCATCAAACTTTTAAAACAGTGCTGCAGGAATAAGACTGATCTGAACTCTTAATGACTAAAACCAAATATGACAAGCTGGAAGACTTTCTCTTAAAGATATTGGTCCTGTTGTGCAGCAGTTTAAGAGCTAACACTCTTATTTTGAGTCTAAATTATAAACAAGAGAGAGGAACTTTCTGGACATTCTTTTGAATATAGACTGAATGAGCACGGCATTGGTTGTAAAAGAATAATAATGAAGAAGTCTATATTATTCATTGGTTTGCTAAGAGTGCGTTGGCCCCTTCTGGGCTTTCTTTGTCCAAGGGGGAGTACTGGATTTCTGTATTATTTCTTAATTGTTCATAATTGTAAATACATGATTTTGTATATGTGCTTGTAAATTTAGCTTGCTGTAAAATATAGCTTTATCTTATTTCCAAGACATCTGAAATTGGCTGGTAAAATTTACTGGAGGAGGAGATTCCTAACCCACTACAAGTTCTTAGATAGATGATGATAAATCTTGCTTTCTGAGGGGGGGGGGTGGAAAATCTGAAGTCAGTTAAAATACCACTGTGATGCAGTAAAGGACAGCTTGAAGATGTTTCAGCTCTGTTTTGCAACAGTGTGATGGTTATGGCATTGATTGTATAGTCAGCCCAGTAGTAGCTCTTGTGAAAACACTGGTAATTATTACCAGTAATGTTTTAACCTTCCTCATTTCTGTTGTGGCACATTTTCCACTATTACTCATTTTTTGCTATTGCTTATTACTGGCAGTGAGTAGCAGCAACCAGTTCTTAGAAGAAAAATGGCCTTTTTACTGCTAGACTCGTCTTTTGTACCAAATTGAATCCGCAGCTTTATTGTCTTTGTCTTTTTAGTGCAGAATTGTTTAGTATGTGTGAAATTAGAAACGTATCAATGATTGCTATTAAGTTAAACATAAATTTTTTTGCTTCACTACATAATAGATGTAATGGACCTAGATTCTCATCTAGATCCTCACCTGAGTGTCATGCTAAGAGAGCTGAGGTTGATCTGATGTCTATTTGAGCAACATTTGTTCCTGACAAGGAGAGAGAAACTGCTGAAACAATGAGAGACAAAGTATGTCATGGGGTGGAGGAAACAGGAAAAGTAAAGCTCATTAAGTTGCCACTCTTGCTTATAACTTTTAATTTGTTGTGTGTTAATGTTTGTCTTTTGACTTTCATGTAAAAGAAATACAACAGTCTGTTAAGGGCTTTTGTCATCTTTTAAAGCCTGAGGAGATTACCTATCTCAGAGCAAACTTGATATATGTAATAGATCTATTTGTTCTTTTGACTTTGTTGTAACTTTGTCTTGGATGATCCCATTGGTTCTCATATTGTAAAGCCAGTTGCTAAAGGCAGCTAGTCAAGTCAGTCTTACTCTGGTTCAGTCACCTTCTTTTTCAACAAGACTACAAGTCCCTTTTTTCTCTTTGCAGGTTTTTGTAAACTTTAGAACTCAGTTGCTGTTGCTTTTTAATACTTGATTCACTCTATCAGGTCAGCATTCCAGCTGTTGTGCTAAGAGCTTTTCTGAGATATTTTCTGATCAGTTGAATAGTCCTGCTTGCCAAATGGGCAGTCAGCAATTAAAAAAAAAAAATCACTAATAAAGTGCAAAGACTTCTGCCTTGTCCAATAAATTTTTGTGACACAGTATCAATATAAAAGAAACTTGCCTGGTTGGAAGAACGAAGTGTATTTGTTGTGGCCAGGAAGGCCAACAGTATTCTGGGATGCATGAAGAGTGTGTCCAGCAGTCAAGGGAGGTTCTCCTCTCCCTCTACTCTGACCTGGTGAGGCCTCGTCTGGAGCATTGTGGCCAGTTCTGCGGTCCTCAGCTAAGAAAGGACAGGGGAAAGCTTGTGAGGATACAGCAAAGGGCTACAAAGATGATTAGGGTGCTACAATATCTCTATTTTACCAAAAAAAGATTAGAAAGATTAAAGGACTTGGGGCTTTTTAGCTTGGAGAGGAGAAAGACAGAAAGGGCATCTCATCAATGCTTAAAAGGGTGGGTGTCAGGAGGATGGGATTTTTTTTTTTTTTCATTTGGTTTTGTGTGAGTTTTGTGTGTTTTGGGATTTGGTTTTGTTTGTTTTGTGGGATTTTTTGTTTGTTTTTTTGTTTGGATTTTTTTTTGGTGTCCAGTGACAGGACCAGAGGTAATGGGCACAAACCTGAACATGAGAAGTTTAATCTAAACCTGAGGAGTTACTTCTTTACGTTGAGGGTGGTGGAGCCCTGGAACAGGCTTCCCAGAAAGATGGTGGAGTTTCCATCTCCAGAGTAGTTCAAAACCCACCTGGGTGCCATTTTAAAATTATTGTTCCTGAAGTTTCATAAGCATATCTGGTGTGCAGACTTACAGCTTACTAAAGGGAGTCTCAATAAGTGTTTAGGATAAGTGTTTTTGATTGAGTTGGAGGGTATACTGCTTGTTACATATCTTCATGTGACCTGGGTTTGCTTGTTAACTAGCACAGCAAAAATCAGGTCTGTAATTTATTTTTTTCTACATGGGCAGTTCTTGATTTCTGCAAAATTATATCTTGCACAGTAATCAATCTCAGAACTGATGGTCATTCCTTTGAGAAATACTAGCATTTCTAGCCATGTTAGTAGGTGTTCAATATAAAAATTAGCAGCTACACCATAATATTTTTCTTCTTTAATTAAGACAAAAGAAAACAACATCTAGATGATTTTTGCAAATGGATGCTTACATGGTACAAGTCTCATTTAGAAACAAGCTACAGTAATAACTTCAGATGGGGCTGCTTAGGACTTTGTCCAGTCAAGTGTTAGAAAGCCTTGAGGGTGAAGATTCTGCCACCTGTCAGCACCTGTCCAAGTGACTGATGATCCTTACAGTGAAATTACTTTTTCATTCCATCAAGTTGGAACATTCCTTAATATAATTTATGACACTTCTTGTATTATTCTGTCCCATAGTAAAGAAGCTGTCTTCATCTTCTTTCTTCATCTTTTCGGTACCTTCCCCCTGTGAAAGCTGCTGTTAGGTTGCCTTGAGCCTGAGCACTGATTTAGCATGCTGAAAGAAGTTTAGATGAACTGTGTTTCATGTCTTGTCAGATTAAATTCAGAATGAAAAAGGTTTGAAAGGAAATGTATTTGCTCATTGATTTTAATATTAAATTTATATCTTGGAGCTAGAAGAATGGATTTGTGCTGGTTTGAACTAATTGGAGGATTTGAACAAGAAATTAGACTATAGGCTGAGAAACAAAAATACTGATGATGCTACTTCACTCATAGCTTTACTGAGAAAGAAAAAAAAAATGTTTAGGAGTTGTAACCCAAACATAGATAAGTCAGACAGTTTTCAGACCGCTTTGGGCTGTGGGTCTTGCATGGCTCTTTCTCCCTGCCTCTCATAGCTGAATCTGAATAATTTCACTAACTTCTTTCCTGCTGCTAACCCCCCAGGCCGATCTACCTTCATGTATCTGCTGCATAAACAGATGGTGAGATAAGTTTGGGGAAAGGGGGAAGGTGCTAACGGTGGTTAGAAACCCCTCTTAGGGATTTTGATCTTTGGGAGGGTTGTGATGTTTTTGTGTTACTTTTTTTCTGTATATATCTGTAAATATCAGTTATACATTGTAAATATACTACTATAATAAGTATTTTGCAACAGCCTGTTTTCAGAGGTATTGAAGGCTTTACGAAGGGACTGGAATCCTTTCTAGAAAATTATTATGGTATGCTATTTGAGCTTGCTTATGGTTTTTGTCTTGGAATTAAACAAGTCAACAGCACAGTTTGAATTGTTAAATGAACTAAATTATGTGGTGAGTATCGTCCATCTACTCAGTTTAAATACAACATATAAAGAGCTAACAATATCTATGGAGCTCCCGTCTAGTGCCTTCTCGGTGAGCTGTTACTTAAAAAATTTCAGTATTACAAACTTGGAAATTCTTGTGTTCTGTAGAACAGTCAGTTGTATTCCATCTGCTTTCCTAAAGTTGATCTTTGTGTTAAATATTTCTCTAGGGAATCAAGTTCTTGACATCCTTTCTCCAAAAATCCTGAACATCCTTTATCCAAGAACTCGGAGCAGAGCAAGACAGTTTTCACAATTATGAGAAGTTGTCTTCTGGGTAAGTTAAGTGCCGAAGTCTGACAGCAATTCCTGATATTTTCAGTTGAGGAAAACAGCTACCAGTTATAATCCTCCGATGCGTATGTAAGATGAATCCGTTGCTGTGATAGGGCTTGATTTAGAAATAGCAGACATTAGGACACAGAAAAAGGAAGTGTTTGTGACTTGTACATGTAATTTCCATGTTGAGCAGTGATGAAACTCCACACAGATATTCAGTGAAAAATGTCTGGTTTTAATGTTTCAAAACCCATGAGGTCAGAGTTAAGCTCTGTGATGCGTGTTCTAGGACTGAGCTAACTGGTAAATTGTTAACATCCAGGCAGATAAAATATCTATAGGTATAATAAACTATGTATATTTATCTCTGTCATTTTATATTGTGGTGCCTTGTCAAGCCACCTGGTATTTCAGGTAAATTTGAGGTAACAGTTCATTATAGTAAATTGGATGTGACTGATTTTCTTTTTTAGTGAATTTTACATCAAAATGTGTAGAGAGTAAAAAAAGGTAACCTGCTCTGCCTTTGGTAATGACCGTGGTACTGAATTATTTACTATTGTTTTGTACCTCCGTTTGCTGTTTGATGGATCATTTTACACTACAATACTGTTACTGCATAGAGAAAAAAAAATATGTGTTCAGCAGTCTCAGTGACCTCTGGAAAGGGTAATTTGTTTGGGACTTTAAAATGAATCTTCTTGACTGTTTTTGTTCACAAAGCCTACACAATGTTAGACTTTCCCCCCTACTATTTAAACCATGAAATCTATCTTACCATGAGGAGTATTTTTCATCTTGGTTTGCTTCTAGTTACACTTACTGACAGTGTGGAATTTCCCAAGAGTCTGAAAGGCATAAGTAAAGCTTAATTTCTGAGCTTTGAGGTTTTGAAACATTCTTTTTTTCAGGTTTGGGTTGTTGGTTCATGTTGTGTTTAAGATGGTATTAGAGGTTTGTTCAACAATAAAATTCCAGTTTTTCTTTATCATAGAATTATAGAATGTTGGAAGAGACCTCAAAGATGATCCAGTTCCATCCCCCCGCCACAGGCAAGGACACCTCCCACTAGATCAGGTCGCTCAAGGCCTCATCCAGCCTGACCTTGAACACCTCCAGGGAGGGAGGAGCCACAACCTCCCTGGGCAGCCCGTTCCAGTGTCTCGCCCTCGCTGTGAAGAACTTCCTCCTAACATCCAGTTTAAATCTCC
>VWZI01014617.1:4565-17067 GCA_013396835.1 Psilopogon haemacephalus
CGGGATGGGGAGGGGGAGGCGAGAACGGGACCGGGACTAAGCTCGGAAGGGGAGAACCTGCCCCGGCAGCGGAAGCGGAGCGGAACGGGGGGGATGGAAGCAGCGGGAACCTGCCCCGGGCTGAACTTCCCTCCCCGCCCCCCCTGCTTGTCCTCTCCGGTGCAGGGTGGAGAAGTACCGGCCGCAGGCGCTGTCTGAGCTGGTGTCCCACCGGGACATCCTCAGCACCGGTAAGCAGCCCCCTTCCCCGTAAGCGCCCCCCTCCCCCCCCTCCGCTTGCAGGTCCCCAGCAGCTACTCCCTCTTGCGACACCCCGGGGGGCACCGGGCAGCCCCTCCAAGCCCATTGCCCACCCGCTCGCCCCCAGTGCAGCGGTTCATCAGCGAGGACCGACTGCCACACCTCCTGCTCTATGGCCCCCCCGGCACCGGCAAGACCTCCACCATCCTGGCCTGTGCCAGGCAGCTCTACCGGGAGCGAGAGTTCGGCTCCATGGTGCTGGAGGTGAGTGGGGAGGGGAGGAGGGGGCGCTGCTGCCTTGCCCCCCGCCCCTGGGTGCCACCCCCGGCACCCACCCGGGCGTGCCTTGCAGCTCAACGCCTCCGATGACCGCGGCATCGACATCGTCCGGGGGCCCATCCTGAGCTTCGCTAGCACCAGGACCATCTTCAAGTAGGTTGGAGGAGGGGAGGGATGTTTCTGTGCTCCCCAAACCTCCCATCTTCAAGTAGGTTGGAGGAGGGGAGGGATGTTTCTGTGCTCCCCAAAGCTCCCATCTTTAAGTAGGTTGGAGGAGGGGAGGGATGTTTCTGTGCTCCCCAAACCTCCCATCTTTAAGTAGGTTGGAGGAGGGGAGGGATGTTTCTGTGCTCCCCAAACCTCCCATCTTTAAGTAGGTTGGAGGAGGGGAGGGATGTTTCTGTGCTCCCCAAACCTCCCATCTTTAAGTAGGTTGGAGGAGGGGAGGGGTGTTTCTGTGCTCCCCAAAGCTCCCTGTCCCTTTGTCAGCACCACAGCCTGCCCCAGCGCTCGCTTTTGGGGGTGCCGCTGGCATGGGCAGTGAGCCAGAGTGGATGAGGAGGAGGCAGGGGGTGCCTGGCAGGCAGGGAGGATGGTGGAGGTAAGGAGGAGTGATGAAGGTGCTGGTCTGGAGAGTAAGGGAGGGGTTCAGTATGGGGGCATCATGCTGGGAGTCATAGAATGGTTTAGGTTGGAAGGGAGCTCAAAGCTCAGCCAGTTCCAGCCCCCCTGTGCCACAGGCAGGGACACCTCCCACTAGCGCAGGTTGCTCAAGGCCTCATCCAACCTGGCCTTGAACACCTCCAGGGAGGGAGCAGCCACAACCTCCCTGGGCAACCTGTGCCAGTGTCTCACCACCCTCACTGCAAACAACTTCCTCCTAACGTCCACTTTCTATCTCCCCTCTGCCAGTTCAAACCCATTCCTCCTCCTCCTGGCATTACCAGACCTTGTCAATAATCCCTCCCCAGCCTTCCTGTAGCCCCTTTCAGATACTGCAAGGCCACTCCAAGGTCTCCTCAAAGCCTTCTCTTCTCCAGGCTGCAGAGCCCCAACTCAGCCTGTCCTCATAGCAGAGCTGCTGCAGCCCTTTCAGCATCTTTCATGGCCTCCTCTGGGCTGGCTCCAACCCTTGCATGTGCTGCTTGTGCTGGGGGCTGCAGAGCTGCAGACAGTGCTGCAGGTGGGGTGTGAGGAGAGCAGAGCCAAGGGGCACAATCCCCTCCCTTGCCCTGCTGCCCACAGCTGCTCTTGCTGCAGCCCAGCACACAGTTGCTGTCTGGGCTGCACTTACACTGCAGCCTCATCTTGAGCTTTGTATCACCCCAGACCCCCAGGTCCTGTTCCTCAGGGCTGCTCTCCAGCTCAGGTTGAGCTTTGCATCACCCCAGACCCCCAGGTCCTGTTCCTCAGGGCTGCTCTCCAGCTCAGGTTGAGCTTTGCATCAGTCCAGACCCCCATGTCCTGTTCCTCAGGGCTGTTCTCCAGCTCAGGTTGAGCTTTGCATCAGTCCAGACCCCCATGTCCTGTTCCTCAGGGCTGTTCTCCAGCTCAGGTTGAGCTTTGCATCACCCCAGACCCCCAGGTCCTGTTCCTCAGGGCTGCTCTCAGCCGTTCCCCACCCAGCCTGGAGCTGTGCTTGGGATTGCTCTGACCCAGGTGCAGGACCTCACTCTTGGCCTCCCATTCTCAAGCACCAAGCCACCCCCTCTCTGTTCTCCCTTCCCAAGGAAAGGCTTCAAGCTCGTCATCCTGGATGAAGCTGACGCCATGACCCAGGATGCTCAGAACGCCCTGAGGCGAGGTGAGAGGCTGCAGGGGGACACCCCCGCAGCTGCTGCAGCCCTTGGGCTCGGCCCAGCGTGGGGGGCGGGGGCGGGGAGCCCGGCAGAGCCCCAGGCTGAGCTGCCCCCCTGATGCTCCCCGCAGTCATCGAGAAGTTCACGGAGAACACTCGCTTCTGCCTCATCTGCAACTACCTCTCCAAGATCATCCCCGCCCTGCAGTCGCGCTGCACTCGCTTCCGCTTCGGGCCCCTCACCCCCGAGCTGATGGTGCCACGGCTGCAGCACGTCGTGCAGGAGGAGGGGTGAGCACCTACAACGGCTTTAGGGACCTCAGAGCTCCTCTGCTCCAGCCTCTGACAGGCCTCATCCAGCCTAGCCTTCAGCACCTCCGGGCAGGAGGCATCCACATCCTCCCTGGGCAACCCCTTCCAGAGTCTCACCACCCTCATGCTGAAGAAGTTCTTCCTCAGCTTCAGTCTAACCCTGCTCTGCCTCAGCTTCAAACCATTCCCCCTTGGCCTGTCTCTAGACACCCTCAGCAAAAGTTCCTCTGCAGCCTTCCTGAAGGATCCCTTCAGGCACTGGAAGGCAGCTCTGAGGTCCCCCTGGAGTCTCCTTCCTAGCTTCCTCAGGCTGTCCTCACAGCAGAGCTGCTCCAGCCCTGGGATCATCTTTTGGTCTTCCTCTGGACCTGTTCCAACAGTTCCGTGTCCTCCTTTTGCTGGGGACACCAGAGCTGGAGGCAGGATTGGAGGTGAGGTCTGAGCAGAGCAGAGCCAAGGGGCACAATCCCCTCTCCTGCCCTGCTGCCCACACTGCTCTGGCTGCAGCCCAGCACATAGCTGCCTGCTGGGTTGCATGAGGGCACTGCTGGCTCCTGGGGAGCTTCTCCTCAACCAGCAGCCCTAAGGCTTTTTCTTCAGGGCCACTCTCAACCCTCTCTGCACCCAGCCTGGATTTGTGTCTGGAACTGGCCCGTCCCAGCTGCAGGACCTTGCCCTGTGACTTGGGGGTGCTCCGTGGCATCCTCCGCAGCCTCATTCCCCACCACCGGGAGGAGCAGTGGGCTTGGTTTGCTGTGGTTCCATTTCCCCCTGGCAGCCCCAGGCCTCGTTTTGCAGGGTGGACGTGACAGAGGATGGGATGAAGGCTGTGGTGACCCTCTCGAGCGGTGACATGCGCAGAGCCCTCAACATCCTGCAAGTAGGGAGCCTGGTGGCAGCCACTCTGCCGTCCTGTAAGCCAGCAGCAGCTGCCCTGGAGGGCTCGGTGCAGCAGCTCTTCACCCTTCCTCCACCTTCCTCTTCCTCAGAGCACCACCATGGCATTTGGGAAGGTGACAGAGGAGAACGTCTACACCTGCACAGGACACCCCCTTAAGTCTGACATCGCCAACATCCTCGACTGGATGCTGAACCAGGACTTCTCCACTGCCTACCGCAGTATCCTTTCGCCCTCCACCAGCCCTGGGCTTTCCTCCCTGCTCCTCTAAGTCCTTTTTTGCTGCGGTCTGTCCATCCTGTGACCTCCAGCTCTGGCTGGGCTGGTCGCTAGGGAGGGTCCTGTGGGTTGTGGTGGGGATGAGGAGTGGGATCTGGCAGGAAAAGACCTGGATGAAAGCCTTTCACTCGCTCTCCTCTCAGAAATCACCGAGCTGAAGACGCTGAAGGGCTTGGCCCTGCAGGACATCCTCACCGAGATCCACCTCTTTGTGCACAGAGGTGAGGGCTTGTGGGGAAGGCTTCTTGGCTGCCCTTAAGGATGCCAACCACCTCTCCCCACGCACGCCACCACACCCCCTGTCCTTCTCTCCACAGTGGATTTCCCACCCTCCATCCGCATCCAGCTGCTGATCAAGATGGCAGACATTGAGTAAGCATCCACTCACCCCCAACCCAGTGCTGCCCCAGTAGGTGCCCACTGCCATGCTGTGCCCCATCCTGGCAGCTGGTGCCCATCTTTGGAACACCCAAACCTGCCTTTGCCCCCTGCTCCAGGTACCGGCTGGCTGCTGGCACCAGTGAGAAGATTCAGCTGAGCTCCCTCATCGCAGCTTTCCAAGTCACCAGGGACCTGATCGTGGCCGAAGCCTGAGTCCTGCTGGCTGCCTCCTTGCTTGCAATGCCCACATCTGGCAGAGGTGGCAAGGGACCAGCAGCCCCACGCCTGGAGCTGCTCACTGCAGCTCTCTGGTGCCTTTTCACAAGCTTTGAGCCCACATCCAGGGCGCACGAGTTGGGCAACGTTGTGCCTGAGCCTCACCCAGAAATAAAGCCTCCTCTAAAGCCCACCACGTTCCACTTGCCTATTTTTTCCCCTTCCTGCACACTAAGGACCAAAGGGGTGTGGTGAAGGCTCACCCCCTGCCCTGACACCACTCCTAGTGGTGTCACACAGACTAAGGTCCAGCTGCTGTCACCAAATCCCCCTCTCCCTGCAAGGCAGAGCTGCCCCAGGGGCTCACAAGCTAGGGCCACCACATCACTCATGCAGCCATGCAGAGCAAGCTGCTCCCAAGGCAGCCTCAGGGGAGACATTCTCTGTCTTCTCCATCAGCTGGGGATGCAGCTGAGCACAGCCTGAGCACTGGAGCATGTAGGGGACTTGAAGCACATGCTGTGACTCCAGAAAGCAGCAGAGCTGGAGGGAGACAACCTTCACATCACCCTTCAAGTCTGGACACTGGGCTGCTGGAGTGCTGAGCTCCAGGGTGGGGAAGAAGGAACGGGAGCTGGATCTGTGTCCCACCTTCACGGTGGACTGATCCTCCCCAGCACATCACTGAGCACTTGCTGGTCTGCTGCCTAGTGAGTGCTCACTGCCACCCTGACATCCACGGCAAGAGGGCTGGAGCAGGCCCTGCCAGCTGCCCCCCAGGTCACTTCAACCATAGAATCAAAGAATCAGTCAGGGTTGGAAGGGACCACAAGGATCATCTAGTTCCAACCCCCCTGCCATGGGCAGGGACACCATACCCTAGATGAGGCTGGACAGAGCTGGACAACCAGCCCAGAGGGAGAGATCTTGAGGAATCACTTTTTATTCTGTCATCGCTGTCACCTAGTCCGCAGGGACCCACTCGGGTTTGTCCAGCTCCTGCCCAGCCCAGGAGAGTGCCTGGGCCTCAAATCCTAGCACTGAGCTCCAGGACGAGCTGGTCCCAGTGAGGGAGGGTTTGCTGGGGACAGCTGTAGCCCTGTGTGGTCACCCCAGCGACACCAACTTGTCGGGGACCGCAACCACTAACCCTCAGCATTGCACTTGGAAGCAAAAGCACCCGACCCAAAGCTTGCAGATCACAGAGGTGGGGACGGGGCCACCCGGGTCAGGCTGCCACACCCATGGCCCCCCTCGCCCTCTGCATGCATTGTGTCTGGGTTCTCCTACAACAACACACCCCCAAAATCCCTCCACGTTGACAAAGGCAGCCCCACAAGGGGGGCGGCAGCAATCCTCCTGCTCCACTGCTGTGGGTGAGGCAGCGTTGCTGAGCTGTCCCCTCTCAGCCCGGCCTGAGCTCCACTGCCCAAGCAGAGAGCTTTGGCCTCTGAGCCTCCGGCCTCAAAATGTCCTGTACGTGAGGAATTCCTTCAGCTTCTTGGGAATGGGGAGAGCCAGGACCTGGTAGGTGGTGAGGAAGGTGCGCAGAGCTTTGCGGCACAAATGCTTCAGCGACGACAGGACCCTCGGCGCCGTCCAGAACTGCACGTGGCCATCCCTGGTCCTGCAACGGGACCCAGACAAGCTCTCAGCACAGGGCACACAGGCAAGAGAGCTTCACCCTCCCCCCACTTCAAAAGATGCCCAGCTTGCAGCCTGGGGGTTGGGCTCTTCCCCAAAGGGGCAAGTCATTGAATCGTAGAATCAGCCAGGTTGGAAGAGACCTCCAAGATCATCCAGCCCAACCTAGCACCTAGCCCTAACCAGTCAACCAGACCATGGCACTAAGTGCCCCATCCAGGCTTGTCTTGAACACCTCCAGGGATGGGGACTCCACCACCTCCCTGGGCAGCCCATTCCAATGCCAATCACTCTCTCTGTGCACAACTTCCTCCTAACATCCAGCCTGAGGCTCTGTCCCCTCGTTCTGTTGCTGGTTGCCTGGCAGAAAAGCCCAACCCCACCTGGCTACAACCTCCCTTTAGGTAACTGTAGACAGCAATGAGGTCTGCCCTGAGCCTCCTCTTCTCCAGGCTAAACAACCCCAGCTCCCTCAGCCTCTCCTCACAGGGCTAGAAGAGGACCAAGTTGCCGCAGGGGAGGTTTAGGTTGGGCATGAGGAACAATTTCTTCCCTGAAAGGGTTGTCGGGCCCAAGGAATCAGATCCTTCAGGGTGTCCTTTGAGATGACCATGGGTCAGTCAGAACCATGCCAAATGGAAAAAGACCCTGGTGGTGTTGGTCAAGAGCTGGCTGAAGATGAGCTTCTGCTCAGGTGGCCAAGAAGGCCAACAGCATCCTGGCTTGGATCAGAAACTGTGTGGTCAGCAGGACTAGGGCAGGGATTGTCCCTCTGTACTGGGTACTGGTGAAGCTGCACCTCAAACACTGGGGTCAGTTTTGGGGCCCTCAGCCCAAGAAAGACGTTGAAGGACTAGAGTAGGTCCAGAGAAGGGCAACAAAGCTGGTGAAGGGCCTGGAGAAAAGGTCTGTTGAGGAGCAGCTGAGGGAACTGGGGGTGTTCAGTCTGGAGAAGGCTAAGGGAAGACCTCACTGCACTCTACAACTGCTGAAAGAAGCCTGAAGCCAGGTGAGGGTTGGTCTCTTCTCACTAGGAACAATCAACAGGACAAGTGGAAATGGTCTCAAGTTGCACCAGTGGGGGTTTTACATTGGACATGAAGAAAAATTTCTTCCCTGAAAGAATTGTCAAGGCCTGGCCCAGGCTGCCCAGGGCAGTGGTGGAGGTCCCCACCCCTGTAGGGCTTTCAGAACCACCAAGATGAAGCACTGAGGGCCACGGTTTGGTGGTGCCTCGGCAGCGCTGGGCTAAGGGTTGGACTCCAGGGCCTCAAAGATCTCCTCCAAACCCAACGACTCTCAAGACTCCAGGATTCTAACCACACATTCCCCGGCTCAGGGAACCAACCTGCAGCCCAGGGAAGCTCTGCAGGCACCGAGAAACCCCAGAGCTGGGGGAGGAGGGAAGAGCTCCACGTTCCTCCTCTCCCACGTACGCACCCCGTGGCGATGAATCCGCCGTGTGGGAAGTAGATGCAGCAGAGCCCATTGGTCATGGGCGCGAAGGCGACCGGAGAGCGCAGCTCCAAGGCCCAGATCCTCAGCAGCCTGGGGAGACAGGGAGAGGACATCCTGCCAGGCCCAGCCCCACGCACTGCCCGCAGCTTTTGAGCTGCTTCTTGGTTGACCTGAATGCTCTGCAGCCTCCGGAGGAGGATTTTCATCCTGCGGGCTCGAGAGCGTGCCAGGAGCGTCCCAGCGCGCCAGCAAAACCCCTGCAGTGCCAAGCTGGAGGCAGAGCCTGTGCCTGTGCCAAGGGGCACAGCAAGGGTGGCACAGGATGGAGGAGGACATGGGCCCCAGCTCATCACTGAGAGAGGTGACAGTGCCCTGACCTTGCTACTCTTTGCCACAGCCAAGCTGCCATCTCCCCGTTACGCTGGGCACTGGTGGGGACCTGCCATGTGATGTCTGCTCCCTACCGGCACATCCTGAGCCCCTGGTTAGTTTTGGAGGACTTTCTTTCTGCTGGAGGTCCCCGAGAAGGTTCCCTCACCTGTCATCCGCCACTGTGGCCAGGTAGAGGCCCTCAGGAGAGAAGCAGACAGAGCGCAGGGAGCTGGTGTGGACCTCGCTGCTGTAGTCCACTGGCGAGTGCAGAGGGACGTGGCTGTGGAGGGAGCAGAACGAGCCCAGGCTCAGCGCCAGGCTGCTGCCAGCAGAGGGACTGAACCCAGCGAGTCAGAACCCCCCTTCGACAGGGGGGAGACAAGAGGAGGGAGGCAGTGCCTGTGTCAGAGTCAGCCCCAAGGAACCCCCCCCAGGCAGCCCCCCGGCTCCGTACCGCAGCGTCCGCAGCTGCTCCCCGGTGTAGGGGTCCCACATGATGACACAGGCGTCGTAGGAAGCGGTGACGAGGAGTGCTGAGTCTGGAGAGAAGTCACAGGACACCACGCTGCTCTGGTGGCCCTCCAGCCTCCGGATCAGGGTGTAGGACTTCATGCTCCACAGCAGTGCCTGTGGGACACATGCAGGGTCTGAGGCTGGGCACATTCCCGCGCTGGGAAATGAGGGGTTTAAGGCTTTGGTCTCAGCTTCTCCATGCAAGGGCAGAGTCCTGTTGGCTGGGGAGGAATAACCCCAAGCATCAGGACAGACCCAGAGGTCATCCTGCTGGAAAGCAGCTTTATGGAGAAAGACCTTGGAGAGCCAGTGGACAGAAAGGTGTCCTTGTGGCCAAGAGGGCCCATGGCGTCCTGGGGTGCACCAAAGATAAGTGTGGCCAGCAGGTCTAGGGAGGTTCTCCTGCCACTCTACTCTGCCCTGCTGAGAACACACTTGGAATACTGCCTCCAGTTTTGGGCTGCCCAAATCCAGAGAGACAGGGACCTGCTGGAGAGAGTCCATCAGAGGCTACGAAGATGGTGAAGGGACCTGAACGTCTCTGCTATGGAGAAAGGCTGAGAGCCCTGGGGTTGGTTAGTCTGGAGAGAAGAAGGCTGAGAGGGGACCTGATTGATGTCTGTAAATATCTGAGGGGTGGGTGGCAAGATGAAGGTGCCAGGATCTTTGTGGTGGTGCCCAGTGATAGGAAAAGGAACAACAGGGATAAGCTGGAAGCCAGGAAGTTCCACCTCAACATGAGAAGAAACTTCTTTGGTGTGAGGGTGCCCTGGAGCAGGCTGCCCAGAGAGGTTGTGGAGTCTCCTTCTCTGGAGACTTTCCAAACCTGCCTGGCTGTGTTCCTGTGTGACCTGCTCTGGGTGATGCTGCTTTGGCAGGAGGTTGGACTGGATGATCTCTGGAGGTCCTTTCCAACCCCTGACATTCCATGGTTCTATGCAGAACCATAATGGAAGAGGAATGAGGGTGGCTGTGGCCTGCCCCCTTCTCTCGGTGGGGACTCAGAGGATGAAGTGGAACCCTAAATTCAAGGGGCCCCAGGACAGCTCCCACCCAAGGAGACTCACCGACTTCTCCCCAGCCACGGAGCAGAGCATGCTGCAGTCTGGGGAGATGGAGCAGCAGTAGACCCACTGCACATGGCCCGACAGCACCTGGACCTGACGCCCTGGGGACACATGAGTCATCAGAGGCAAGCATGACAGGCAGCCCAGGCCCTGGCCCTGCCCTCCCCTCTCTTTCCTGAGAAGGAACACACACAGGGCTGGAGCTTTCCCTGCAGCAGATGCCAAGCTCTGTCTGCCTGCATCCTCCTCCTGCACACCCCAGGCCCCACCTGGGAGAGGTCTGCTCCATGCTGCAGGACTCTCCCCTTCTGACTCCAATACTGTCCCCAGAGATCTTCTCCCACCACCTCCCCTACTGGGAGCAGGTTTCTCCCCACTCTTTCCCACGGCAAAGCCCAGTCTCAGCCAGGGGTGACCTAGCACCAGGATGTCCCCGTGTCCTCCTTACCATCTTTGCTCAAGTCCCAGACACGCAAGGTCTTGTCCCGCGAGGCTGACACCAGGATGAGACTTCCATTGGGAGCAAAACTCAGATCTCTGACAACATCCTGGTGCCCCAGGAGGCTGAAGAGGAGGTGTCCTGCAGAGAGGGGACATGGAATCGTAGAATCAGTCAAGGTTGGAAGGGACCACAAGGACCATCTAGATCCAACCCCCCTGCCATGCCCAGGGACACCCTACCCTAGAGCAGGCTGCCCACAACCTCATCCAGCCTAGCGGCAAACACCTCCAGGGATGTGGCCCCAAACACCTCCCTGGGCAACCCATTCCAGGCTCTCACCACCCTCCTGCTCAAAAACTTCTCCCTAACATCCAGTCTGAGTCTACCCACTTGTAGTTTTGTTCCATTTCCCCCAGGCCTATCACTACCTGACATGCTGAATGCTCTGCTGCCATGGGAAACAAAGAGTGACCCTGGGATGGGGACAGAGCAGGAGCTCCCAGGAACCCCAGAAAGTGGTCAGGGAAGGATGACAGGAGACAATGACAGAAGACAGAATCTCTTTCCAACAGGGAGCAAGGGGAGAGCCACCAGCCTGAAGCCATGACTGCTCTTGCTGTCACAGGCTCACAGGATGTCAGGGGTTGGAAGGCACCCAAAGAGCTCACCCAGTCCAACCCTCCTGCCAGAGCAGGACCAGACAATCTAGCTCAGGCACACAGCAACACATCCAGACAGGCCTGCAAAGGCTCCAGGCAAGGAGACTCCACAACCTCTCTGGGGAACCTGTGCCAGTGCTCTGGGACCCTTCCAGTCAAGAAGTTGCCTCTTGTGATGAGCTGCAGCCTCCTGTGCTGCAGCTTCCATCCATTGCTGCTTGTCCTCCCCCAGGGAGCAGTGAGCAGAGCCTGTCCCCCCCGTCCTGACCCCCAGCCCTCAGAGATTTATAAACACTGATTCAATCCCCTCTCAGTCTTCTCTTCTCCAGCCTAAGCAGCCCCGGGTCACTCAGCCTCTCCTCCTCAGGCAGTGCTGCAGTCCCCTCAGCATCCTCGCAGCCCTCCCTTGGACCCTCTCCAGCAGATCCCTGTCCCTCTGCAACTGGGGAGCCCAAAAACTGTAGCAAAGGCCACTCACCTGTCTGCACCTCCCAGACCTTGATCTGCCCATCGTTGAGCCCAGTGGCCAGGATCAGACATGGAAGACTGCAGGTGGGTTCCGTCCCTCCTGCCTCTGCTGCTGGCCAGGCACTGAAGGCCAAGCCCCACACGATCTGGCCACACTCCAGGGTCTTCTCCTTGGCCGCCCCTCGGCTCCTGGCCTCCGCCTTGCCCCCGCGGATCTTACGCTCTGAGCTTTTGCAGCTGCTGGGGGAGAGTGGCACAGAGTCACAGGCTGCAGAGGTGATGGAAGGGACCTCTGGAGATCATCCACTCCAACCCCCCCTGCTAAAGCAGGGCACCCACGGCAGCCTGCCCAGGGTCACAATGGCTGGGGGTGGGGGTTGGAAGCTCTGCAGAGAAGGAGGCTCCACAGCCTCTCTGGGCAACCTGCTCCAGGCCTCCAGCACCCTCACTCCAAACAAGCTTTTCCTCTCACTCAGGTGGCACCTCCTGGGTTCCAGTCTGTGCCCACTGCCCCTTGTCCTGTCCCCGGGTGCCACTGACAAGAGTCTGGCCCCATCCCCTTGCTGAGCATTGCTCAGATTCCTCTCTGGGGCTGCCCTTCTGCAGGTTCTCAGCCCCAGGGCTCTCAGCCTTTGCTCCTCACAGAGCTGCTCTAGGTCCCTCAGCACCTTTTTAGCCTCCACTGGACTCTCTCCAGCAGTTCTCTTGTCTCTATTCACTGCAGAGCTCAGAACTGGACCCAACACTCCAGATGCAGTCTCGCTAAGGCAGAGCCCAGGGGCAGGAGAACTTCCCTTGACCTGCTGCCCACACTCTTCTTCACGCACCCCAGGAGACCATTTGCCTTCTTGGCCATGAGGGCACACCGCAGGCTCCCTGAGGAGCTTGTTCTGCCCCGGCACTCCCAGGTCCTTCCCCGAGAGGAGCAGGAGGTTGTCCCTGCCCAGGCGCAGGGCTGTGCGCTCGCCCTGCTGGAGCTGCCGCAGCTTCACCTTTGCCCAGCTCCCCAGGGCGCAGCCTGCCAGCTGCTCCTGCCGGCCTGCCTGGGCACCCAACCGCCCCTGGGTCCGCTCCGTCCCCTCACCCACGGCTCCGGGGGCTTTGGGCCCCGCTCGCACAGTGCCCCCCGCCCGGGCCCCCAGCACCCCTCCTCGGCCCTAACTCACAGCTCGGCCTCCTCCAGGGGCCAGGGGATCAGCTTGACCACGCAGTGCCCCTGGGACCAGGCGAACCAGGAGCCGTCGGGAGAGAAGGCCACGCTCCAGGTCTCGCAGCTGGACTTCCAGTCGTAGCGCTGGGGCCGGCCCGGCTTCAGCTCGGCCAGCAGCAGCGGCTCCTCTGCGGCGGGACGCGCACCTCAGCCCCGGCACAGCCCCCGGCACCAGCCCCCGGCACCGTCCCCCGGCACAGCCCCCGGCACCGTCCCCCGGCACCGTCCCCCGGCACCGTCCCCCGGCACCGTCCCCCGGCACAGCC
>VWZI01014617.1:32183-42525 GCA_013396835.1 Psilopogon haemacephalus
CTGGCCATGCCCTGCACCTCCTGCCCTCCACCTCCATGTTGTCCCCCCACATGAGGGTAGGATGGGCAGGGACGAGGCCATTCAGATGCTTCACCATCCATGTGCCCACGCTTCCACCTGGCTGTGCCCCAGCTGAGTTCCCTCCTGCCCTCCAGCCCCATGGTGTCACCTCACAGTGACCCTCAGCTGCCAGCAGGCTGCCCCTTACCTGCCAGGGCAGGATGGACAGGGCCAGTGCCATTCAGGTTCTTCACCGGCAGGGCTGGCACCCTGTGGGGAGATAGGAGGGAATGTGGCTCAGCTGGGCTGGCAGAACTGCCACTGTCCACCCCCACCACATCGCATGTCCCCAGCAGGACACAGGGCAGGTGCCCACTGCCAGCCCTGGGGGATTGCTGTTCCATCTCGTGGGGTTGTCACCCGGTGCCATGGGAAGGTCCTTAGGACCCAAATGGTGCTGGGGATGTCAACTCTTCCCTGACCCAGGGCAGGTGCCACATCAGGGTGGCACAGTGGTGATGATCCATGTCCTGCATGCTCCCTGGGGACCGTGCCTGCACCTCAGCACCCAAACCATCACCCTGCTCATGCTTTCTGTGCCCCAAACTGACCCTCAGCCATCCCACGGTGCCAGCACCCAAATCCCAAGGACGATGGCACTGCTGCTCCCTGGATGGATGGATGGATGGATGGATGGATGGATGGATGGATGGATGGATGGATGGATGGATGGATGAAAAGAGGGAGGGATGGATGGATGGATGGATGGATGGATGGATGGATGGATGGATGGATGGATGGATGGATGGATGGAGATTGGGTGTGTGGATGGTAGGTATGAGGCACAGGCTGGAGCAGAGGATGAGCACGGAAGCACAGCAGAGCAGTCCTTCTGTGTCCAAGCACTCTCCTGTCCTCACCTCCCTCCCCCACAGAGCCCACAGAGCCCCACTTAGCCGTGCTGCCCACTCGTGCCCACATGCCCAGTTCCTTGCCCCAGCTGCCCTCCCAGGCAGTGCCATCCCATGCCAACCCCAGAAGCCCCACAGGAGCAGAGCCATGACTGTGAGTTCATTGGCACTCAGCCCCACATGAGCCAGGGCTGCAGCTGCTCCCAACGCTGCCCCTACCCACACCAAGGCCAAGGGCAGCAGAGGAGACCCCAGACCTTTCTCCCAGGGTCTCTCTGGGACCCTCCTACCTGTCCATGAGGATGTGTGGGATGAGGTCTGCACTCTGGGACAGGCACAGTGATGAGGACAGGGATTGGCCCATGCCAGGCACACAGAAGTGACAACAGCAGTCAGCAGGGGAGGGAAATATGGGCACAGGGGACCTGCCTGTCCCTGTGCCCACAGCCTAGGGCTGGGTCCTGCCCCGTGGCAGGGAGCTGGGGCTGGCTGTCCCCAGGGATGGCTCATTCATCTCCAGGGTGGCTCTGACCAAACATCCCAGGGCCAGATCCAGGTCAATTCTAAGCCAAGTGAGTGGCAGCAGGGCTCTCCCGTGCCAGCAGGCTGCCAGCTGTGCTGTCACTGCAGCTCCTCACAGCAGGCTGGGGGCCATGATGACAGCTCAGTGCTGGGAGCCCCGAGGGGACACCAGCTTGACCCACCAAGAGGTACAGCTACGATGGCTTGTTTGCCAGGACAAGGACACCCACTGGGGTCTGCCAACCAACCTGCAGCCCCTTAGCTATTCCCAGCCATTGCAGGGGATGCTGAGGCTGTGGTCCCCATCCTCATGTCCTGCCAAAAGACCTGCCTGGTGGCACCAGGGCATGAGGTGGTGCCATACACTCTGTGCAGGGACACATCTCTTGCAGCCAGCATGGCATGGTGTGGCACAACACAGCTGCACAAAGCACCACAGAGGCAGGGCCCCAGCAGACCACCCAAGACCAGACCAGTCAGCTGCTGGGGTTGTCCTCCTGAGCCCTACGTGCCCAGGGTGGCAACTTGGGGCTGGAGGTGACAAAATGCCAAGAAGTGCCAGGGCTCCTTGCGCCAGGTGACAGCAAGGGGCTGGGCACCTCCATCACTTGGGGCTGGAGGTGACAAAATGCCAAGAAGGGCCAGGGCTCCTTGCGCCAGGTGACAGCAAGGGGCCAGGCACCTCCATCACTTGGGGCTGGAGGTGACAAAATGCCAAGAAGGGCCAGGGCTCCTTGCGCCAGGTGACAGCAAGGGGCCAGGCACCTCCATCACTTGGGGCTGGAGGTGACAAAATGCCAAGAAGGGCCAGGGCTCCTTGCGCCAGGTGACAGCAAGGGGCCAGGCACCTCCATCACTTGGGGCTGGAGGTGACAAAATGCCAAGAAGGGCCAGGGCTCCTTGCGCCAGGTGACAGCAAGGGGCCAGGCACCTCCATCACTTGGGGCTGGAGGTGACAAAATGCCAAGAAGGGCCAGGGCTCCTTGCGCCAGGTGACAGCAAGGGGCCAGGCACCTCCATCACTTGGGGCTGGAGGTGACAAAATGCCAAGAAGGGCCAGGGCTCCTTGCGCCAGGTGACAGCAAGGGGCCAGGCACCTCCATCACTTGGGGCTGGAGGTGACAAAATGCCAAGAAGGGCCAGGGCTCCTTGCGCCAGGTGACAGCAAGGGGCCAGGCACCTCCATCACTTGGGGCTGGAGGTGACAAAATGCCAAGAAGGGCCAGGGCTCCTTGCGCCAGGTGACAGCAAGGGGCCAGGCACCTCCATCACTTGGGGCTGGAGGTGACAAAATGCCAAGAAGGGCCAGGGCTCCTTGCGCCAGGTGACAGCAAGGGACTGGGCACCTCCTCCTTCCCTTCCCCCCCAACCCGCGTACTCTCTCCTGTTCCCTCCTCTCCCGGCGCCCCCCGCAGCCTTGGTGACCCCACTGCCATCCCTCCCCCAGCCTCCTTACCCCGGGGGGACTGCGGCACGGGCGCCGAGCCCGGCACCTCGCTGCGTGCCAGGCTGGTTGAGGTTGTTGAGCCCAGCGAGCGGTGCCCCACCAGACACGCTCTGGCTGGGGGTGAAGGCTCCGTTGGGCACCCGCAGCGCCTCCCCTTTGGCCGTGCCGCCCGCCCCCGCCACCGTCCCCGTCCCCGCCGGCCACAGAGCCCCCCCGGCGAAGGTGCTGCTCTGGCGGACGGCTCCCGGGTAGAGCTTTCTGCGCTGGGACGCCAGGATGGCGTTGGAGGCGGCTCGGGTGCTGTTGACCAGCAGGCACTGGGGGCAGGAGCAGGGGGTCCCGGTGCTGCTGCCCACCGGCCACGACTGGGACTTGGGGATGGAGCCCATGGTGAGGGGGTAGGCCAGGTCCATGCGGCGCCGCAGCCGCCGCTTGCGCTGCGTTTGCCTGTTCATCTGCGACATGCTGCTGAAGTAGATGAGGTAGCAGAAGCCCAGGGAGGAGAGGTCCAGCCAGGGGTGCTGCTTCTCGTAGGCGTTCTGGATGGTGATGCAGATGTCCATGTCGTAGGGGGTCCAGGAGTTGTTGTCGTTCTCCCATTCCCACACGATGCCCTTCCCCGGGGCGGAGGAGGGGTCGTAGAAGTTCCTCCGCACGGGGCGCATGGTCCCTGGGGAGAGGTGGGAGGGAGGTGAGCAGGGCTCCAGCACCCTGGGGAACTGGCAGAAGGTGCTGCAGGTGCTTGTGTCCGGTGCCCGGCCCAGCATCCCACAGGGATGGGGACAAAGAGGGACTTTGGGGTGCAAGCATCTTGTTCCTGCCCTTCAGAGAGCGCCTTGGGGTGCTAGTGGAGGGGCTCACAACTTATACGTCTGTGTGTGCCCAGTTCCCACCCATCACCCCACAGGGATGGGGACAAAGGGGCAGTGAGGGGTGCAAACATCTACTCTTGTCCTTCAGAGAGTGCCTTGGGGTGCTGGTGGAGGGGTCCACACCTCATACGTGTGTGTGTGCCCAGTTCCCATCCATCACCCCACAGGGATGGGGACAAAGGGGCACTGAGGGGTGCAAACATCTACTCTTGTCCTTCAGAGAGTGCCTTGGGGTGCTGGTGGAGGGGCCCACACCTCATACGTGTGTGTGTGCCCAGTTCCCACCCAGCACCCCACAGGGATGGGGACAAAGGGGTACCGTGGGGTGCAAACATCTACTCTTGCCCTTCAGAGAGCACCCTGGGGTGCTGGTGGAGGGGCCCACACCTCATACATCTATGAGTGTCCAGTGCCCAGCCCCACACCCCACAGGGAGGGGGGACTCAGAGGCACTGTGGGGTGCAAGCCGCCAGCCTCCCCCTGCTGAAGACACAGCAGGTTGCAGGAGGGGCGGCGAGCAGCAAGGGGCAGCCCCGGCCGCGGCGTGCGGTGGATCGATCGGAGTGTCTGCAGGGCTGAGCCTCCCCGGGGACTCCTGAGGCTCAACAAGCCTCCGCCGGCCGTGTCAGCGGTGTCGGCTTGGCCGCCAGCCGGGATGTTGGGATCACAGCCTCAGTCACCACGGGAAGGGCGATGCTGCGATGCTGCGATGCTGCGATGCTGCGACGCTGCGATGCTGCTCAACCTCCAGCAGCTTTTTTTTTTTTTTTTCCCCATCCTGCTGATCCAGGTGCACCTCCACCCTCGCTGGCTGGGGTCCCCCTCGCTATCCCTGGGTCGTCAGAAGCGTTTCCCGGTCACCAAAGGTTTCCTGCCAGCTGCTGTGGCTCTGGCTGGAGCTGCCTGTCACGGGAGCCCGTGCACGGCCAACTCCTGGTCCCCTCGCTGCTTGTTTGCAACCCAGCAGGATGCCGCAGCCACGGCTGAAGCACGGCGGTGGTGGGAGAGGCTCCACAGCCCCTTCCTCCAGCCCTGGCAGTGCCCCCCCCCTCCTCCCCCAGCGCAGTGCCTCTCTATCCCCTCGCCAGCAGCGTTTGCCCAGCTCGATTAACGACGCTTAATAATGGTCATTAATCATCAGCTGCGTTGGGCAGCAGAGCCTGGCCCCAGCTGCTGGCTTGTGCTGAGCCAGCTTGGCCCCGTGGTCGGCAGGGAGGCTGCTTGCCCTGCTCTGGCACCCACAGAGGGACCACTCATCCCACGGCCAGCCTCATCCCAAACCCCACTGCTGGCTCACAGCCACATCCTACTCCTCACCTGGACACATCCCACTCCTCACCCAGCCTCATCCCAAACCCCACTGCTGGCTCACAGCCACATCCCACTCCTCACCCAGCCACATCCTGCTCGGGTTCACATCTACGTCTGCCTCCTTCCATCTCTGTCCCCCACCCTCCTGCCCATTCAGCCCCGCAGCTTGCAGAGCACTCACCTCCATGTCCTGCATGCCACCACCCCTTGGACTTGCATCCCATATCCTGCTGCTCCCTGCAGCTGCAGCCCACAGCCTGCATCCTGCTCTGTATCCTGCATCCCACTGCTCCTTGCAACTGCATCCCGCATCCTGCTGCCCACTCGCAGCCACATTCTGCATCCTCCTGCCCACTCATGTCCACGTCCTACATCCCACTCCCATCTCTGTCCTGCACTCCCTCCCTGGTCCTTACAAGTGCATCCTTGCATCCCGATGGTCCTTGTATCCTGCATCCTGCTTCCTGCTCGCAGCCACATCCCATGTCCAATATCCTGCTTGTGTCCCACACCTGCTGCTCCTTGCAACTGCATCACACACCCTGCTGCCTGCTTGCAGCTACAGAACACATCCCACTACCCACTTACACCCATGGCCCACAGCCTGCAGACTCCTCACATCCATGTCCCACACCCACTTATCCCTGCAGCTGCATTCCACAGCCCCCTGCCAGCTCATGTCTACATCCCTCATCCTGCTGCTCATCTGCATCCTGCATCCCACCAGTCCTTGCAGCTGCAGCCCACGTCCTGTGGTCCACCTGAACACGCATCCTGCTGCTCATCTGCATCCTGCATCCCACCAGTCCTTGCAGCTGCAGCCCACGTCCTGTGGTCCACCTGAACACGCATCCTGCTGCTCATCTGCATCCTGCATCCCACCAGTCCTTGCAGCTGCAGCCTACGTCCTGTGGTCCACCTAAAGATGCATCCCACTGGTCCTGCCATCTGCATCCCACATTCTGCAGTCCATTTGCATCCTGCATCCCACTCACATCCATGTCCCACACTCAGTTGTCCTCACAACTGCACCCCCATGCCCCATGGCCCTCACAGCCACATCCTGCATCCCACTTGCATCCATGTCCTTGCATTCCACTGGTCCTTGCCATTGGATCCTGTGTTCCACTGCCCTCCCACATCCACATCCCACATCCTGCTGCTCCTTCCACCTACATCCCACATCCCTCCAGTCCTTGCAGCTGCATCTCATGTCCAGTGCTCTTCTCACAATGTCCTGCATCCTGCAGCCCACTCACATCCGTGTCCTGCACCCGCTGGTCCTTGTGACTGCATCCCACAGCCACATAGCAGCTGAGGACAAGGAGAGGCCACCCCACCACACGCAGCTTCACATCCCTGAGTGCCACTAGCTGCCCCCTCTGCCAGCAGAGCCCAGTGTCCCCAGGGCCACAGGGAGGGGACACACATCCCAGCTGCTCAGAATGGGGTCACCTCATTTCCCACTGTCACTATTTTACCTTGAGTTTATCCCTCCTCAGCCATGGCACAGACCAAGCCCCAGCCTCCTGTGTCCCCACGGCACGCAGGCACCAGGAGCATCCTCAGCATGAGGGACCTCTGTGTCCCCAAGTCCCACAGTACCCTGCTCCTGGCAGAGGTGTGTCACCCCCAAACTCACCCATGGCCCCAGCACAAACAGCACCCAGCCTGATGGCCCTGGGCTGTGATGCCAGGTGCTGCTGGCAGGTGATGGGTCCTGGCCAAAGCTGACAGGACCTGGCACGGGGACAGCCAGGGTGTTCTGTTGGCACCCAGAGCCCTGAGGCAGCACAGCCATGGCCACTGGCACGACCTGTTGGGTCATGCCAGCATCCATGGCCATGCTGACTCAGGGCCGCAGGTGCCAAGCTGCCCCTTGCCAAGCCTGTGACTGGCAGGAGAATGATCCGGAGCCAGGCCTGATGACAGAAGCAGGGTGGCAGGTCCCTGGCTCGGTCCCCAGCCCAACATAAGAGCTATATTCACACACAGGGTCAGTCACCGTGGCTGGTGACCAGGAATGATGGCATCGATGGCTGGACAAGGTGGCATGGACAGAGGGGTGGCTCCTGTGTCCCCCCCCAGGCAAGCCTAGGAGTGTCACCCGGTGTGTATGTGACACACTGTCCCTCTGCCTGCCCTGGGGGGGGTCACATCCTGCCCTCAGCTTCTCAGGGGTTGGTGGGGAGCGGCCAGGAATGAACTGGAACCGTCAAGTCCCTCCTGGCACAGCTGGCACGTGCCTGCTTAATGGGTCACACCAAGATGGGGACACATTTAATGGGGTCTGGGCTCAGTGCTGGCACTGGGACTGCCTTTGATTTCCCCTGAGGACATGTGGCCTGAATGCATGCTGCAGTGTGCCATCAGCAGCTGCCTGGCTGCAGCCAGCCCAGTGCCCACCACGGCTCCCAGTGCCCAAACCGAGGCCTCCCCAGCTCCGTGGGGAGCTTGAGTGGAGAGGATCTGTGGGGCAGTGGCCAGCGGCACAAAGCACCTCATGGGGGTGGGAGGGGATGGGGAGAATCTGGGGCAGGGGTCCTTGGTGCAAGGGGACAGTGGGGAGAGGGAAAGGCAAGGCCGGGAGGGATCTGGCTGGGGAAGCAGAGCCCAGGACAGCAGGGAGAGGATGCAAGGACTGAGTGGGACAGATGGACAGAGAGGAGGGGGTGTGCAATGGGATGGAGGGACAGATGGACAGGCAGATGGGTGGGAGGATGGGTGGAGAATGGAAAGATGGAAGGATGGATGGGGGGATGGCTGGATGGATGGAGGGATGGACAGATGGATGGATGGATGGATGGAGGGAGGCAGAATAGAAGGATGGATGTGGAATGGATTGTGGATGTGGATGTGGATGTGGATGTGGATGTGGATGTGGATGTGGATGTGGATGTGGATGTGGATGTGGATGTGGATGTGGATGTGGATGTGGATGTGGATGTGGATGTGGATGTGGATGTGGATGTGGATGTGGATGTGGATGTGGATGTGGATGTGGATGTGGATGTGGATGTGGATGTGGATGTGGATGTGGATGTGGATGTGGATGTGGATGTGGATGTGGATGTGGATGTGGATGTGGATGTGGATGTGGATGTGGATGTGGATGTGGATGTGGATGTGGATGTGGATGTGGATGTGGATGTGGATGTGGATGTGGATGTGGATGTGGATGTGGATGTGGATGTGGATGTGGATGTGGATGTGGATGTGGATGTGGATGTGGATGTGGATGTGGATGTGGATGTGGATGTGGATGTGGATGTGGATGTGGATGTGGATGTGGATGTGGATGTGGATGTGGATGTGGATGTGGATGTGGATGTGGATGTGGATGTGGATGTGGATGTGGATGTGGATGTGGATGTGGATGTGGATGTGGATGTGGATGTGGATGTGGATGTGGATGTGGATGTGGATGTGGATGTGGATGTGGATGGATGGTGGGTGGATGGATGGATGGAGAATGGAAAGATGGAAGGATGGATGGGATGGATGGATGGTGGATGTGGATGGATGGATGGATGGATGGATGGATGGATGGATGGTTGGATTGGAGGAGGAAGGGAGGGCTGAAAGGCTGGCTAGACAGGATGGAAGGGTGAATGGCAGGGTGGGTGGGTGGATGCTCCAGGCTCAGCACCATCCTCTTACCCGTGTCCTGGCGGAACTGGTGCATGGACTGGAGGTCGATGACGTAGGGTGCCAGCTGGACGTCGACCTGGCCCAGCACCACGCTGCCGCGGGCATCCTCCTTCAGCACGTTCTCGATGTGGTGGCAGACGGCAGCCGAGTAGGGCCGCCAGCGCCCGTGCTCGTTCAGCCACTCCCACACCACCACCCGGGCCAGGTTCTGGGGGGGGAAGCCGAGGCCGCCGGAGGCCAGCATGGCCCCCGAGCCCTGCCGTGCCATGTCGGGGGCGCGGCGGCTCAGCCCCGAGCCATGCCCCGGCCCGGGGACGCGGGGGTCACCCTCAGCCCCTCCAAAGCCTGCTCCCGGCTCCCGCCGCCTGCAGGCTGCGGAGCTCAGCGGAGCAGAGGCTGCGGGGCTCTGCAGAGGAGGGTGCTGCCAGCCAGGTCCCCAAGGTCCCCAAGCCGCCTGGTTCTGCTCTCTCGGGGCCGCTGCGCCGGGCTGGGGCCATCCATCACCCGGCAACGTCCTCTTCGGCCCTTCCTCCTCCTCCTCCTCCTCGCAATGCTGGCAGGGCTCACGCTCCAAAAAGCCACCAGGACCCCCTCGGGCGACGCTGGCTCAAGGGCGGCTGGTGGCTGCAGATGATGACGGGGACGCACACCGAGGTGCTGTCCCCGAGACACCCCCTCCTCCTTCTCCTCCTCCTCCTCCTCCTCGTGTCCCACCACCTATGTCTCTCCGGTGAGCTCCACAGCTGTCCCCACCACCCAGCACCTCACCGGTGGCAAAGCAGTGGGGATATCACCTGCAAAACAGAGCCACAGCTTCTGTCACCCTGGGTACCACGGCACGGGTGGCAGCTGGGGGACAGACCCTATCATCACCCCCCCCTCAAGAGCCGGCAGGGCCACTGTGCCCGCAGCCCTGGCAGTGCGGGCTGCCTGCCAGCCCTGGCCGGCTGCCGGCCTCCAACGTGACAGCGGGGACAAGGGGGACAGGAAGGGACAGGAGACCCCTCCCCCATCCCCTCACAACGCCGAGGGGCTGCCAGGGGAGCCCCTTAGCTCCCTACCCAGGCAATTCGGGTGCCAGGGAGCCCGCGGGGCCCCCCGAGCCCGCTCCAGCCACCGCTGATTTATGATCTGCACTGCAGGCATCAGGCTAGGGGCGAGCACAGGCCACTCGCTGCGCCCCCTCCCCAGCTCCCTCCGACAGCCTCCGGGACACCCACGGCACCCCTTGGTCCCCACGGGTGGGTGATAGCTGCGGGGTGGGGGGAGGAGGGTTTTGTTGACAGCCAGCTAAGCTAGCCAGCCGCACGGACACGGACACGGACACGGAGCCACGCATGGGCACACGCACGGTGACACAGGCAAGGGGACCGACAGGGGCAGGCAGACAGACAGACAGACACCGGCACCCACAGCAACAGCACCACCACCGACACCATCACCACCACCAACCCCCCACCGGGGCCACACGGACACGCACACACCACATGCACCGCCACGGGTGGGTGCAACACGCAGCCTCACCCCGCCCCACGCGTGTGCGCCAGCCGTGACCCCGGGCACGGCTCCCCAACACCGGGATGCCCCCCCCGCGACGCAGGACCGGCGAGCGGGGGTGATCCCGGTGT
>VWZI01014619.1:1971-28179 GCA_013396835.1 Psilopogon haemacephalus
GGGGGGGTGGAAGTGGGGGGGCAGGTAACTGCTAAACCAGTAAAGCTGTTCACATCACAACTACAGTGAGTGGAGCATTCAACTTTTCCATGTAGCAAAAATGAGGAATTTATAACATAAAACAAGGAGGAAATTGTGGGAAACAGGCTATTTTGTTCCCAACGTATCATTTTGTCCATTTCCTTATTTCTGCCACACCAGGACACTTGAATGCCTCCAGTTTCTAGCAGTACCTGTTTCACTTTGCATGCCAGCAGTTTGGATTTCAAAGGTACACCTAGTAAAACAATGTATTTCCTGATGGTGAATGCTGCCATCAATTTTCAGGCATGTCCTGGGACTGCAGGAATGAGAAGCTGTGAGGAAAACTACAAATGAGGAATTGTCTGGCAAGGAAATATAAAGAGTACTGCAACAGTCTAAGACTTGTAGGCACTTGTGAAGCTATTAATTTATCACCTGAACATTATTGAACTATTTTAGTCACCTGAGAAATCTTACTTGCATTTGTGGCTCTAAGGCAAACAACAGAAGCCACAACTTTCATGTATGAAAGACAAGTTCTATAAGCACCAGATACATACTCTTTGCAGAGCCTGTGGCAAGATGGTGGGTTAAAGCATGGTGGTAGGAGGAAGAAAGAGAATCATAGAATCAGTCAGGGTTGGAAAATACCACAAGGATCATCATGTTCCAACCCCCCTGCCATAGGTAGGGACATCCTACCCTAGATTAGGCTGGACAGAGCCTCTGCCAGCCTTGCCTTAAACACCATCAGGGAAGTGGACTCAACCACTCCCCTGGGCAACCTGTTCCAGGGCCTCACAACTCTCACAGTGAAGAACTTCCTCCTCACATCCAATATGAATCTCCCTACCTCCAGCTTTGCTCCATTCCCCCTGGTCCTCTCACTCCCTGGGAGCCTAAAAAGTCCCTTCCCAGCTTTTCTGTAGGCCCCCTTCAGATGCTGAAAGGCCACAATAAGGTCACCTGGGAGCCTCACTTTCTCCAAACTGAACAGCCCCAACTCTTTCAGTCTGTCCTCATAGGAGAGGTGCTCCAGCCCTCTGATCATCCTTGTGGCCCTTCTCTGGACATGCTCCAGCATGTCCACATCCCTCTTGCAATAGGGACTCCAGAACTGGACGCAGTACTCCAGGTGGGGTCTCACCAGGGCGGATTACAGGGGGAGAATCACCTCCCTCGACCTGCTGGCCACACTTCTCCTGATGCAGCCCAGAATCTGGCTAGATCTGGATAGGGAGACTAGCAAGTTCCTAAGCTGCAGTAGGACACTGGGAAGTGACACAATTGCCCACCAGCTTTGGGAAGATCAACACAGGACCATAAACAGCTTCCTGTGATGATGTAAGGTGATGTGATGCATTCCAATAAAGTAGCAGGAATACTTTATTCCCAAAGCTGAATGCACGGACTCCAGAATGGTAGGATGTCAAGGCTAAACTGCATGTAAATTTGGACACAACTGTTTTGGTAATTCTACTGGAAGCAAATTATTTCTTGATTGAAAATTATGTGGAAGTGTTCAAGAGTAGCATGAATATTGGGAGTCTGGACTACCAAAATAATTATGTAGAGCAAACGAGGGAAAAGTGGAAGGTTAAAAGACAATCTCCAACCTTTAGACTGGCTACCCATTGGCCACACATTACCTTCCTTTTCAGTAGCAACATCAATCTCAGCATACAAATAGATCTTTGGACCAACTCTTTCACTGAAGGCTTTGCAAGACCACTCTTACAGTGGACAAGAGAGATAATCAGTCAAAGTACATCTTTCTAACTGACCTTGAATTTTTAATTCATAGTATTAAATTGTTATTGAAAACAAGGCAAAAACCAGTCTATTTATGAGAGGAGCTTGCTAGTGAATATCTCCATATTTCACATATCATTGCCTTGACATACTAACCAGGCATGCTTCTTTGTAACAGCATAGAAAGAGAACATAGGGAGGGGACTAAGGACCCATAAAAGATCTGTGGAAGTAAAGACTACATAAGTACCAGAAAAATGATAAATTCTGGTGTTTTCCTCTGAGACATTAGGCAGCAGTTCATGCCTATAAACAGAACAGACTACAGACAGAAGAACGAGGCTCAATCCAAATTGTCTGCTGAAGAGCCATACTGATAATGTAATGGACTATAATGCTCAATGTCTGCAATTTTTCATTATTAAGAAATTTGATATGGTCTTGTGCATGCTTGTATTTCTTAATTCCAAAATATCTCCCAAAGGTTCCATATTTAAAACTTCTTACTAGCAATAACACCAAAATTAAGGATGAATCAACACAAGAAAAATATTGCAAAGGTGACAGTTGTTAAGAAGCTACTCCACAGATTCATGTCATCTTTAGATGATTTTCCCTAGCAGTTCAGAGAAGTAAAACAAATGACAAAATGCAGAGGAAAATAAGAAATAACAGTAAGATGATGGAGTTTGTGCTTTCAGATATGCTCTGCAACAGATCATCTCTCTTTAAATGGAAAATAAAACAAATGGGAAATAAATAAATAGCACGCAAGTCTGCATGCAAAATCACAGCATCTAGGCATTGGCCTGTACGGGTTTACAGATTCCCTTGGGAGCCTGAGTACTCTGCCTCTTGCAACCTCCTTCCATGCTTGAGCCTTCAGGAGGAAACATTCCTCTCCTCTTTTTTTTCACAGTTGAGAATCTCAGAAGTTATACTGAAAAGCAACCATGGGTGGCAAGTTGTGCAAGATGTTAATTCTATGATGGATGTAAACAGTTTTCAAAAAAGATCACTGTTTCCTTGTGGTGACTGAAATATCCCAGAGAACAGATCATGCGCTGCTTGTTAGGAAGCTTTTAGGAAAACAGAGAAAGACCCAAAATGCTTAGCAAAGCTCTAGCGGCAAGAATTCAAACAACTTTTCTGGAATTCAAGTAGCAAAATCTCTGTGCTTTGCTTTTAAATTGCATTGGGAGTACAGATAAACTTTCATTTACAATATATGTTAATCTATGGTAAATATGACTTTCACTTCCTGTTTGTTTTTTTCCCTGTAATTTATTTTCCTTGATATGAGGACAACTTAATCAAGGCATTTTCACAGTGTGCATTTCACTTAGCTCTGTAAATACAACATAATTTGCATTGAGATTCTAAGATGAACTCCTGCACAATAAGAAGAAGCATGGTCAGGGTAGACTCCTCTTGTGGGCTCATTCCTCATGTGAAAAGCTTGTCTCTCAAATAATTCTGTTATGAGATTCAATCACTGTGCTCAGAAAAAATTATCAAGACAGTAAGAAGTCTAAAATCTGCTGAAAAAAAATAAATCTGGTTTTGTAATCAGTTGCCTCTTAAACTGTGGGTGGCAGCAATGTCCAGTCATAAGGCATGTTTGGAAGCCTCCCCCAGGGCCCTGACATCCAATGAATGTTACTGGAGGAGATAGGATTAATTGCTGTTCCAAAACTGGAAGGCTGAGCTTGCAATAGACAGGCACATTAGTTTGTAAATGAAGGATTAAGTCAGGAAACCTTCCTAATAACCTACTTCAGCACCTCCATAATCACCACTGTATGATGGTGAGTAATTTGCTTCACTTAAGTGTGAGTTCAGTGGCCCTCTAATTGACTCATTTTCTTATTCTGGATAGCTGTGCTGATACTTGGAACCATTCTGTAAGATGACCTTTAAATAATACTCCATGTGTCACAGCACATGTGGTATTCCTGACTTCCACTTCTAGCTTTCCTCATTTGGATGATTTATGGGCTTGTGTAAGACAATCTCAAACATAAGTGGGTGCCTGTTCTTTTGCTGATTCATGCTCCCTCTGTTGTAAGCAAAGTTAAGGCATCAGACAGTCTCCCTTGTTCACAGACTTTCCCTGCCTAGAATCTGAATTTGAAGCAGAGATAGCTTTGCAGAAATTTCCACCTGCAAATGATTATTTTATATTATTTCTGCCTAAAAAATGGGCTGAAAAATTTCCCAAACGAGCAGGTGTGCAAAGGACAACTGAGGCAGAATCATCATTCCCACTATCCTCCTGATAGCTAATTCTAGGACAAGTGGGGATAGTTGAAATTAGTCAGAAGTGAGGATGTCAGTAGTTCACTCACTCCAACACAATATATGGAAAAAGACTTGAGGGTCACCTTTTAAAATGTAAGGTTCATTTAACTATAGTTTCACATGTTGGTTTCTAATAATGATTGCAACACCTTGACAATGACATTTTTGCAAGGGCACTATGAAAGGACAAGGCAGTATACAAAACACCAAATTCCTGCACTTGTAATGAACACTGCATGCAATAAATGTTGCATAAAGTGTACTAAGCTTTCCAGACATAAAATGTAAATAGATTTTTTTAATAATTGTTTTAGGTTTTCAAGCTGAGTGAGGGGATTTCCCTCATTAGCTTTGGAAATCTCAAGCAATGTTTTTGAATCAATTAGTTGAAACCCAACAGCCATTTTTCATGCTGTTTCTCCCCAGACTTACAATGGAGCTGGCTGTGACACAGTAGGATGAGATGGTTTAGTCACGGTTTTCCACTGAATTGACTCCTCTCCTTTACTGGAACATTGACCTTTTACTTCTAAGGCTTACTGAAATCAGCAGACATCACGGTCTTCTCAGAAGAGCACAAGAATGAATAATCGTGTAAAATCAGCTTAATAAACTTGAGTAACTGGACTAGTTTGCAAAAGCACTATTACCTAAAAATGGGAAACCAAAACTCAAATGTAAATTAGATTGTGAAAGTTTCTTTCCTCCTCTGCTGAAAGCACTTAAAGAGATCAGAAAAGCAAAAAGGAACAAACTAAAGCGAACTTACTACTCCTCGTGTGTAGTCTGCATTTTTTGGAAGTGCATTTTATGATTCATACTCTTCTCATATAGAGCTCAGTGTGAAATGACCATTGACAGCAGTGGGAACAGCGTGAAATTCTACCTTACAATTTATTGATATGATCTCCCTGCAAAGAACAGAACAAAGACAGCTCCCACGTCAGAGGATTCACAGTCTCAACACGGCAAACAGAGGTGTGAGTTACAAAGGAGAATAATAAGAGGCAGTGCAAAGACTGTAGTAATACAGTATTACAGTGTTTCATCTGTGGTCTGTTCACACCTTGTGAGGTTTTAAATTGTTTTAATTTAATTTTACTTGTTTGCCCAGAGCAATGGTTGACTACAGCTATGCATCATTATTTTGAGAAGAACTATAGTTTCCACCATGTAAAATAATTCTAATTAACCTTTGACCAATGGGGAGCTCAGTATCGGATTCATAGAAGGTTTCAAATCCCACATCCCTCTTCTAAGCCTGTTCTATGTAAGACTGCATTTTGAACCCTTGTACTTACACTTCAAGATTGAAGTCCCAGTTAGAGACTTGCAAACCAAAAATGGATCACATAATATCTATTATCAGAGAGAAACAATATGAAAGAAAACTAACAAAAGGTTTAGAACAACCAAAGAGCTAAAAAAAAGTTGTAGATCCCTTCCTATTTATACTTATCACTAGAATTTTATAGGGGAAGTGTTTATCAGGAATATTGTATGAATGTATGTGATAAAACAGAATTAGCTTAATTAATTTTTATGAATGTAAGGTGTCTGTCATTAACTGGGAACTGAACATTACTATAGTGCTCCAAACTAATTCTTACCTCCTAGAGATAGTAGGTAGTAAAAAAGGCCTTAGAAGGAAATACTTAAGAGCCAATCTCCTAAACATCGCAGGTATGGGTTTGTCATGGAAACTTGACAATGGAAACTCTATAGTAAAAAGACTGCTTGTTTGAAGTGATACCTTCTTCCTAGTTTTCTTTGAGGGCAGCCTCTTCCACCTATATTCAGGAAAATCTGTTAGATAGCAAGTTGAGGTGGCATTTTCTATCACTTATGAAAACACTTGGATTATTTTCAACCAACCCAACTCAAAACTAGAAAACACATGATGAAACCACTATGCAATACTTGTTTCCAGAGCTTTGGAATACCTGTACTGATAGATCAGAGAAGAAACACTTTTTATTTAATAATTTTGGGGATAGTTAATAGACTGGCCAGTGAGCCAGATGTGAGATAACTGGAAGAACAATTTGGAAAAATATTTCTGCCTTTTTGATTTATTTCTGAAATGGCAAATGAAGAAAATAATTTCTCACTATATTTTACTCTGCCTGTATCTTGTTTTCATCATCACATTTGCCTTATTATAGGTAATCCTTGTAGAAGCTTAAGAAAAATTGCAGGTTGGAGGGTTTTATTTATTTTTTAAAATGTGCCTAAATAAAGAGCATAATGTATAAAAATGTATATTTATCATGTGATGTCTTTGGTCTGTGAAGGGTTATAAGTCTGGGAGTGCTTGAAGGGCTTGCCAACATCTCATCATTCTAAATTAGTAAAAAAAATTTGCATAACTGTGCCTTAATTAAATCTATGAACCAAAGAAACTTCCTCATGCCTTTGCTTATGTCCTTTTTGCAAGCAGAGTGTCCTTTTAAGAACAGCACACAAAACATTTGTAAAAAGTGTTGTGCTTTTTCTATATGTTTATTTCATGACTCTCAACTCTCAAACATTGAGAGATGTGGAAGAAGCTGTGCCCAGCTGTCTGCACTTTACCTAACATCAACTGATACTGGTCATGGGGACATGCCCACTTGATGAAGCAGATGATGCCTGACTCAGTGTGTTCAGCAAAGACAACAAAAATATTTAGATCTCTTCCAACATGTTGGGGGGAGGTGGGGAAGTATGCCTTCCTGACCACAGATTTGGCAATCATTCCACTCTGTACATGTGAGTAAAATACCCTGAGGAACTGTTTGTGTTCTGGTAATTTTCCATTCCCATTTTCCTCTTTTTAGTTAATCTTAGTGATGCAGTCCATTTACCTCTATGGGCAGAGAATTTGAAGCCTTCTCTGGTCTGATCCCTAAGAACTTGATATCCTCAAGCACCCAGGCTGTAGTATTTGCACTGTAGGTGAGACTTATATCACAGCAATTTAAAAAGGAGATCTTGTCACTAGCTCGGATTATCACTACTGGAGAAAGTTTAAGAAAAATAAATGTGAATGAATCCAAAGGGAAAAATTCCTTTCTAATACTTTAGGAGAGGTATGACAACTTGTGTCCTCAAGATGCCCATCTCAATTCTGGTTATATTGCAATTACTTATTATTAGATCAGATGCCAACTTTTCTGATGACTAATGTCGACTGGGTGCATTCTATTCTCTTTCTCATCTCTCCTCAGTGCCAGTGGAGTCAAAGTGCCTAATCAGAGTGACTGATGATCTATCCTGGAACTGATCCAAAGGTAATGTCTATCTCTGCATGGAGCAAATTTGACTCCTCCACCAGGCCAGTGTCAACCCAGAACTATTCTTTTCTCTTCCATCCTCCTCTTTCAACAGTAATGTAAACAAGAAAGGACTTTGGATCAATGTCCTTCGGTGGTATTGTTTGCTTTTCTAGGAGTGTCTGTATTTTGCTGTTCTTTCTTATTTGTTTGTCTTACAATAAAAATAATTTTACATCCTAAGTCTGTTTCCCAGGTTAACTTCAGGAATGAGAGAACTGTATTTATTGACATGAATTTTAAGAAAAAGAATTATTGGTAAAAAAGTAACTATTGAGAGTTCAAATCAAGAAATACAATGTTTTTCTCCTTAATGCTTTACTTTCACTAAGATAATAGGAACATTTACTTCTGTCTAGTTGTTTATAGTTAATTGCAAATGCTAAAATGCTACTTCCATTAACGAAAGTTCTGGTTTTTTACCTTGTGCAACCTTAATTTCTTGTGCATGTTGTTTTTTTATAGGACTCAATGGGTTCTCAGGATTTTTTCTGCTAAGTTCTTCAAGATGAAAGATATAATTAAAAGTACCATCCATGTAAGAAAATTGTTCCACTCCCATCTGAGTAGACTTAAATTATGTTGCTGATAGTATTTACAAAATATCTGTGGCAAGTACAGTGTGTCTGTGCTAAAGTCAATGAAGCATACAATGAACAGGACATAGTCACATGAGACTTGAATTCATTCCAGTTTGTACTCTGGAAATTACTTTTTTCTTTAGCTCAGATGATTGCAGTGACCGACATGTGATTCAGAGCAAGGATCACCCAGGTCAGGCCTGCAGGAAGTAGTGGCAGAATGCCTGACAGCAGTTCAGACCAGGAATGTTTGTATGCGGTAGCCCAGAGATTGTCACATGCAGATACAACTTTTGAGAAAATGCCAGTGCAGCTGAGGCTGACATACTAACAAGGTGTTCTGTTGAATGGTAAATGCTTCTGTGATAATTCTTGAAATTTTGACATCACTTCCTACCAAAGGGACAGCAGCTGCTCCTTTTTTCATTTGTTGCCAGAGATATCTTCCCAGGTGTGGATCTCACTGTGCACCTCTCAGAGTAGAGCTCAGTTTTGCTGACACTGATAAGTCAGCCTGCAGAAAATGTCCTTGCACTACTTAAATACATCTCATATGTACATACATTACCCTAATACATTACACTAATGCCCATAACTATTTAAACACCATATTGTAAAATAAAGCCACGTTGATGTGGCAGTTGTGGAAACGGAGATCCTCATGAGCTCTGTAAGTCTCTGCACGTGTGTTAGACCATAGTTATGTCTAAACTGAGTACCACGTGTATATGAATTATGTGTTACGTTACCTTTGCTTTGCCTGGGTTTTGTGCCCCACCACTAATCTACAGCTGCCTTATTCCCTGTGTTGTACTGATCACTGTGGCTTAACAAAGCTTTCCAGGGAAGAGTGCTGAAGTGTTTAACAGAAAGAAGCTACCGGTCATGTCCCCAGACACGGCAAGTGCAGAAACAGTAATACAGCAATCTGTAAACAGCTGTGGTGTTTGCATACCCCCAGCTGAATGGGCAACAGAGAAGTCTTAAACTGCTACTGTCTTGCTGACTCATCTTATCCAAACTATTCTGGGTGTTTCCTAAAAACAGAAATTGAAAAGCAACAGTGGCTTTTCTATTTTCAGAGGCAAATTCTGCTGTCCCATCAACCATCAAGACTGAAAAGATCCTCAATCATGTATGTGACAGAAAGGGCACTCAAGTCTACCTTTTAATATAGTTATTTAGCAGCTCCCCCATATTAGTCCCTGCCTCGGATTTAGAAAGATTTTTAGTATTTAAAATTAAGTTGCAGAATCCTTGTCATTAAGTTGTCCTTCTGAAGGAAGCCACACTGTAGTTATAGAACATATAAATAAACACAGCTCACATTGGAATATTTAGGGAAGTGGAACTAAAGCACAGATGTACCAATGCCTTCAACTTTCTGACAAATACTTGTGAAGAAGAAATAGTCATAGTCAAACCCCACAGTTTTATGAAGGTAAAGACAGATCTTCAAGACATGCAACACTGTTAAGTACAGACACTGCATGCCAGATGGCATGCAGGCAGATTCCCTGTGAAATGGGCTGCCTGCACCTGCTGAGGTATCCTGAGAGGACAGAGAGCAATGACACCAACAAGTAGCAGTATAAGCAGATGAACACCAACTCCTACTACTCATGTGGGACAAAATTTATAGAAAATTAAACCCACTAGGGAAGTAATCACAGAGGCTGGCAGCCTGTCTTTGTGACTGTGATAGATATGTCACACAGTACATACACTCTGCTTAAGTAAGTTATTGTTTATAGTGAACCTTATGCTGCTCTTCCTTCTCCTTTGCTTAACTTATTTAGGTGGCTCGTGTGTTGGGATGATCTTGTGACTAAGACTGAAGCATTCTCATTTAGTGGGTAGTTAATTATTGAAAGTGTAGCAGGAGGGTTTCTTTCCTCTAATGTTGTGCTGCATCTTTTCTCTTCTAGCCTCTTCTTTCAACAGGTAGGCAGGATGAGGGCTGAACTGCATAAGATGGATTCAAATTCCATGTAAGCATGCCCCACCTTAAAGCACAAGATGGGAAAGGAGTATTTTATTTTGTTTGATTGCCAGCTGAACAGGAGGCAGCAGCGTGCCCAGGTGGCCAAGAAGTCTGAAAGCATCTTGGTCTATATGAGGAATAGTATGAGAAGCAGGAGCAGGGAAGGGATTGTCCCCTTGTAATCATCACTGGTGAGGCCACACTTTGATTACTGTGTTCAGTTTTGAGGCCTTGAATACAAGAAAGTATAGAGGTGCTGAAGCATGTCCAGAGAAGGATGATGAAGCTGGTGAAGCATCTGGAGAATAGGTCTTAGGAGTGGTTGAAGGAATTTGGGTTGTTTGGTCTGGAGAAAAGGAGGCTGAGGGGAGACCTTCTTTCTCTCTACTACTACCTGAAAGGTGGATGTTTGTCTCCTCCCTAGTAGCAAGTGATAGGGCAAGAGGAATGCCCTCGGGTTGTGCCAGAGGAGATCTAAATTGGATGTTAGAAGAAACAATTTCATTAAAAGTGTTATCAAACACTGAAATAAGCTCTTCAGGGAGGTGTTTGAATTGCCGTCCCTGGAGGTGTTTAAAAGAGGCATAGATCTAGTGCTAAGAGATGTGATCTAGCAGCAGGGTTTTTGGAATTAGAAAATGGATGGTTTCAACGATCTCAATGGTCCTTTCCAACCAAAATAATTCTGTGATCCTATGAAATTCTCTGTCACCATTTCCTGCTGCTATTTAGTTAAGTAGAGCATTTTTTGTGAAGAAACAAGAATAGCTCTAATTTTTCATTAAACCCTGAGATATACAAGGCTTAAAAAAAGCTAAAGAAAAAGAGATAAAAAGTGTTTTAGCAATGTGGCTGCAGTGGTTTAGCAGTTACCTGCCCCCCCACCTTTTGATATAACCCAGACTAAGACTCAGAAAGCTGGAAGTGTATAAATGAAGCTTTATATTTACAACAATGCTTAATATACAAGCAGATATTTACAATGTATAACAGATATTTACAGATATATACCGTTAAAAAGTAATACAGAAACACCACACCCCTCCCAGAGATCAAAATCCCTAAGAGGGGTTTTCTTACCACCCTTACCGTCTTTCGCCCCTTCCCCAATCTTATCTCACCATCTGTTGATGCAGCAGATAGACAAAGGTAGATTGGCCAGGGGGGTTAGCAGTAGTAAAGAATTTAGTGGAATTATTGAGAATCAGCTACTAAAGGCAGGGAAACAGCCATGCAAAGAGAGCAGCTACAGCTCAGAGATGCCTGAAGCATCTGACTTATCTATATTTGAGTTATAACTCTTAAAACAATATTTTCTTTCTCAGTAAAGCTGTGAATGAAGTGACATAATGTATTTTCATCTCAGCCTATAGTCTATTTTTCTTGCTCTAATTCTCCAATTAGTTCAAACCAGCACAGTGGCATAGCAGCTTTCTGACGCTATTGCTGGACTTTTTGCATTTGGCAGGAATGAAGAATTTAATTGACAGTATACTACTGTAACCATCTTTGCATTACACTCATTGGGATACATTCACTCCAGTGACTAATTAACTAGAAGAGTTGTTTTTTAAATAGAGAATATGGTATAACTCAGCCATAACTATTTAGTCAAACTTTCCCTTTATTTCAGTATCACAGAAGAAGTAAAACACTGCAGAAATGGGACAACATGAGGAAATATATACTGTTTGAATAAGTCTTTTTACCACTGATTTGAAAAAAAAAAGGCTTACTAGATATTAATAAGCAGGAAGTTGTAATTGATAGGAGTTGCTATTGCAGTATATTCTTCAATAACGTGGGTAGTTGATAACAAATCTGACAGTGCATTTTTTAAAGTTAGTGTATTTTTAAAAGTTTTTTAAAGTTAGATGACTAAACCACATCAAATCAGGCATGCTGCAGAAATGCCACTTAAAGTTCATTTGACACAAACAGGGTCTACAACACCAGTTTAGACATAGATACTAAAAATTAGGCAAATTAACCTTGTTGCCCCGGATATATGTATGACATAACATGGACCATTCAGATATCAAGAAGCTCTGCATCAATGTTTGGTCACAGCCTCCACTTTCCATTCTCTTCTTTAATTAGCTATTTTCTATCTCCTACACACAAGAGATACATAAAACTGGTATTTCCTCCTTGGAAGGATACCTTCTGGTATCCAGAAAACATGGACTTAATCCAAACCTTAACTGCAAGAACTGATAGGATCACTCATAATCTGCCATATTTGCTTGTTTACGACTTACAATAAGCAAAACCTTGAGGGGTTTTTTGCCTTTTTTTTTTTTTTATAGTAAGAGTAATGAAGATAAAACCTGCTATAGTTTTCTGAAGGTCAGAGTTGATTTGCTAAAATGCATGAACTGTTGCTTTTGCTATGGAAGCTGATCAATAGCAAAATTCTTGTCAGAGAGCCTAAAGGCAGGTTCTGATAGATATCCTGAAGGCAAAGCAAGGCTGAACAAAGTTTTCCTCCAGGAAGAGAGTGTTCTCATTTGGTTGATTTCGATTAACAACTTCCTTGAAACCTTGTTGACCTTTCTGGCATAGTAAACTTTCAAGTAAAAAGCAGGATGCCAGTCTAATCCACTCAGCTCCAGAACAGTTTAACTGATACCCATAGGGCACACATCCTGTGACTTGATTTGATCTTATGATCAGGGAGTGTCACTTGATGAGTTAGGTGCGGAAGACTTAGGAGGCCCTTAACCTTTTTCACAACTGACTTTCTTGTTCTTAGAACAAAAATAGTGATGGTGAAAAGTGATTTTTGTGGCATATTTTTCATTTAATGAGCACAAAGCAAATGGGGACTAGCAATGATTACATACTTATTTTAAAATTAAGATTTTTTTAAAAGTATCTTCACAAAATGAACTTGATATTCCAGGACCAAAGGGTTAATGATCACTGCTGTATTTCACTCAAATAACCACAGCTGTACAGAGAACTGAGCATTTCCACAGACAGTTTAGAAAGTTGTTGCTACTTGTCATAAATTCTGCTGTTCGAAACAGCTAACTGCTCTCCAGGATTAATGTTTCCTCTGATGTTACTTCAAACTGTAATATTTATAGGGAAGCAATATTAGTTTTTAATTTTATTTAGCCAATGTTACTGGTGATTTTCTCACAAATTTCTAAGGCTTTATTTGAGATACCTGGTAAAACAGAAATAATATAACTTTTGTAATGATTAAGTAGACATCTCTCACCACCTATGTGATTCTGAAGAGCTCAGTTTTAAGCATATTTCTCTGCACAGGTGCCTCCACATAAAAGAAATGTTGCAGCCATTGTTCAGAAATTAAGCTTAGATTTGGGAACTTTCTGTGCCATTGGTTTCCCTCATTATAACACTTTATCTGGAAATTTGAATGCTATTAGGAAAAAGAAGTAAATGAACAAAATTGAAGCTACCTTCTTGTGTGTCATGGTTTCTTACTCTAAAATTCAAAGTGAATTCCCAAATAAGCACTGTATTATAAGCAATTTGAGTATTTGCCAAGGAAAATGCAGACTTTATTCTGGGTTCTAGAATGACTGGGGCACAAAGACCTCCACCTCCTAAGTTTCAGAAGCAGAGATTGAGGATTGAGTCCATGCTCTTGTAAAGACCATGAATGTATGTGTACATGCAGTTTTAGTCTACTTCAGTCTCGATAGTGGTTGTGACTGATGTATTTTTAGCCTAAGAAATTAGGTTCATGGTTTTACACCATTAGTGAAACTATCAACCACTTCCAACCAATTTTGAGTTGGGTCTCAAAGGTCTTAAACGCTATTAGAAGAATAAGGAATGTTTATGGCCCATGTCAAAAACATGGACAAAATGCAGTTGGAGAAACTCATCCAGAAAAGTTGAGTTGAACAATTTTACTATGGTGAAACAAAAGGCAAAATCTAAATTATTTATTTAACACACAGAGTTTTAATTACAAAGCTGACATCTTCAAATATCTGTCAAAGTTCTAATTTTAACAAAATTATTTTTAAAAGAGTGAAGGTTCTGTTTTTCTCTCCCTGATTTTTATTTACTTATACTATTTCACTGCTCATAAAACTCATAGTGATCTGACTTTGCTAATTAATCTTAAATATAGTAGTAAACACTCTTGGGAAAAGTTTCCTGTGAAACACTGTCTACACAGTTGCTTTTTCCTTTTAACATTAATCAGATGCGTAAGAAATCTCAGACTGTTTCCAGGGTTCGTTATAACACTGAGTCTGCTTGTAATAGACCTTGTAATGATTTACTAATTCATTCATCCATTCATTCATTCATTTATTCATTCATCCATTCATCTACTGAGATGCCAACAGTCATGTGGCTTGGACCACACTTGTTTTAGAGGCAGTATATAATCCAAATGATTAAAGAAATTTATTCAGCTTTCTTAGGCACCTTTTGGGAAGTCTTTCAACTTCTATATTATTTTGAGATCTATATATGCAGTCTGCACTCTTATTGATTCTAAGAGGCATTCAGCATGCTGAAAGAAGTCATATTAGAGGGTGTGTTTTATTTTATGTATCTTTAAAAACTCAAATTCTTTTTCTCCCAAAGGCCAATTTCAAATATCATGTTTGACTTAGGAAATAACAACCTTTTCTATATACATAAGGAGATTTGCTGACATTTGAGGGGAAAAGGTATAGCTCTGTTTCACTTTGATATGTTATTTTTTGAAATGTTATTTTTAGCTATGGCTAGCTGTCTGGTCAAATTGAAGCAAGAGACTTCAAGCAAGAATCTTGACACAAGAATGAATCCCAGAAGAGTTGTACTGGCAGCACAGAATTTGTACTGGTACAGCCACATGGATTCCAGTTTGAGACCTAGTTTTTGTGGCAGTAATAATGATCTGGGGTTTCTCCATACGTCCCAGTGACTGGAATTTGACTTTTAACATGTGGATCCCATTTGCTTTGAGAGACGCACATTTAATACATTTTTTGGTTCTTTATATGTTTTGGAGTTTTTTTGTTGGTGGTGTGGTGTTTTTTTTGTTTGTTTGTTTGTTTTCTGTTTTGTTGTTTGCTCCAGAGGAGGCAGGCTTGTTTTCTGGTGAAAACTGCATCTGACCTTTAGAGTACGAACTTGCAGACCTGGGCTGGCTAGAAGCCAGAGCTCTTGGTCTAGAATGCAGGGCAGCTGCTAGGCTGCTGGTGGAAAGGAAATGAGATGATCACACTGCCACCTGTTTCTGAAGAGCTATGCTGTCTGCTGGGTTGCTTGTTCACCAAGTCACCTTGCTATAGCAGGGCCAAATCATGCTGATTGTTGAGCTCACTGGCTTTCCAGCACCCTGGATGCCTTGGGCAGAACCTATATTGGGCTGGCCAAATAATCGACACAGCTTGTAGGAAGTATGACGCAGTCTGTTAAGAATAGCAACTTGAAAATGTCAGGAACTGTTTTTTGCCTTTTATATGTAGTTGTCAATGATGACAAAGGGAAAGAGGTTAGTGATGCCAAAGACAGTGACAAGTAGTTGTCCTAAACCACAAACCAGTTTCAATAAACTGCAAATAGATTTTGCTTATAGAACAATTTTTAAGACTGGGATTTACTGCATGAGTTCAAAACAATTACGTATCATGACTGAATTGAAACTCCCAGCACAGGTGACTTGCAGTTTCTGCATTCATATCTGGTGAGCCTGACTGTCTGGCTGATCAGAAATGTAGCAGGCCCCTCAGGCTTAATTTGCCAAACCAATGGCATTTCCTATGAGCTCTTTTCCATGAGGCTGGAAATAAGCTTTGGCATTTTTGTCCATATCTTGTAATAGTTTTATCACAGAACTAGCTGATTAAGAATGGGTCCTGATCAATAGTTTTAATATTGAAACTGTCCTAGTAACATAAAGCAGAGAAAAACCCTCATTGAGTATCTTTGAGAAAATTGATATTCTGGAGCTACACTTGCTCAGAATCAGATGTATCTAGAACTGCATTAAGCAAGGTAAAAGTATTATGAAAGGAGGAAAAGATGTGCAGTGCAATGTCTCTCCTACTTTATAATTTGGGCCACTTATTGCACCATACAATTCCAAAGTGGAAAAATCTGAAGGTCTTGAGGTAAACCTGCCCTTGGTTGCATCTACGTTGGGAACCTGAGGAACTCCTCAAAGTGCTGCACTAACTCTGCAGCAGCATGCAGTGATGGCAGGATGCATCTGGTGGAACAGAAAAAAGCTACTGCTGCGGTATCAGCTGCATTTCACCTCTTCTCTAAGCCTGCATGAAGCTCAGCTATCCAGGTGCTTCTTGCAATGCCAGTAGCTGGCCTTATTTGCAATACAATTACAGACACTTTTATTGCTATTATTTGGTCAGAGATTGTAGCTCTGTAAAAAAATCAGAGTACTTCCCTAAAACTGTCAGGAATAAGGCCATGTGATTTGAAGCATTCCCCTCAAATTAAACATTTCATGCTGAAGCAGAATAAAATAACATTATGTGCAAATTGCTGGTGTTTCCCTCCACAACACACACACATACACAGTTTTTGACTCAGCAACCATGCTGAAAAAGACCCATTATCTGTGCAGCTCTAGAATTTAGACTGAGACCCACAAAGAACTTGGGGTATATCCATGGATGCACTGCAGGCAGATACAAGCAACCTCTGTACACACTCTAAGCTCACAAAAAGCCCATGTGACTACAGTTTAGCGAGTCACTGAACCTCAGCTAACATGCTCTGCTGAGAGGAGCAAACATATATTCTGACTGCAGGGCAAAACATTTAAAAATGTGTTTACTGCTGTCACATTTCTTGGTATACAAACAAGTATTTAGCGGTACCATTTTGTGAAACCATCCAGAGGTCCCCAGCTCCTGCTGTGTTAAGTAGAAAAAAACCCAGGAGACATGGTTCCTACCCTTCATAGTTTGTGATTTAGAAAAAGATAGAGACAACTTGTAGGGAGAAGGGACAAAATAAGCTGTTGTATTTCACCAAGGCTATCTTTGGTTTGAGTAAAATGGTACCTGACTATCCCATCATCTTCCTGCATTTTCTTTGGTATGATGCAAAAGAAGTCTTCTCATGGTTTAAAGACATATAACAATTTGGCTGAGCAAAACATTGAGAACAACACATCCTTCTTGACCTTGGTAATTAAAATTTGTTCATACTCATTTTAACATAACCTCAGTGGAATTGGAAAGTAAAATTTAACGTGTGTGCTCTTCCAAGACAGTACAACAGGCTGTAGAAACTGCATCATCAAAGCTTTTCTAAAGTAGAGCTAGCCTTTCCTATTTATTCCTTAGTGTCCTGTTACACACATGTTATGCTCCTTATTAGCTGTAATTGCAGATGATTATGGAAAGCTGCTATCCTCTGGGCCAAAAGAGTGGCTGCTTATGGAAGATGATGCCTGAAGCTACTTATAGAGGACATTATTATCCAGTGAGAGTATTTTTTTTTTTTTTCCACACCAATGGGCCTCCTTATGCTTTCAAGCTACATTCTCTAAATAAAATGAACTATGTTTTTGGATCACATAATCACAGAATATATCTGGTTGGAAGAAACCTCAAAGATCATTCAGTTCAACCCTCAACCCATCATTGAAGGGCTGACACTAAAACATATCTCTAAGGGACCCTCAGGGACAGTAGCTCCAGCACTCCCCTGGGCAGACCATTCCAGCGTTTGATAACCCATGCAGTAAAGAAGTATTTCCTAATAGCTATCTTAAACCTCCCCTTGTGCAACTTGTAGCCATTTAATCTAGTCCTGTCACTTGTCATCAAGGAGAATAGGATGGCCCCCTTCCTCATTCCAACTTCCCTTTAGGTAGTTGTAGAGAGTGATAAGATGTCTCCTCATCCTTCTCTTCTCTAGGGTGCTCCAGGCCCTTTACAACACTTGTCCTGCTCTGGACACACTTAACAACAATTTGGTTATTCCAAACAGCTAGTGCTAAATGCTTTCTGAAAATGGGCCTGTCAGCCTACTGAAAAGCTCCAGACAATCAAATCAGAAGTTAATAAAAAAACCAAATCTACATATTGAACACACGTTTTATTGCATCCCTTAAAATAAAGGAAACAGTAAATGTTCGTACGTTCTGAAGTTGCTTGGATGTAACAGCAGAAAGCTTCTGCATACTTATCACCAATGCTTACTTCTCCAATGCCTCCTAATCCTGAGTAGACATCTGCTTTATTGCTCTCTTTTTAAAACTCATGGCAGCATGACACAACTGCTCCATTTTCCTTACAGACAGCTTGATATTAGTTGTTTTGTGATATTGTCACTGGGGGAAGCATTCCAGAGTAATTACTTCAGGACCGAGTTTGAGGGAAATCCTTGCTGAGAAGTAAATCTGAGATAGTCTTCAATTCTGTACTTAATTCTATCTACAAATCTTGTTATTTATCCCTTGATAGCAAGTATGAAATTCCTTTCATCTGCTTCAAGAATAAGATGTGTAGAATTTCAGGCACAGGAAATAGATCTGGTTTGAAATGGCAGTTTTGGTTTTGTTTTGTGGAGGTGGTCAGCGAAGGAGCTTTTTTCTTCTCTTTTTATACTTTTAATCATTTTGGAATGTAAATTTCACAATAAGTGTCAAAATGCACTGGGACATATCTAGAGAGGCTGTACAATCTCCATCTCCTGGATCTTTTATAAAGGATTCCATGGACATAGCCCTGAACTACCTGTTTAAAACGTTGAGATTAGCTTTGCTTTGAGCAGGGGCTGGGACTAGATGACCTCCAGAGGTCTCTTCCAAATAAAACTATTCAGCAATCCTGTGGCAGTATCATTTGGCCTGTGAAATTTTTGCAAAACTTTAGTCATGTTCAGACATTGCTGTGTGTAAGAACAGATCTGAAACTAAAACTAAAGCTGACCTTTGACAGCAAATCTACATGGCACAGAGCATCACTTCACACAAATTCCGTCTTTATTCCCAAAGCATAAGAGATATTGCTTATGATCCAACCTGGCAACTTGTGGCTTCTTGAAAGCTTACTATACAGCATATTTTTTAAGGCATGATGCTGTAAAGGAGCTCTAGGTGTCCAAAAACCAGAGAGAAGCTGTTGCAGTAAATACATCCCAGATTATATTTTCTTCTGCAGCTGTTGTCCAATAGTGCAAATGCCACCCTTTCTGTTCAACATTCCCTCTGCTCGGGCAGTTTGCATTGTGAGATTTGACTTTAGGTTAAGGAAAATCTCCAATCTAGAAGATGAAACTCTCAGAGTTACTGAGGAGCTGAAGGAGTCACTTGGCATCAACATTAACAGAGGATATTTTCTAATAGAATTACAAATGATGAACCAAAGGGTAATTCTTTGGTTTAATTTATTGTGGCTATTACTGCATTTAATGAAAATATGTTGTGCTAATAGTATTCAATATTGTAGGGGGAGTCATAGAGGATTTTATAAAACTATGGGACAGAGCATGAAGTGGCATCTGGGGTGAGAAAACTTTGTTCTGACAGTCCTTCCCAGTCTCTAAAGAAGCAAGCTTCCCACAATTTCAGGTCAAATCTATTGTAGGCACATCCCAGATTAGGATGCTGGATGGTTTACCTGAGAGTTGAGCTTGCAGATCTTCAATTTTCATTAATATCCAATAATGCTCTGCTTAAGCCAACAGGAATCAAAGGCACTCAGCATTTCACTTTTTGATACTTCATAGCATTGGGCCATGTTTTATACTACATTTTACCTTGCTATCAGGAACCACTTAAATTCCTGATGATTTCAAGAGATATATATTCATAGCCAGAATATATCCAAAAGACTAAGCCATTAATTTTTCAACAACCAAGAAAAGGTCTCATAACATCCATTTGTGAAGAATTGTACCTACTCATCACATGTATATACTACTGGCATTAAATACTATTCTATATATAATTTACAAAAAGGCTTTCTTATTGGACTTTTGTGGGAATCAAGGAATAGCAGCTGGATGCCTCATGTTGGTTTTTGCAGTCCCAAGATCATGGAGACTATTGCTCTAGTAGTTGACAAGAAAAATAATTTGTCCCACCTAACTTCTATTATCTAAGATTTCAGCATCTCATCTGTGTTATACACTGAGATCTCCTCTAGAATCTGTGCAAAGACATCTGAACTCGAATCAATAGAATTAATACTTATCTATAAGTACCTGATTCTCTCCATTCTCTACAGAGAAATAGTTGGCTGTCTGAGACCAATTTCTGATGTTTAATTCAGTGGAAAATCAGTTATGTTTGTGTGCAAATAACTTAAGGTTGCACTTTATCTGGATATGCACAGATGAAAAAGTACACAAAATAACCTGGAGAAGATTCGAATATGGAAAGGGATTTATTTCTCAGTTTATTAAAATATTGAACTTTTAATAAGAGCCTGTGGAAAATAGCATTGCAGTTTCTAGAGTGTGTTGGTTTGGCAGTTCCCTGCCCACCCCCACCCCACCCCGGCCCTACACACACGCTTTGAAATAACCCAGGCTAGACTCAGATGGCTGGAAGTTAATAAATGAAGCTTTGTATTTACAGCTTTGCACAATATACAAGCAGATATTTACAATATATAACAGATATTTACAAATATATACAGTGAAAAAGGTAATGCAGAAACAACACAGCCCTCTCAGAGGTCAGAGTCCCTAAGAGGGGGTTCTAAGCACCCTACCACCTTCCCTCATTCCAAATCTTATCTCAACATCTATCTTATGCAGCAGATAAGTGAAGGTAGATTGGCCAGGGGGATTAGAAGCAGGAAAGAAGTTAGTGAAATTATTCAGATCCAGCTAGGCAGGTAGGGAGAGACATGTGGCAGCCAGAGAAGCTCAAGCAGCTCTAACAGCTCTGTCTTATCTATGTTTGGGTTACAACTCTTAAACATTTTTTTTTTCTTTTTCAGTAAATGTATGAGTGAAGTAGCATCATCAGCGTTTTCCTTTTTCAGCCTATAGTCTAATTTCTCATTCAAATCCTCCAATTAGTTCAAATCAGCACATAGAGTTACTGCTACTTTAGGAGATAGAGAGAGGTGAATGTCCTCAATAATTCATAAGATGATCAATTTAAAGCAGTTATTTAAGACACAAGGTTCAGGAGATTTGTGTGGAGATGTGGGGATGCTGGGATTTTTGTGTAGTTCTATAAAATAAGCATTTATATGAAAAGAGTGTTCTGAAAAAAAGTTACAAACCCTGTGCTATTCAATCCATAGCTTGTCATTTAGTATAACATGATATCCCTGATCTAAATATTGAAGCCAAAAGATGAGGTACTATTTCACCACCTGTCCAAATTAGATCATGTAGATTAAATCCAACCCTATGAAATGTCCAGGATGACAATCCACAGCAAACTGCTGCTGACTTCTCTTTACATTGATGCCAAATGCTTCTATCCCAGTTTCTGCAGCTTCCTTTAGAGATGCTGTACAGTGCTCAAGTTTTCTCAAAACCAGGCTTTTTTATGAGACAGACCCTCATGTCCTGTCAAATTTTGTGACTGTATTGGCAAATTCCTAAATCCTACATAACCTGGAAAATCTCTCTGTGTTTCTTAGGCTTTGTAACTCAGCTAAGCTTCTGGTAGCGCCCCACGCCTCTGCACCTGCATGGTGGGGTGACAGCATAGATGTCCCTTGGCATTCCACACAGCTTGCATCATCAATTTCCCTGGTATAAGCTCATATTACAAAAATGTGGGGTGGCCTACTTGGTCAGATTTCCCATCTTTCTGAAGAGCTGTCACAGAGGATGAGACAACTGGTAAAAGGAACTGCCTGAGAGGGATGCACTGCCCAACAGGTTCTGCTGTGTATGTGTGCCTTCCAGCACCAGGCATGGCTGAGGGTGGAACTCTTCTCCCATTAGCAGTGTGTTCAGATGTTTATTTCTCCCTTTGAACTGCAGGGATCCTCTGTGCTTTTTCTGACTTAATCTTTGGCTTTTATTGCCTTGCTTTTCAAAGGTCCTCTGCTCCTTTTCTGACTTTGGACCTCACATTTTTGCAAAAGCATAACAAAAATTTTTCTTTGCTTCCAAGTGCCTGCATATGTCTTTGTTTGGGATGGTGTGACACAGATGGGGTCACACTTGGGATTGAGGCATCTACTGGTTAAGCTCTCTGAGTCCATTTAGAAACTTAAATATTTGAACAACTATCTTAACGAAGAGCAAGGGTTATTACCCCTCTGTTTTCCAGAAAAGAAAATATTTAATGCTGAAATGTTTTTCTAAATCCTATTAACCATACTTCCTAGTGAAGTTAGATAGCCTTCAGATAAAAGTTCGGGAAAGCGTATTTGCTGAACCTGTGAATATATGAACAGATCTTTGGGTATTGATTTCCTGTCATCAACTGCTGAACACAAGAAAAGCATTCTACTTAAAAAAAAAAACAACAAAAAGAACAATGGTTTAAAATTTTTCTACACCTTTAGACCTCCTCCCTGAGTTAAAAATTAAGCACTCCAGTTAACAAATATTTATCATCTAGCAGCAAGTTCACTTTGCTGATTCTCCAAATATTCAAATAGAATTGACGTCTGATCCACAATTTGAGCAATTTCAACTCATATGGTTACAGACACCTACCAGATGAGATCGGTTCAGCTCAGTTCTCATTGTTCACTGCCATTAGGCTAACATGGAGAAGTCATACAAAGGTAGAAAATCTATATGTCAAGACCAGAACATGACAAGTTTAAAGCAAAAGTCTAAATATTTTGCATATACACAGCTGTCATAGCAAACATACTCCAAAGAACACTAGGGGAACTAGTTTATGAAATGTTCAGTAAGAATATCTTGTACATTTTACTGAAAGAACATTATGCTGTCTAGGACAACAATCTGAAGCAATGATTAATGCTACCACTGGCTTCTGTAAAGACTAATTGCAAGAGTCTGATTTTATTTATCTAAAAATGGTGTATACTATATCTAGACTATATGAAAGATAATCTAAAGAATGGTGTCTATATGTAGAAAAAAGGAAGCATGAATTGCTAGTGAAAGTATATACTATAATAGATAAGAAGCACTTGAAATACATAAATTTTTTTTAATAACAAGGGTTTTATGCATCTTACACTAATCATTAAATGAAGTTACACAGCAATATATAGAATACTTATTTCTTTCACATAAAATATAGCTGTATAGATTATTGCAATTAACTATAGCATGTTTTCCAGTTTGAAATAAATAACTCTTAAGATTTCCATTATTTCATCTCTCTGTGTAGGGATTTAAGCACATCCATCCCAGCACCATTAACTGAGATAAGACTTATGTATGCAAATCCTAAAACAGCATTTAGAGAATAGACTGGTAAATTTTGTGGAATAGCTATTAGCTAGGGAAAATACAAAAAGGAACCTTCTTGCAATGAATTCAGTATTCTGGGATCGATTTTTTTGCTCGGATCATGGCAGATGGATAAAAAGTATAAATTGTAAGATTAAAATGTAAAATAGTACAAGAGAGAATGTTTCTCCCTAGACTCGTGTCATGGACAGGCAGTACTAACATGTGTTGTGGATATTAACTGAAAGTATGCATATTTGAAAGTGTGTTAGAAGTGGAAAAAAGGGCTATATTCAGTTAATGTGTCATAGGTTCCCCATTTAGGAGTTAGAATTGCTCTGGGATTTAAAGTCAGGAAGGTCATGAGTGAATCAAGTTTAGGTGCCCAGCTGGCACAGCAGAAGCAATGAGGAGGAACAAGTATACCGATATTAGGTATCTGGTTCCTTCTTATATATTGCAGGATATATTTTCAGTCTATTGAAAGCAGTATTGTAGTATAATTTTATATGAATATAAATAAATGTGTTAAGCATCACTATTTCTGTAGAGCCTATTCTTCAGAGCAGTTCATGAAGTCAAGAGACAGCAGGCCTGTCATGAGGACTACAAAGATGTGGTGAGGTTATGTAGGGAGAAAATTAGGAGGGCCAAAGCCCAATTAGAACTCAACCTAGGTACTGTTGTTAAAGACAATAAAAATGTTTCTATAAATACATTAAAAACAAAAGGAAAACTAGGGAGGATCTTCATCCTTTACTGGATACAGGAGGTAACAGTGACAAAGGATGAGGAAAAGGCTGAGGTACTTAATGCTGCCTTTGCCACAGTCTTTAGCAGTAGAACTACTTGTTCTCTAGTCAGCCAGCCTCTTGAGCTGGAAGATGGACAGAGAGACAGAATGAGACCTTCTCAACCTGAGAGGAGATGGTCAATAACCTGCTACACCACTTAAACATGCATGAATCTATGGGGCCAGATAGGCTACATCTAAGGGGACTGAAGGACCTGGCAGATGTACTTACCAAGCCTCTTTCTATCATTATCAGCAGTCATGGCTGTCTGAGGAGGTCCCAGTGGACTGGAGGGTAGCAAATGTAACTTCCATCTGTAAGAAAGGCCAAAGGGAGGATCTGGGGAATGACAGGCCTGTCAATCTGTCCTTGGTGCCAGGGAAGGTCATGAAGATCATCTTGATGCCATTATGCACCATATACAGGAAAACCAAGTGATCAGATCCAGTCAGCATGGATTTATGAAGGGCAGACCCTGCCTGATGAACTCTACCTAATTCTATGACAAGATGACCCACCTAGTGGATGAGGGAAAGGCTGTGGATGTTGTTTACCACACAGTCTCAAGTTTTGCTGGGGGAGGTATAGGGTGGATATTAGGAAGAAGTTCTTCACAGAGAGAGTGATTTGCAATTGGAATGGGCTGCCCACGGAGGTGGTGCAGGAATGGGCATCCCTGAAGATGTTAAAGAAAAGACTGGATGGGGCACTTTGTGCCATGGTCTAGTTGATTGGATAGGGCTGGGTGATATGTTGGACTGGATAATCTTGGGTGTCTTCCAACCTGGATGATTCTATGATTCTATGGTTTCTCATGGCATTCTCATTAAAAATTGGCTGCTCATGGCTTAGGTGGCCACAGGTTCTGGTGGCTAAGGCACTGACTGACTGGCTGAACCCAGAGTCTAGTGGTCAATGGAGTTAAATCCACCTGGAAGACAGTCACAATTGGTGTTCCCCAAGGCTCAGAACTGGGGCCAGTTCTGTTCAATTTCATCAATGACTTGTGTGAGGGAATTGAGTGCATCCTCATTAAGTTTGCACGAAAGCACAAAATTAGTTGTCAGTGTCGATTTGCTTGAGGGTAGACAGGCTTTACAGAGGGACATGGATAGATTGGACTAGTGGACTGAGGTCAACTGTATGAACTTCTGCAAAGCCAAGTGCTGCATACAGCACCTGGGCTACAACAACCTCATGCCATGCTATAAGCTTGGGAAAGAATGGCTAGAGAGATGTGTGGTGGACAGAGACCTGACAGGAGGATGAATATGAGCCAGCAATGTGGCCAGATGACCAAGAAGGCCAATGGCATCCTAGCATGTACTAGAAATAGTGTGGCCAGCAGGACCAGAGAGGTGACTGTCCCTCTGTACTCAGCATTGGTGAAGCTGCACTTTGAGTACTGTGTTTAGTTTTAGGCACTGCAGTAGAGGAAGGACCATCAAGGCACTGGAGTGGGGACAGGGAAGGGCTATTAAGCTGGTGAAGGGCCTGGAGAACAAGGTCCGTGAGAAGTGGCTGAAGGAACTGGGGCTGTTTAGTCTACAAGAAAGAACTCTGAGGGAAGACCTTACTGCTCTCTACAACTACATGAATAGGGGTTGTAGAGTAGTAGTCATTGGTATTTCTCACAAGTAACTAATGATAGAATAAGGGAGAATGGGCTCAAACTGCACCAGGGGAGGTTTAGGCTGGACATAAGAATCATAGAATGGTTTAGGTTGGAAGAGACCTCAAAGATCAGCCAGTTCCAACCCCCTGCCATAGGCAGGGACACCTCCCACCAGAAGAGGTCACTCAAGACCTCATCCAGCCTGGCCTTGAACATCTCCAGGGAGGGAGCAGCCACAACCTCCCTGGGCAACCTGTACCAGTGTCTCACCACCCTCACTGTAAAGAACCTCTTCCTAATATCTACCTTAAATCCATAGCCAAGAGATCAGACCGTTGCAGTTCTTACCTATCTATGTCTTATCTACCTGCCCACTGTAATTGAAGATCATGTTCAAGAGCACCTAAAGAACCTGAACGTGCAAAAGTCCATGGGGCCTGATAAGATCTACCCACGGGTCCTGAGGAAACTGGCAGAAGAAGTTGTCAAACCACTGTCCATCGTATTTGAAAGGTCATGGCAGACTGGT
>VWZI01014619.1:29209-65540 GCA_013396835.1 Psilopogon haemacephalus
TTGTCAGCAAGGTCAGGGAGGTGTTTGAGTGCAAATGTGTTCAAGGCCAGGCTGGATGAGGTCTTGAGCAACCTGATCTAGTGGGAGGTGTCCCTGCCTGTGGCGGGGGGGTGGAACTGGATGATCCTTGAGGGCTCTTCCAACCTAAACCATTCTATGATTCTATGATTCTATGATTCTATGATTATAAGGTCTCCTCTAAGCTTTCTCTTCTCCAGGCTGCAGAGCCCCAACTCTCTCAGTCTGTCCTCACAGCAGAGGTGGCTCCAGACCTCTGATCATCTTCATGGCCCTCCTCTGGACTTGCTCCAACAGTTCCATGTCCTTCTTGTTGTGGGGGCTCCAGAACTGCACACAATACTCCAGGTGGAATCTGACGAGAGCAAAGGGGGAGAAACACCTCTCTCACCCTGCTGGCATCGCTTCTCTTAATATAGCCCATGTGCACACTGTCAGCTCATGTTGAGCTTTTCATCAACAGAGACCCCCAGGTCCTTTTCCTCAGGACTGCTCTCCAGCCACTCACTACTCAGCCTGTATTTGTGCTTGTGATTAGGAAAAGAAATGTGACAGAAAGGGTTGTCAGACATGGGAAAAATCTGCCCAGGGAGATGGTTGAATCACCATCCCTGGATGCATTTAAAAGCCTTATAGATCTGGTGTTGGGGGACACAATGTAATGACAGACCACACTGTGGAGTGACAGACTGTGGAGTGGGTGAAATGGCTGGACTTGATGATCTTGGAGATCCTTTCAGGCCTGGATGATTCTATTATTCTATGATCCTAAGTTAACAACTCCCAGTATCACACTTGCTTTGGGGCACATGTTGCTCTACTTATGTGGACTATACTGCTTCTGGGCTTTGTCATTCTTGATTTATGAGTAATCAGTTGGCAGAGCCCTTCTATACTTTATATCTATTTTTATTTTCTCTGCTCTGGTGTTGAATAATGGCTGATCCTTTACCTTTTTTCACTTTTAGAGTAGCTTTTCACTCAAGATCTCACCCTGCCTGTGAGTCAAACCATTCATGCACTACCTTTTTTATATGCTTTAGATATTTTCCAAGAGATGGTATGATACTATTTATTCACGCGCAACTGGACACAAAGCTGAAAAGATATTGCATGTCTTTCTGGATGACAAGATAATAACTGCCAGAAAACCCTGCTGCCACCTTCTCCTTTATTAATTATGGTATTATGCAATTAATGTAAATAATGTAAATAATGGAAATGGTGTTGTGTTGGTTTGAGCTAATTGGAGAATTTGAGTGAGAAATTAGACTATTGGCTGAAAAGAAATAAACAGTGTGTCACTTCACCGAGTTTTACTGAGGAAAGAAAAAAAAAAAGTTGTTTTAAGAACTGTTCTCAAAACAACCAGATTAGCAGAGGGCTTCTGTCTGTGCTGGCTGCCGCAGCTTCTCTTTGTCTCTTTGTCTTGGTAGCTAATTCAGAGTAAAATTACTAACTCCTTTCTATCACTAATCCCTCTGACCAATCTTCAGCTTATCTGCAACATCAACTGGTGGTGAGATAAGACTGGGGAATGGGGGAAAGGTGGTAGGGGGAGTCTGGTTACCCTCTCTTGGGGATTTTGGTCTCCAGGAGGGGTGTGGTGTCTATATTGCCTTTTCACTGTATATATCTGTAAGTATCTGTTATATCTTGTAAATATTTGCTTGTATATTGTGAATTGCTGTAAATATAAAGCTTCATTTATTAACTTCCAGTGTTTTCTGAGTTTTAGCCGGGATTTATAAAGTTGAGGGGGGGGGCAGGTAACTGCAAACCCACTACAGTTGTGCATCATGTTACTACAGTACATTGTTAATCACACTATCTGGAGATCTACTGAATATGAAAAATGTATGGTAACTTTATTTTCCTGATCAGCTAAATAGTTTTAAACAATACAGATAATAGTTAGGAAACCTGTGATTTAGGGCTGGTTGGAATGTTGTTGGAGTGTAATAACTCTTACTGAAGTTCTGTTTTGAGAAGGAAAACTGAGAGAAAATAGAGTAGAATAGAATAGAATAGAATAGAATAGAATAGAATAGAATAGAATAGAATAGAATAGAATAGAATAGAATAGAATAGAATAGAATAGAATAAGCCAGGTTGGAAGAGACCTCCAAGATCATCCAGTCCAACCTATCACCCAGCACTATCCAATGGCACTAAGTGCTCCATCCAGTCTTTTCTTGAACACCTCCAGGAATGGCGACTCCACCACCTCCCTGGGAAGCCCATTCCAATGACAGATCACTCTCTCTGTGAAAAGCTTTTTCCTAATACCCAGCCTAAACCTCCCCTGACACAACTTGAGACTGTGTCCCCTCGTTCTGTTGCTGGTTGCCTGGAAAAAGAGACCAACCCCCATCTGTCTACAACTTCTCTTCCTGTAGTTGTAGACAGCAATGAGGTCACCCCTAAGCCTCTTCTTTTCCAGGCTAAACAACCCCACCTCCCTCAGCCTCTCCTCATATGTCTTGTGCTCCAGACCCCTCACCAGCTTTGTTGCCCTTCTCTGGATGTGTTCCAGTACCTCAATATCTCTCTTGAATTGAGGGGACCAGAACTGGGCATAGTACTCAAGGGGTGGCCTGACCAGTGCCAAGTACAGGGGAAGGATAACCTCCCTGGTCCTGCTGGCCACACTATTCCGGATCCAGGCCAGGATGCCATTGGCTCTCCTGGCCACCTGGGCACATTGCTCGTTCATGTTCAGCCTACTATCTACCAGCACCCCCATGTCCCTCTCTGCCTGGCTGCTCTCCAGCCGCTCTGTCCCCAGCCCATAGAGCCCATAGATCTGCCTGGGGTTGTTGTGGCCAAAGTGTAGAATCCTACATTTAGTCTTGTTAAATCTCATCCCACTGGCCTCTGCCCACCCATCCAGCCTGTCCAGGTCCCTCTGCAGGCCCTTCTACTCTCCAACAGATTGACACCTGGTCCTAGCTTGGTGTCATCTGCAAACTTACTGATGATGGACTCAATCTTCTCATCCAAGACAGCAATAAAAACATAGAACAGGATCGGGCCCAGCACTGATCCCTGGGGCACACCACTAGTGACTGGTCACCAACTGGATGTGGCACCATTCACCACCACTCTCTGGGCTTGGCCCTTCAGCTGCTTCTTTATCCATTTCAGAGTGGATCTGTCTGTCTAGGCCATGAGCTGCCAAAATAGCCCTACTAGCTTTTCTACCATTATATCAGTAAAAAAACCAATCGTGTAATAGACTATAGGGTCTGCTGACAGGTACTAGAACTCATTTGTACTGGGAGTCACACCAAAAATTGACAAAAGCAGTTCCTTGTTCTTGAAAGCCTAACGAAACTTTCTGTTAGGTAACACAGCTAAGTAGAGCGGTTAATATTTTCAGCAATATTTTGTCTCCCTAGTATATAACATTAATTAATATTTATTGTAAAAGTAACAATTGTATTTGGCAAGTGACAATGGCCTTTCCAGTTTTCCTCTAGCAAGAATAATTTCTAAGTTCAGATAATATCTGCTTCCCTACTGCTTGTGTTAATGAAGAATGCTCTTTCTTTCACTTTGAGCTATGAAATTTAATTGCCCAGAGTGGCTGATACTTATTTTCAACAGCTGCTGAACAAACTCTTTAAAATGCTGTAATTGCATCTACAAGAATTCTTAATTTAATGTACGCCTTGTGGCATTAAAAATATAAGTGTATGCAAGGGAGATAAAAAAGCTCAGAGGCCTTGTGAAGTATCTTCATCTAGGGAGGAGCACATAGTGCTTTATTCTGCTCTCTCATTTATTACAGACAGAGTTAAAGCACTTTGTTTATATGGACATTACCTCATTTGTAAAGATAGAAGTGAGAGCCAATTTCAACTCTTTCTTTCAAGGACCGCTTTTTCAATGAATTGAACACCTAAATGCCACACCATATCATTGGTAGTTGCCATGTAATGCTTGTTTTTATGTGATGAACACAATGTGTTTTCTTCTTATAAATATTTTCATCTAGAATTTGCAGTTCAGTATGTGAAAAAAAATTTCTCAAGCAAGGAAAAGCCTTTGGATACAGTCTGTTGTGTGCTGTCAGACCTTTCCAGCATCCTGCTATATATTCTGCTGATGATCTATTTGAGCAGATTTTTTTACTATGGCAAACAAATACTGTGACAAAACCTTTACAAGAAAGCATTCAGAAACTATCTCTTGTAGTAAATAATGCATTGACCTTTGGGCAGTGTCTAGGGATTGTAACATTCACTTTCCTTCCTGCTCTCTGGAAGGTTCCCAAAGTTGATGCCTCCCACCAGTTTTGGTGAGGCTCATGAAAAGCTGACCAAAAAAATCAGCAAAGTCCAGCATGAAGTAGTTGTGAGAAGAAAATAGTACAGTAGCAAACAAAGATTTTAATCATATGACTATTAGGTAAATCAATCAGAATATTTATACTGTAGTTAGCAACCTAAGGTAAAAAGCAGTTTATACTAAAGATAAGAAACTGACAGCTGAGGCCTGCCTCAATGTACTCCATGAGCCAAAGAATTGAGAACTGCCTTGGAGGGGTAGACATATGAAAGAAAAGTAGTTGTCTGATATCAAAGAGTACTGTCTAGATTACGGTAACAAGACACAGCTGCTCAAGTGCAAAAGCTTTCTGAAATAATAAAAAAAAGACATTTGTCCTACTCTGTGGGAGTGTGCCTTTTCCATTATACAGGTCACAGAATAATAGTTTAGATACCTAGGCATGTCCTCTTCCCAGTGATACAGTCACAGACTTTGCCTAACCTTGGTCATATAAATGCTGCCAGGGGATCCATTAAGGGCACAGTGTAATTCCCAATGTTCCCATGGAAGAATTTTTTTTTTTTTCCTTAGCTCTGTGCTTGCTGTCGATGAACTCCAGCACTTAATGACTTCCAGGACAGCAGCTCTAAAATTAACTTACAGGTTCAGCAGAGAGCCAAGTAAAGATTTCTTGCTTAGTAGAAGTTCTGAAAATAGAAGGAGATGTCTTAAACAAGCAGGTTTTGCTGATCAGTAGCCACTGGCTTCCTGTTCCCTTCTGAAGAATCTCAATACAAAATAAATACTGATGATCTTGTGAGAAAAAAAAAAATTGCAAGCATACTCTGTAATAAGAATTTAGTAATAAGTCTTTCTCCTCTACCCCTAGTAAAAAGTTCTAGGTATTTGCATAAATCACTCTGACTCCTGGGACTTGACAAGTTATCTGCTTTTAGGTTATGCTGCAACAGTAAGAAAAAGAGAAGTGTTGCACAGGGGCAGAGACTACCTTTATGTGTTAGCTGCACACTGGAGACTGACCTTGCACAGCAAGCAGCATTTTCCCTGAAACTGCGTGGAAGCATTACCAGATTAATATGGAAATGTAGGTTAAAAATGTTCTCTGTCATTGGGAAAGTACAAGAATTACTTCGCTGCTACCAAGGGATTGTGAATGAGTTTCAGGGCAATGGAACTCTGAATTTCCTTGTGCATCACAGTTACAGAAACAAATGTACTATGAGTAGGAGAGCTTTTAAAATGTTATAAATTATTTCATCAAAGGTTTAATACTACAATGAGTAAGGAACATTCTTTTCTTCCCCCTTTTCCAGTAAACATCATTGCATTTCCTTTATCCTTTCAGCTCATGTATTTGGATATTTATTGCATTTATCTTCCAAGGTAGAGGTTATAAAATAGTTACTGGGGTGATGAGAGAAATGAATGGAGGTAGGTAAATATAGAATTATAACATGGTCTTAATTAAATTATGCTAAATTAAATTAAATTTAAAAAATTCTGGGCTGGAAATCAGACATTTCAATTCCCAAATCTTCTATTGCCATCTACACATGTGTTTATGTCCTTTATAGCCTGCTTAATCAAGATCTCTTATCCTACATGAAGGATAATATTATTATGTACCCATATAATAATTAAGATAATAGAATTTGCAAAATGTATGCTGTCAAAAATGAAAAGAGATCCACCAACCTTCACTCCGTAGACTGAGGAGTGTGCACACATTTAGCTCTTTCAGGTCCACATGGAAGTGGAAGAGATCTCGTCAAAACTCGTGATCATACAATTGTTCCTTCACAGAGGTCCTGGACATTAATAAAGTCTTTAGATTTGAGTGCTGTTTGAAATAATTTGTCTACAGTGAAAACATCCAGGGTGGCAGAATTATCTGAAAGAACATAGAAAGCATTTGTGCCAGCATTTGATTATCTCTGTTCCTCTAAGAAACTAAGATTTCAAGTTCTTCTTCTCACACTGGGAACAAACATGTTTCCACTATAATTTGGCATCTTCTCAGAACATCTTGTATTATTCTGCAGACATCCCTAGAAAACTCTTTTCCTTAATGAGAAAAGGAAACAGCATTACAGGGTTACTGAACCTGCTTATCTTATACCCACTTGTGGTAGAAAAGATATCACAGAACACTTTTTATGGTTTATGATTGGACCAATTTTCCTGCAATTCTTTTATGTAATTTTCCAAAATTTCAATGCATTTCTAACAGTTTTTAGTGGGCGGTGGGTTTTTCTTGTTGTTGTTGATTTTAGTTTGTTGTTTTTGTGTTTAGTTCTCCCTATTATCTGACTATCTTATCTTCAACCTTGAAAGGTCAAAGTACATTTCAAGTAGATATTACGGTAATTGAATGATTAAGTCTGGATAAGAAGCGGAATATAGTCGAATCAAAATACTGCATATGGTACAAAACTTCTAAGACTTTGTCGATTTGAAATTCAACTATGGTTTCAGTTCATATTTACTAAATCACCTCTAGCAACAGAAGGGGTGAAACCAGCCTCCACTTTTTTCAGAAAATTGTCCAGCGAAAAAGGAACTCCTTTCTTCTGTTCTGAAACCCATAGCTTCATTTATTTCCACTGGTACAGGCAAATTACTCTAAAAGTAAAAATATGTCAGTAACTCCTACAGCATTACAAGAGCAAATCCCCTTTGTTTTCATGAATTGCCTGCATAGTAGGTAACAGTGAGCAGGCCCCTGTTAAGTACCAGGAGTATGTGAGCAGCAGTGCCCAGGTTGTGAGGATTGTTCAGCCACCACGACCAGAAAATAGTCAACATTTCCTGCTATGCACGATTGAAAAAGGTCTGGTTTTGGGGTGGTAGTAACTGCCTTGTAGGATTTTCACCTGCTTGCAGGCAGATCGTTTTGAACCGGCACTCCTGCAGCCATCAGATGGCAGTAGCTTTCAATTGTCACTCCTGGTCTAGTTTGTATTCCAAACACTGGGCAAAGAGAGAGGTTAAAGATCACATAGCCCCTAAGCTTTTAACATAAATCCAGTTTTGCAGCAATACTAAGACAATAGTGTAAAAGATAAGTTTCAGTTATCTAAGTTGTAGGGTGTGAGCCCGAGGTGTACTCCAGGGGCTCATTCCAGGCTCTGAGGTCTGCTAGCCAATTTTGTTTTATAACTACATCATCAGCTGAGTTTTGGCATTTTGCTTTACAAAAGTACTAGTGCAATAATAAGGAACTCAGTAGTAATTTTTGCAAAATCCCTTCTCATTGCCTACTATATTGAAGTAGGGTGAAAACAAATTGGCAGTAGGCATCTAGAAAATTAGATACTAACTTTCAAAACTGCATAGTAGCTTGCCCTGTAATAGCTGGGAAGCAAGAATGTTATGTTTCAGGAGTGAACTTTTTTGTAGAATCAAAATATTCTCTCACTGTAGCCTGGTTCACATCTGCTGTGGTCTTTAATGTTGTTAACAGTACTTGTGATTGCAGTAATAGAAATGTAGTCAAGGAAGGGAAAGGGAAAAGCCCTCTTATTTGTATTCAGAACTCTAACTCTAACAATACATGTAATCCTACTGCAATTACTGAGAAAAAAAGGAAAGGAACAAATCTGAGAAAAGAAAATTAATGTGAAAAAAACCCACTCCTCTGCATTTAATTAATGTTAGGAATGTGAAATAAAGCCACATGAGCAAGGAAATGCAGGGCTGTGACAGAAAATTTGAATCAAAATCAGGACCTTGATAAAGACATATTATAAAAATAACGTAACTGACCACAGAGAAATCCAAATGAAAAAATACTCCCTTTGACTATAAGAAAATATAGGGCAAATGAGATAGCTGAGACTGTTATTAAAATGACCATAGGTCACAGGCTAGAAGTAGCAGCATTGTTGGAAAGGAAGTGGCATAATATCAGGGTTAATACTCTGCCCTGTGCTTGTGCATTCACATATTTTACCAGGCAATGCTGATGGAGCTGAGGTGCTCCAGCTTGTTTGCTTTCTTCTTCCCAACAAACCTGAAAGAAGAGCATAAATTTTCCCTGGAAGAAGTAAAAGGGAAGATATGCTCACTCTCCCTGAGTGTGAAAGGTCACCTGTTCATTTTATACCATTTTCTTTGAGCATATTGATACGCTTCTCACTCCCTTTCTTTCACCACTGTCTTACATGATGCTTTACTGGAAATCTGCTTTTGTCATCTGCAGCTTTAGCTTCTGTCGGCCTTGTAGCATGTTCATCCTACTTTCTATAGCCTGCTAGTGACAGTAGCTTTCCTGAATAGGTTAGGGTTACAGCTATTTACATTAGATGTCTGCACCTGAACTGCATACACACACTCCCTTTGGCAGCAATTCACAGAAACAGACATTTGCACTGTGACTCATCTGACTTGTTTTAGATCTCTGCGTTAGGATGAGATGCATTTTGGAAATGCCCATATAATTTACCAAAAATAGTAGGGAGTAGATTGCGTGAAGTTGTTGACATTGTAGCTGAGCAAAATGAAGTGAGATGGATGTCTTTGGTGTGTTTCTTTGGAATGTAGGTTAGAGAAAACATGTAGTAAGAATTTATTCCAAGGCATATAACATTAAAGAACCCAAACAAACTTTGCACAATACCTGATTTTTACTGCAAATATAGTTGTACTGTTTTCAGACTACTAAATAATGCTATCATGGATTGTTAGGGGTTGGAAGTGACTTCAAAACTCCATCTAGTCCAACCCCCTTGCCAAAACAGGATCACCTGCAATAGGTAACACAGGAATGCACCCAGGTGGATTTGGAATGTCTCCACAGAAAGGGACTCCACAACCTCTCTGGCAGCCCATTCCAATGTTTTGTCACCCTCACAGTGAAAAAGTTTTTCCTTATGTTTATGTGAAACCTCTTATGCCCTAGCTTGCACCCATTGCCCCTTGTCCCACCATCAGACATCTCTGAGAAGTGTCTGGCTCCATCCTCCTAACACTTGCCCTTCACATATTCATAAACACAAATGAGTTTATCCCTCAGTCTCCTCTTCTTGAAGCTAAAAAGACACAGTTCCCTCACCCTTTCCTCATAGTGGAGATGCTCCACTCACTTAACCATCTTTGTGAGTCTGTGCTGGACTCTTTCAAGCCATTCCCTGTCCTTCTTAAACAGAAGGGCCCAGAACTGGACACAGTATTCCAGATGTGGCCTCACCAGAACAGAGTAGAGGAGTAGGGTAACCTCTCTTGACCTACTAGCCACATCCCTTGCAATACACACTAGGATGTCATTGACCTTCTTGGGCAGAATTATTTCTTTTCCTTATATGTTGTTTTCTGCTGCCTATTATATATATATATATATATATATATATATATATATATATTTAATCTTAATGACTGATAAAAAATGTGATTTATCAGAACTTTATGGTATAGTGTTAATACAAGAGAAAAGAAATTGTAGATGTAAGAACTTAATCCATATATATTACCAAACTATTTCCAGTTATGTGCAATAAAATGTTGAAATGATGAGCCATCTAAATACTACCTTAGGGTGTTCTTTTTGGTGTATATTAATATTTAACAACACATCTTTTTGATTGTTAAATTGCATTCTTTTATCATAAAACAGTTTAATTTTTTAAGTTAGTCTCCTAAATATCCTATGGATTACATCAGTGCAATTTCTCAAATCTCATGGCATATAGCACTGTTTATTTGGGTGGTCATCTTAGTATTGTCTGGATCTGAAAACACTAAGCTGCACAGTTAATATGTTATAAGCTCATATTCTTGCCTCTTGCACTGAATTGCCTCTCTGCCACTTTGGGTTCTTCAGCCCTCTTCACTAGTAAGGTTGGTGCTGAGATCTTTCTGCTTTACTCCAGTTCACCTCACAGAAAGGATCACTGTTGTCTGTCTGGCTCATCCATTTGACTCAATTCCATTTTATTTCTCTCAGTGGCTTATGCTTCACTGGTGCATCTATTCAGTGCCTTGCCTTGAGGTCTTCACAGCATTCATTCCGTTCCTATGTGACCATTCTATTCTGCTCAGTTGTTCTTAACCCTGCTGCTGCACCAGTGATTCTGTACCCAATTTTCTTTTAATTAATTTTCCTGTCTTCAGTTTGCACTGTCCCCAAGGAAACTGCTTCACCTGGGAAGGTGTGTCCTGCAGCTCTCTTCTCCTTAAATTGTCTCTCAATGCAAAGTTTTACTAATACAGATTAAAAATTCAATTACAAATTACTTTAAAGAAATGCAGGTAAGGCTAAGTAATGAATTCACAATGCTGAAAATAAATTCATGTTACTGCAATATCGAAGATTAGCAGAAATGGAGAGGTACAACTTACAGGTCTGATTATGCTGATTTTGCTACAATATTCAGTACAGCAACATATGCACGAACTAGATGTTTTTGAAAGTTTTCATCTTTTTATCTTGAGTGTTTCTATGAACTCTCATATTGCTGTGCCTCCCAATTATACCTCAGAATTTATTGTATACTAGTGTTCCAAATACCAATGCAATGCAAAATGTATGACATTATACTCATTTAACAGATGGAGAACTAAAGAACAGAGAAGCTAAAAACATTGACATTCAAAACAGGGCACAACCGACTTGGCTAGATTATTAAAAACAAACTGAAAACTATATTCAATGAATTTAACTCAGTATAAGCATCAGTGCAACTGACTACACATTGCAATTCTGTTAAAAAAAAAAAAAAGGCTATTTCTAGATTTGTTTCCTGTATCTAATGCACAGTATCTAACTAAAGTTAACAGTTACACAAGAGCCACCATGCAACAGCAGACACAGAATGCTCAAATTCATATCCTCCTAAATGTAAAAAAAAATCACAATAACAGTAATGAATAAACATTTAAAAAGCCCCTCATCACACTCATGTAATATTTATGATGAAACAATAAAATGGCATTAAACTGAGAAAACTAGTTAAATGTATCAGTTGTTTAAAATCATAAAATTACAACTTTTTCATACTACTTTATAATCTCACAGATTATGCACTACTCATTAAATACATTTATTAATGGACAGTGCTCTCCAATATTTCTTTGCTAAAATAATGATTGAGCAGCAGAAGGCAAGGAATTAATAGAAAGAAAAATAATTTCCCCAGAAATGGAACAAAGCTTTTCATAAATTGGAAAGAAAAAAAACAAAACAAAACAAAAAACTAGAGGGGAAAGTATTTAAAAAATTTCAGAAATTAAGAAGTCTACTAAAGACAGTTTTCATTTGTGAATAATACTGTAGCAAACAAAGAATCTAATAGAAGCCTATAGTTTAAATATGGACTTTATTTATTGTTTTAGTCACTTTGGGTTTTTTGGGGGTTTTTTTTGTTTGTTTGTGTTTTGTTTTTTCACATTATTGTTCATTGTGGGAAAGGGTAAAAACCTGTTTATACTGCAGATTTTCTATATAGGCTAAAAAAGCAAGGACTATAACATGGTGAACTGCTAACACAAAAAATCCTAACAGCTTGATATGGATACCAGATAATGGAAAATGACAAAAGAGCAATTGGCTGTTAATAAGGGCTCTTCCTTGCTATACTAAATCAGTAAGTCTGATGTGCCTACCAGGAAAATGGCTAGAAACCAGAATCACAAATAGTTAGAAAAAAAAATACTCATGATCTGGTGGACTATGATATGTTGGACAATGATGTATTGAACAAGAATCAGAACAACTTTTCTGGAAGAAAGTCATACTTCACAAAACTATGGCAATTCTCTGAAGGAGCCAAGGATTACTTGGATAATGTTGATTGAAACTTATGAACTAGAATTTTAAATAAGAGATAAACAAGTTAGAATGGTACACTCTGTCTCAAATTACTTGGTGAAAGATAAGAAATGAGGAAACATCAGTACTCCAGAGATCTGGATTCATAAATTCTCTGAAAAGGCAGTGAACTGAGAGGTGATTTTTTTGTGTAATAATGTACAATTGACCAGAATAGTAAAAGTGTAAGCTGGATGTCAGAAGTGACAGAACAGTCTCATAATATTGAGCAATGAAATGGCAGATGAAATCAATGTCAGTAAACGGAAAGTCATGCTCTGAAAAAAAACCCCAAACAACCTTTGCTGTTCATACACAGTGATGGACTCTAAATTAGCTATTACTACTCTTGAAAGGAAACTTAAAGTCGCTGCCTACTGAATTCTGTCTGTTTATATGGTGAGACATCTCAGTAATGTACACAGAGGAGTGCATTGTGCTGTAAAGGAAGAGAGAATTGTTCATATATAGGCAATAATTTGGTTCAAGTCCAAACTACCATAATTTGAACCCATGTCAGCCCAGAAACACAACTAACTGCAGATCTCTTACATGGTTTTTGTTCCAATCCCACCTAAGTGCTAGGGTAACTCTAGAAATAGAAATAAAACAAATTATTGTTTCCATGCTATAGTTACAATAAAACAAAATCTTCCAAGCTTTGGAGAAACTGTGGAAAGCTACAGCATTTCTTATTTTACATGATTGTTAGAGATGAAAAAGTGTTTATCTCATGAAGCTTTTCTCATTCCTGTGACAGTAATTTCCATGTGTTGCACCAGCTCTCATAATTTCTCACTTGATTATCCACTATATACATCTACTATCACAATTCTAATCAGACTGTAAATTTTGATGCTTAAAAGTGCTCCACAGGTTCTCTCAGAGACCATCATGTGATGGTCTCACAGACCATGATTTCAGACCATCATGATTCCAGTGACATATTTGATAATATTTGAGTTTTTCAGCTAATGCTTTTACTTAAAGCTAATTCCAGGAGCACTGTATTGAGTTAAACATCATTCAAAAGTCTCAACATTGAAGCTGATCATAGAATGGTGCTTATTATATACAGAGCTGGCAGATCACTTGGAGAGGAACTCTAGAGAGCAGATTACTTCTTATAGCTTGGTTTAGGTGCTAAATCAACGTGCACTGTGGAGTTCTGTGCCTGCAGACATACAATATACCTGGACTCTCATGCCCCTCTCTGGATGATACTTTCTGGAGGATGTTGTCTCTCCAACCTTTCTTATCATTGCCTGAATGTCACCTTGCCATTTCCATAGTAAGAATTACTTTTTATCACAAACCCATTTCTCTAATAGTGGTGTTGATTATGATATTATTCTAAGACATTAAAAACATGATTTTTTTTTCTGATTCCATATATGTGTCTCTGGCTAAAACATCTGCAGTCTGACAAACATGTATTTTTAAAATGCAGGCTAGTCATATCTCTAACTGAATTTGTATGATTTCACAGATGCTTAATAGTTTGGGAAAAAAAAAAAAAGAAGTAAAGCTGTTACCTTTATATGCTTGTTTGAAGTGAATTTATTTTCTGAAAAATTAGAGCATTTTAAAGATACTGTTGATGCAAGTGATTTTGACAGGATCTGTTTGTATGTTTTCAGAGAACTGTGTCACTATATAGTGATGACAAGAAAAGAAGCAAGTATCAGAAATGAGAATATAATCACAAATGTGTAAATATAATTGTGGAACAATGTATGACTGAATTCTGAGAGCAGTCATCTGACTACATACTGAACAGAACACACCCTTTAAGCTGGAGAGCAGCTCTGAGGAAAAGAACCTGGGGGTCTGGGTGGATGAGAAGCTCAACATGAGCCTGCAGTGTGCACACGCGGCTCAGACAGCCAACCGTGTCCTGGGCTGCATTAAGAGAGGCATTACCAGCAGGGCAAGGGAGGTGATTCTCCCCCTTTACTCTGCTCTTGTCAGACTCCACCTGGAGTACTGTGTGCAGTTCTGGAGCCCCCAGCACAAGAAGGACATGGAACTGTTGGAGAGAGTCCAGAGGAGGGCCACGAAGATGATCAGAGGGCTGGAGCACCTCTGCTATGAGGACAGGCTGAAAGAGTTGGGGCTTTTCAGCCTGGAGAAGAGAAGGCTTCGGGGAGACCTTATAGCAGCCTATCCGTATCTGAGGGGGGCCTACAGGAGGGCTGGGGAGGGACTGTTCACAAGGTCTTGTAATGACAGAACAAGGGGGAATGGGTTCAAATTGGCGGAGGGGGGATTTGAATGGGATGTTAGGAAGAAATTCTTCACAGTGAGGGTGGTGAGGCACTGGAACAGGTTGCCCAGGGAGGTTGTGTCTGCTCCCTTCCTGGATGTGTTCAAGGCCAGGCTGGATGAGGTCTTGAGAGACCTGATCTAGTGGGAGGTGTCCCTGCCTATGGCAGGGAGTTGGAACTGGATGATCTTTGAGGTCTCTTCCAACCTAGACCATTCTATGATTCTATGATTCTATAATTATAAAGAGGCTTTAACTATAACATAAATAGTAATGTGGCACAGAATGTCTCAATATGCCTTTAATGGAGGAGATAAGCTGAGATAAGAAAGGAATTGGAAGAATTTTGTCTAAGGACAAGAAGTATTCTCAAATCCTGATGTTAAACATGAGATCAGGGTTACATTGTTGGAATAACATGAAGTTTCTTTGGTAAATCTGCATTGTGGTATGCCTGTTACGTAAAGTATAGACATTGCTTGAGGTAAATCTAAGAATTTGACATTGACACATAAAAAAATTCTGATCCACTGGTCTAATTAATACTTCTAATGAAGCAAATTCTTTTGTAGCTAAATATAGCACCATTTCCATCTCACAAAACCTTATCTTTTAGGCAGTAAACCTGGTGTGATTCTTACATGCATGAGTGTGGCTCTGGCTCACAAGTGGGCATTTCCAACAATATGGGGCTCCAATCAGGCTGTTTACCTTCCTGGAGCAGAAGCGAGGTGATATGTTCTGAATATGTACATTGGTCAAATAAAAAAATAAGAACATTTTGGTTTTTAAAAAATACTTTGTCCATTATTTTGATTTGAAGATTTAGTCAGCTTATAAACTCACAATACCATTTCTGATTTGACTTTGTGTCACTTAACTGTTCCTTTCCTACAAATATAGGGAAATGGAATAATTTCCAGTGATCATAAAGTAGTCTCAAAATAGCTGTGGACATGTCTGAAGATAATAATAAAAAAAAGAATCAAATATCTATTAATCAAAACAGAATCTTCATAGTTGTGAAACTCTTCACCACTGCTGAGTGGATCTAGCATAGACAGGACATACACATGTATGGTCATGGCCATTGAGCTGTAAAACTGGTGGCTTGAGAGGACAGAAGATATGTTAGTGTGGGCTATTTATTGTGAAACCTTCCTAAGAGTCTGTGTAAGTGCACAGGCTGCTAGTCTTACCTATGCACCTTGAGGCAGCTATCACTCTTCTACATAAGTCATTTAAATTCTTCAGTCAACAAGACTACAGACACTTCAGTGACAGTGCATCATAAGCATCATGAACCCCAATTGGAAAGTTTTGTCAAGCACTCACTAGCTCTTCTCTGCTTATCTTAATGAAAACCAGAGAAAATACACCCAAAACTTGTTCCCTAAAAGAACCCTTAATGGCATGTCTACACCAAATGCTCTCTGAAACCAGAAGCAGTGTGTGAACAATAAGGGAAAAGTGGCAGTGATGACCAGAGTACTAACTAAAAGACTCTGGTGTAGAAGAAAAAATTTAAGTACCTGGTCATGCTTAACCTGAGAAAACTGTTGTGAGTAAGTCATATTCAAATACCTAAAACATTTGGTATAGAAAATCAAGGAATAAATAGGAAGATAAATACTGTCAAATCTACCCTGTCTAGGATGACATATATGGGCTTATGCTGGAGAATAATAATTGTATTAGGAACAGCTAAACAGTGTAGTAGATTGTTTGGGGAAATTATGGGCTGTCCATCACTGGAGACTTTTGGAAATAGGAAAAATATGTATCAGGAGCTACTTGAACAGCTCTGGTCCAGCCTTTGGGCTGAGAGATGAGGTGGATGACATCTTGAGGTGCCTTCCAGTCCTATTTTCCATTATTTTTTTTACAACGCTATCATGCCCAGACTGATGTGTTTGGTTGCAAGGCCTTGCTAACATGATCGTGCTACATTTCAAGGTTGAAATGTTCCCTTTGTTGAATTATCAAATCTATTCAGTGGTAGCTTTCGGGAGTCCCTGGAATAGACTCCAACATGGCCTGTTGATCTGCTATTTAGACACTTAAAGTATATATTCTGAGAAGTACATTGGGAACAGTATCTATTGAGAAGACCTTTGTGTTCAGGGGTCAGCTGGGGAGACAGCTCTGTTAACCACTGTCAAACACCATCTGTGAGGGAGTCATGCAAAGTGACACTTCATCCCAGGCATCACACATTCTTTCCACAGTCCAGCACATGTGACTGCTTAGTTTGGTCTGTTACAGCCAGCACTGCAGGGGGGTGCAAGCAGCTGCAATAGGCTCTTCTCAGGCTCTCTTTTTAGCTCCTTCTGTTAGGGCTTGTGCACCTATGTGTTGAGTGCTACTGACACATGACTCTGCTTGCAGGCCACAATTTGCTGTTCTCTGTTAGAAGGGTTCTTTCCAGCCTCATCACTTCTCCTCTGATAAGCAGCTAGCATTGCTGTGCTATTTTTGGCTTACAGGGAATTCCTAGGGAATACTGCAAATACTGTGGTGATGTGGCCTAGTGTCAGCTGAAGTGTGTGAGAGGGTGCACTGTACTGCTTTGATTGGGAGAGAAGTTCAGATCATATGAAACCTAGTAGGTATGTCAGCCGTTATTCATTTGACATAACTGAAGAAAGCTGTTGTTTTCTAGTACAAAATACACAGCTGGAACATGGACTAAATGCACAGCTAGTACACTGGCACAGCCACAGATCCAGGGGCTGAGGTCCACAAATCATACAGTTGGGCAAGCAGGGCTCCTACTCTCTTAGATACCTGCTACAAAAGTATCCTTCATCTTCACACTGTCCACCCTCTCTGACTAGAGATAGTGATCTATGAGATGCAGTGACTGGATCCTAAGTGTCCCACTGGATCTTGGAGTATACTTTGTGAGACTTCAGCCACAGTTCCTATGTCTTGGTCAGGTAAAGCAGTCAGAAGGACAGATGTCCTTGAACAAGGACAGTTAGATCTTTCAAATCCCCAACTATTATAAGGAAGATGCTACATCAAAGTCTTCTGCTGCAGCAAAGATCACAGGTTTTCTTGATATCTGTCAACAAAGCTAGTAGCACTCAATCTTGATCTGTGATGTACTAGCTTTGACAAGAATTTAGGAGCAATATAGTTAATATTGTTATAATAACTTGTCTAAGTTATCACAAGAGGAATTGTGGCCAAGAGAGAAATTCAACTTGGTGATTTCAAAGTACTAAATGGTGCAGAACCTATGTTGTCCTAGAGGATTGTTCCCAAAAGTACAGGTAGTAAGAGTAATGATGGTATTCATCTGATATAACAAAAGACCTTGGATCATGAGATGACTTGAATTTCTTAGGAAAAAGAGGAACACCTTTTAGCAGAGAATATTATGCTAGTGAAACACCATTTAGCTGTTGCTGTAAATTTCATAACAAACATTTTTCTGCTGTCTGTAATTTAAACCTACTGAATTGTAATTTATGCAGGACGTATTTTTCTGTTAAAGAGACTGAAAATTACACATGAAGAGCTTCTTATTGTAGCTGAAATAACCTAAGTGAAGGATTTCAAGAATACATATTCTCATTCTGGTTCTGAAGCTATTTTCGTTTTACAAACTGCTCTTTAAATAATACTGGCAAATGATAATTCACATTTTCTCAGCATATGTTATTTCTTTCTAAAGTTTCTTATGGATCTTGGTATGCATGTGAGAACACAAACACAAGACTTCACATGTGTCTGTGTGCAGCAGTTCAAAGAAACTGAAAAAAATGACAAAATGACTTACAATCTGAAAACTAAAAACAGATTAAGATGCCCTTAAAATGTGATTTTGCTCCAAAGCATGCTAACAAAAATTTTCATTATGTAAGAGTACTATGCCTAAAAGCACATTTTTTCATTAGAAAAACAGGAGTATTGATTTGTCACTGTATAATAACTTTAACTTTGGAACACTTTTCAAACATAAATAACATTATTATCATAATGCAAATGTCTCTCAGCTCACATAGGTTGTATTCTCAGAAACAAGGGATAGGAACACTGCCATTTACTTACTTCTCTCCTTGTTTATTGTGATCTGAATCAGGGGCTATAACATACTTTTTACCTTGTTCCTCTGGGATAACAGAAACTTTTTTTTCTAGTCTGAGTGGCCACTAACTGTTGCCTCACTGTACCAAGGTCAGCAACTATGCAAGGAGATGGACTTCAAACTGCTGCTACTGCTTGACCAGGGCACAGTCAGACACTGATAATGGCTTCATCAAAATCGGTAAATGAATTAAATGTGATTTTAAATTATTTTTGTTTTTTGCCTTCAGTTACTACGCCACTTTACTCCAAGGTATGTTACTATGCTACTGTTTGCTGATTTTCTAGGCTTCTCAGTTGACCTGTCTCAATGGTAATAAGATGGATTGACAGTAGTATCTTGCTGGTATCAACCAGGTAGCAAGTCTGCATGTCAGTGTACTTTTAGAAATGTTTGCTGTGACCTCTAGAGGGATTATGTATATTTGATTCTGGCTTTAACTGAGTAATATGTTAGTAAAAATTAAATATACTTCCACTCCGCACATTGTTTTGCCTATAGACAAACAGGCCGAGTAGTCTTGTATCTGTGCAGCTACACTGCACTGTAATTATTGACAAGTACAATCAATAAACACAGAGGTATTTTGCTCTTTCTTGTATTTAGGCAATATAGGGGTCACAGTTACACAGAGTGTCAACAAGCTCCAAATTCATATGACCTCATTTGGGATTTCACTTTGGTCAGACTTTGACTTAATAGGAAATAAAAGCTCAGACTAAATCCACACCTGATATATACTGATATAGCTCCATTGAATTCTATTTACATCACTGGAGAATGTGATCTGGTGTTTGTTGATTAGAAATTAGTTCAAGTATCTTATCCAGGTTAAAATGTTTGCAATTATTCTGACCCAAACAGCTGAAGGTGTCACTTTTGGCTACAAAAGTTTTGTCTGAATAGAGTCCCACTTCACAGCTGGTGGTGATGCAGCATTTCTGCAATGTGTCCGTTACTACATTAGCCACTGATCTAAAGACTGGGATGACTGCAATATAATTTGGGAAACTCTGTTTCTGTTATTTGAAATAAGTTGGACAAATCAGGTGTAAATTTTTGATTTGTTTATTCTGATACTACTTTTGAATCTATGCTAGCTGAAAACCAATTTCTGTAGCATAATTAAGAAACACACATTAAAAGGAAGAAAAAAAAGAAAAAAATCACTAAAAAGTGTGATATTAGAGAATTTTATATGGAAATAAAAGGTAAAGGGAAGAATTACCCTGAAACAAATTTAAAGATAAAAGATATTTCTATTTGTTTTCATTATATACTTTATTTTCTCTATCAGGGATTAATATAATTGTTATAAATCATGTGCACCAAATGTAATAGACTTGGAAGTGAGTAGTAATCAGAGATGTCCCTGTGGCATTAATCTCTAATGCTAATTGTTAGTGTTATCAAACTTATCTGGTTGGTGCCTGGATTTGGAATTTTCCCTGAACATCACAGCTTTTGTACAGCTAGACAGGACTGAGTTATGTACAAGAAAGTTTTTCTGTTTCTTTACAACAGTATGTTACTGCCCTTTCTGACTGGACACAGGATTCCTTCAAAGTTAATATTTCTTTTGTTGAAGCATCTGGAAGGAGAACAAGGCAAAGGAAAGCTGACACCATGGTTACAGTGTGCCCATCCCAATACCATGAAGGGCAGCCAGAAGCTGTCATTAGGCTCTAGACTCTATAGGAAAATGTGCAATAAGTGTCCATACCACAAAGGCTACAATACTTCTGAATAGTTTTATCTGACTGTGGTTGCATTTAGATGATAATTCTACAATGCCTTCTGGACAATCAACAAACAAATGTCCTGCCACATATATCACCAGTACCTGTCATATTACAAATCACTTTGAATGTAACTTCCCATTGATCTAAAGGAATTTTCATCAGCAGAACTGATCTAAGATATTGGTTCTTGTTCTGCTATTTTGCTAAAGGCTTCTTGCGCATCCTTGATAAAGCCTTTAGAATGGTTTCAATGGATATGTCTATGATCTTCATACAAAGTGAAAATCATAATCATGAAAATGTGTCTGCTCAAGTTTATGAATGACTTGGGAAATGGGTGTTGCTTGACTACGCATTTATCGTTGGTTTTTGTTATTAAGAAAAAAAAGTTAAGGTTGTAAAGAAGAGCTGAAACATTGCATTTTTAAAGACTTTTTATTAGATCAGATTAAAACCTTCTTTGTACTTGGCATATTAATAACTAAGAGACTAAAAATAATTTTTATGCTAAAATTGTAAGAAAATTAATATCTCTGAAAACTGTGTCTCATCTAAAACTCATAATATTATTGTTTGTGAGAGCACTGTTTAGCATAGGAGAGTTAATTTCAATTTACTAACCAATTTCCAATTTGCTTTCATAATGTAACATTTTACCAAGCAACTCTACTCCACTTGGCATCCCTGCTTTGGATTATTTGACCATTAAGTAACTCATGGACTTCTGCCAGCCCATTGGCTTCCCTGGAACTAGTCATGCTTGCTAAGCCTCGTGCTTTGGTTGTTTACAACCCCTTTAGCTTTGTATTGTTGGGAAATTCAGTATGAACTGACCACCCATTCTAAATCAGCTAAGTAAAGCAGAACAAATTTGACAATTCCCTTAATGAAAAAAAATCCAACAAAACCCCCAAATAAACAAACATCCTCCTCTTCCCAACTCCAAAACAAAACAAAACCAAACCAAACTCAAAACCAACAAAACCAAAAGCAAATTACTAGATACTATATTGCTATGTAGCATGTAACAATTGTTCATATATGAACCTCAAAGGCTGATATTTCTATTAGGGAGTAGTTTATAGTGCATACAGTCCTATTCATCACATTAGGAACATACAAGGGCACAACGAGTTCAGTGCAAGCTCAGCCTGATTGGTAGCTGCCAGAAGTTACATGACCAAAGCAGAATTTTTTTTTTCCCTGAAAAACTTCAAGAAGATAGCATTTTATTTGCCTTATTGTTTAATAGCCACATACATAGGAAAAAAATCTCCCATTTTCAATGGGTATATTCATAGAATCATAGAATCATAGAATGGTCTAGGTTGGAAGACACCTCAAAGATCATCCAGTTCCAACTCCCTGCCACAGGCAGAGACACCTCCCACTAGATCAGGACGCTCAAGACCTCATCCAGCCTGGCCTTGAACACATCCAGGNATTCCCCCTTGTTCTGTCATTACAAGACCTTGTGAACAGCCCCTCCCCAGCCCTCCTGTAGGCCCCCCTCAGATACGGATAGGCTGCTATAAGGTCTCCCCGAAGCCTTCTCTTCTCCAGGCTGAAAAGCCCCAACTCTTTCAGCCTGTCCTCATAGCAGAGGTGCTCCAGCCCTCTGATCATCTTCGTGGCCCTCCTCTGGACTCTCTCCAACAGTTCCATGTCCTTCTTGTGCTGGGGGCTCCAGAATTGCACACAGTACTCTAGGTGGGGTCTGACAAGAGCAAAGTAAAGGGGGAGAATCACCTCCCTTGCCCTGCTGGTAATGCCTCTCTTAATGCAGCCCAGGACACGGTTGGCTGTCTGAGCCGCCAACCGTTTTTATTATTGTTTTGCAACAAAATAAAATGCACAGAAACCTGGGCTGATAGATATATGCCCAGAAAACAATCTTTTAGAGTTGACTCAATTCTTTACTGAGGCAAAATCAGAAAATTGCTTATATGGAAGACTCACTAGCAGACATTTGCTATTTCATCAATATAAGCTATATTTCCAAGCTAGATCACATCACATTGCAGCACATCAGCAACTGTCATATTAAATTTTACATAAGCATTGTAAACTACATACCTTCTCCAGACAGCTTTCCATTCATAATAATAATAATAATAATAAATACAGCATAAAACACTTCATTCTCTTGTCTTAGTAATACATAAGGTCTTTGAAAGATTTTTGGATTCTAGACCATCTGTTTCATCCAAACTCCTCTGCACTCTTCCTCTTTCCATTTGTCTGCTAATCATCATTGTTGCCTTTTGTCATATCATGAATCACCTGCAACACTTAACTATCTTTCTCTGTCACTGTTCCAGCTGCCTACATTGCTCATTCTTAGTTGTTCCTAATACCAGCATCCTCATTTCTTGCCTTGCTTCTGCCTGACAACAGACCCTAACCTTTACCACTGTTGATCTAATTACTTCTAGATTGGCATTTAGTGGAAATATTTGTGTCTTTAGTACAATCGATTAACAGTACACCTCAGACAGCAGTGTTTCTGCTTAAAGGGAGAACAATTAGTAGCTTATATAAATGGACAGCTTCTGAAGTGATTAAGCTGATCTGTAAGATCATCATACTAAGCAAATGCTCTAAAAGGCCTTTGTTCCCTTCCAAAACAAACCAAACAAACAAAAAACCCAACAACAACAACAAAAAAGCCACAAATGAAACTACTGTACTGTATTTCAACCTGATATTGAAATTCAAGTACCAGGATGATTTTCTATGCTGTAGTGATTATACTTTGTTTCATTCTTCTCCTTTGGCTTGATTATTATTTATTAAACTAAGGAGTAGAATGTCCTTTTCATGACGATCTGGAGTGAGGAAAATTCAGAAGAAATCCCCAAGTGAAGCAATGACTCATTGGTAATGACTCAGTCAGGATTGGTCCCCTGAAGTCAGCATTAGCCCAGTGCTGGTTTGTGTGGTAAAAAGCCAAGAAGTAGTCTCAAACATTTCAAGCAATAAAAGAAGATAAAATAATTTTTGTATGATTTTACTTTGCTCTGGCCCTGTTTTGTGATTGGCATGTTTTAATGTTTGGTTTTGTTTTGTTCTGTTTTCCTCAGGATTTTCAATTGAATTTTTTTTTTTTTTTTTGGTAAAGGACAAAACTAACAGATTTTTAAATGATAGTTTGGTCTAAACTGGATGCAAGCAGCCAAAATCTCTAGTGATATTGGTGGCTGAGGTAAATATTTGGCGTTCTCATTTGGGCACTGGTTCCACTCACTATAGCAGACGTCCATGCATGAAACACCTGCAATCCAGTACATCAAAGAGGATATGCATACTGAGACTAAAGTAGCAAAATATGTCAGTCTCTGTTATGGGAATCACATTGAGGTGTGAGGCATTTGTATGGAGAAAAGAGTGTAGTGTATTTTGATAAAAAATCTCATTGTAGAACAAAGTCTGCTCACTGTTTGCTGCAAGTTCAGTAGAAATGGAAGTCTTTCTCCATTCATTAACCTAGATAGTCCAGTTTGTTACTCAGAGCATGAGTCTGTCTCTAGAAAGAAAATTCAGTGTTCAGAGACAAAATATCTGTTTATTTCTTGTGGTTCATCAGTTCACCACAGACAATTTTAGGCCTGCTTCAAGAGCACAATAGAAAAAACAAAATCTAATATCTTGTGCCTTAAAGATGACTGCAATATTTTGGATCTGGTGTTCTATGGTAGGAAAGCAGTGACACATGTGACATACAAAGAAGTCATATTCAGACCAGTGGGCATATAATTGAATAGTATCAGTTATCTCTATTCTCTCTTTTATCTCCTTAAATTTATGTGGCTTCTGCCTATCAGAATATTTTGAAACTACTTATATATAGCCAAGAATAAATTTAAGCTGGAAAATTATACATTAATTGTGCATCTTGCTCTATTCCTGTTAAAAGGACTGACAGATGTGTCTGATGTGTCTGAAGTGTCAGCCAGATCTTTAAAAACCTTTACCATATTGCTAAACCATGGGACTTTCACACACCAGGTTATATTATCTGCAGTTGCTCCTACCTTGGACAAAGCTGGAATGAGAGAGCTGGAGTATTGAGATACCAGTAAATGTCAATGTTAATGTTATCCAGTGAGCCGGCTACTTCTAGCCTGAGCCAGGGCTCGTTCAAGGACAATCAGCTGATCTATACTATTGCCATGTGTTTGTGGTAGGAACAGTGAGATCATCTGAGGAAGAGATAGCTGAAATAGGCAATCCTTGTATGTAGATCATTGAGTAAACATTTAAGCTGGGGAACAGTGAGTTATATTTTAAAATCTCTTCATAGCAACTGTGCTTTCTTCTGGCAATTTCAAAGAAAAAAAAAACACACAACACATTTAGAAATATGAGTAAGAGAGTTCCTTGGAGGAACAATGAATTTGCACTACTCTTGCCAAATTAGACCAAGGATCAAATTTATGAAATAAAATTGGTTAGGAATACTTTCGCTAAAGACATAAGGGTTCAGACTCTGGATTCAAGTGCTCTGCAAATTGTTGATCAAGGGATTGCTTGCAAATAATTTTTAAAAGTCATTTGTCATTCTGTACCTCTCATTTAGCTCCATGTTTTGAGACAGCATAGCCTGGTGCCATTGATTTATTCTAGAGGAGTTGAAGTGGTGGCTGAGGTCAGTGTGCCATAGGAGCACCAAAGTCACTTAAAACCACTTATGAATACTTGTCTGGCTTTGCAGAAACCCTACTATGGGTGCAATTATGCACAGGATAATTGTAGTCACCTTGGGGTTGTGAAGTGCGGGCCTAATTCTCCTGTATATGCCAACTTAAACACACGTTGGACTGAAATCCTTGCCCACAACAGGATTTTCACTGTATTGCTACCTTATCTTGTTTGTTCTTCTATGTGTCTGGCTCACCTGGTTGTAAATCAGGATGTTAAACTTTATGGAATAACAAATTCATTTCTATTTTGTGATCGTAAGAAACTTAGTGTAGAAACTCTTTCCTTATATGGCTTTACTTAGTAGTACAACATATGCTCTTTAATATTTGGTCAAGTCTGTGTCATTACAGTTTTCTTTTTCACAATTTCTTATAACAGTGCTTTGTTTTCTTCAGTGCAAGAGTGCAGTTTATATAAATGTAAAGGATTTACTGAGCTGGTTAGAAGTGAGGTAGGCAGACAAAAAAAGAAAAATTCCTAGATTGTTGTTTGCCTTTCTGTTACACCACCTGCAGCTTTTTGATGAGTGGGGTTGTTTATTAGTTATATGACAGTTTAAAATGATATATGCAACCATTTAAGACTGAATATTGAAGACCACATAAAGGCTTACTATAAAAAGGAAACTGCAGTCTCATGTTGGACACATTTCCAAGTTTCCAACTCAACAATTTCATCCCACAAAATTTTCTGTTGACTATAGTATATTACAGTAGTTTTGTTACCTCCCATAGCATGTAACCCTTGCTTGAGAAGCTTTCTGTAGTTGACTGCTTCTATTCTTCAGTGTCTGCACTAAAGTTCAAAAGATTGCCCTCTGTTTGCGTAGTCATACCTAAGTCAGTTTTCTAAAGGTCTAGGTTAAGCTCAGAGAGTAGTATAAATGACCTGGGTAAATAACAAGGTTAGACACTCTGTTCTGTTGTTGTCATTGGGAAGCTACTGTTAGCATCTAATTTGTCTAAGTGTAATGCAGACATAGAGACATCTTCCTTCAAAGGATTGAATTGTCTTTCCAAATGTCTTTTATACATCACAAAATAGAACAAATCTTAAAATCACAAGTCTGCAAATTACATGAAATGAGGTCACAGGTTCCCACTCTGAAAGTCCCCTCCATCTTGGAAGTTTTCTACTTAAAAAAAAAAAATCCCATCCTGATCATATAAATGATACAAACCACTATCAGCTACTCTTCAAAAGATAAACGCTAGAAACTAAAAAAAAATAAAAATATAAGCAACCAAACACAGAAGCAATACATACAATATCAGTGATTTCAAATAGTTAACAAAATCAAGCAGTAGATCCAGATACTCTGAATCTTACACCTACAGTCTGTATACTCAGAAAGGAGGTTTAGTGATACCCAGGAGTGGTTTCTCAAGAATGTTTTATGAATGGAATTTGAGATAAGTACCTCAGCTTTAGTTCTTGTGCACTGAAAAGAAACACAAGTTATCTAGCACAGCATGACTGGAGAAAGTTTGTAATTAAAGATCAGGAGCTAAAGTTGTATCTCAGCCTCCAAAAGATTCATTGGGTTATCTTGAAAAATTGCAAGTGTGACTCTGCGGTACAGATGCACCACTGTCTGCAAACAAGCATGCAGCATTTCTGAATGCATCACAATGCCTGTGGAATGTGACTATTATCCCAGCTGTCTCCATATATTTTATTGGATCAGATGTAGATCTGCACTGGTTTGCCTTTTCTGTTCATTCCCATCGCTGCTTCAAAGGTTCATTAATTTGTAAGTGACTGCCTGTTTGTCTTGCAGCCTGTGTCTCATGCAACTTTGTAGTGGGTTTGCAGTGACCTGCCCTCCCACCTTTTAGAACCCCGGCTAAAACTCAGATAAACACACTGGAAGTTAATAAATGAAGCTTTATATTTACAGCAATGCAAATATACAAGCAAATATTTACAAGATATAACAGATATTTACAGAAATATACAGTAAAAAAGAAATACAGACACCACACCCCTCCTGGAGACCAAAATCCCCAAGAGAGGGAAATCAAACCCCACCTACCACCTCTCCCTCCTTCCCCCAGCTTTATCTCACCACTTGATGATGCTGCAGATAAGCTGAAGATCAGTCAGAAAGATTAGTGGCAGGAAGGAATGAATGGTTTTAGTAATTTTACTCTGAATTAGTTCAAAGGCAGAGAGACAAAGGAAAGAAGCTGCTGAAGCCTGCGCGGACCCAGAGCCGACTGACTGCGCAAGCACACTGGCTTATCTGGATGTTTTGGGAACATTCTCAAAACAATCTTCTTTCTTCTCTCTCAGTCAAACTGGGTGAAGTGGCACGGTGTTTAATTTCTCACTCAAATTCTCCAATTAGCTAAAACCAACACAAATTTCCAATGAGTGCAGTGGCAGAGGACTATGTGCTTCTGCCTTGAACGTGGCCAGATGGGCTGGGGTGCAGCAATGGATAGATGGATGCAGTCCAACGTCAAGAAGGCCAATGGCATCCTGGCCTGTATCAGGAACAGTGACCAGCAAGATCAGGGAGGTCATTCTGCCCCTGTACTCACTGCTGGTTAGGCCGCACCTTGAGTACTCTGCCCAGTTCTGGGCCCCTCAAATTAAGAAAGATATTGAAGTGCTTAAATGTGTCCTGAGAAGGGTAATAAAGGCTGATGAGGGGGATGGAGCACATCCCTATGAGGAGCAGCTGAGGGAGCTGGGGTTGTTCAGCCTGGAGAAGAGGAGGCTCAGGGGAGACCTTATTGCTCTCTACAACTACCTGAAAGGAGGTCGTAGCCAGGCAGGTGTTGGTCTCTTCTCTCAGGCACCCAGTGACAGAACAAGAGGACAAAGTCTCAAACTGTGCCAGAAGATGTTCTACACAGAAAGAGTGATTGGTGTTGGAATGGGCTGCCTGGGGAGGTAGTGTGCTACCCATCCAGGGAGGTGTTTAAGAGAAGACTGGTGAGGCACTTAGTGCCACGGTTTAGTTAATTAGAAGGGTTAGGTGATAGGTTGGACTCGATGATCATAGAGGTCTTTTCCAACCTGGTTAATTCTGTGATTCTGTGATTCACCACTTCAACCAGACCTTCCTTGCTAAAGAATACAACATCCAGCAGTGCTTATCTACCATTTGCATCAACAAATTTTCACCAGTGCAGTGGAGGTACCTTCTGGACTATGGATGACTGCCTGAGTAGGCCTTCCAGTAAGTATCTGGGTAGTTAAAATCCCATGTGAGAACCAGGACCTGTAATTGTAAGGCTGCTATCCGTTGCCTGTGTTGCCTTCCCAGCAAACTTCCAGCCTCTCCTCCCATAAGTTGATATGAGAAGAGACTCACAAAGTGAACCAGGAATTGCAAGGAGGGGGAGACGGATGACATCTCAAGTAAAATTATAAAGTATTTCCCACCTTGAATGTATGATGGTGGGTAAAGGAATCTTGTGTCTCTTGTGGCCTGTTGGCCACCTCCTACCAGCTATAATCCACTCCCAACACTTTTGTGACCGTATACTTCTAGTAAAAAAGCCAGAATTTTCTTTGAGGCTTGATCCACCTTCCCTCAACTGAAGTGATGAGAAAAGGGATTTTCATGAGTAGTTAACATGCAGGTGACTTAGACATGGGAGAGTGGAAATTTTGAAGGGTATATATTACTAAAAAATCAAAAGAACTGTCCTTAAGACATGTTCTGCCTAAAAAATAAGGTATACTACCAAAGAATACAAGAATAGGTACAAATGCTGTATAAGTGCTGCATAAAGCCTGTTTTTGATGTATATTTGTTAGCATACACACACACACACACAAAATGAATATATATGCCTGCGTTAGAAGTTACTTCTTAGATGTGCCTATCAAAATGGTGTCTGTGGTGGAAATGAACCATCTGCTTTGCAGCACTTCTATTTTTAAGACCTTCAGTATTGCAGTTGAACACATACAGTGTCACTTCAAGACCTCCTCCCCTAGATGAACTCCAATATGTCACTGGGTCATCCCATCAACTCTACGTTGTCTCTGTAAACAGAAATTCTATCTTCCTGCACTCTGAGTCAGCAGCTGTACTGAAGCAGGACCTATATTTAAGACTTACAGAATGTGTAATTTGATGTTAATAAAACCGTAGGAAGGTATTTGCCACCTGACTCTGGAATGAAGAATGTTAATAGGAGTCTCTACAAGTCCATCTCACTTACGTAGATGAAACTTCTGTGGTATTTGCTTGACTTTTCAAGGGCTGGAGGAAACCCACTCACTTTGATCCATTTTTTTTAAGAGCATGGGAGTATTCTGAACTTCTTACCTGACTGTATGCCATGATATGCAACATGCTTGCTAGCTTTGCATATCAGATATGTAAAGTATGTATCATATTCAGCTTCAGATTTGAGATTCAGATGTATCTCTTTACATATCGTAAATATGTAATACATTATAATGCACAAAATATATGAAATTCAGATCTGACAGAGAAGCTCTTGTAGTGTACAAAAATATGACGGAAGCATGAGAAGTCTTAAAAAAGTGTTATGAGGAGGAATGTTGACATGGAGCTACTTGTATTCTGCATCACATTAAATTTACAGCACATATTTTAGTGCGTTCCTGCCAACACAGCTTATATGACTTCCTCTCTAGCATTATTATTAGAGGCACTCAGGAAAACAGGCCATGGAAAATTATTCTCATTGTCAGTATGGGATGCTTGTGCTAGAAACTGCTACAAGTGTTTTCTACTTACAGGAGGGATAGTAAGTATACAAGAGTGCACAGGTTTCTTGTTCCTGTTGCATTTTGAGGGAAAAGATGAGTGTCATGCTGGCTTTCACTACAAGCCCTGATGAAATGGAAATGCAAGTAATGAGATCCCACAAATTTCCTGTGGCTGATGATACATTATTACTGACACTGGTCTATCCTTTACTTGTAAGATGACACAGTTTCATCAGTAATATTTGTCTCTTATTGCTTGAAATGTTAAAGTAATTTATACCAACAAGTGACTTCTCTAGAAAAAAAATTATCACAGTGCTTTGTTGCAATTTTTGTTGTGTGGGAGACTAGACAAAATGGAATTGCCAATGTTCTCCACATCAAGAGTGCGCAGCATGATTTATACTGCCTTATAATCCTCAAACAAATAACATTATGCTGTAATGGATTGTTTTTTACTTCCTAAACAGAGATGGTAGGTTTTTTTTTCCTATTAAACCTAATTTTCATTTCAGGCACAAGAAAAGTGATATGTTGATGTATTTGCCTATCCTTTTCTTGATGTTTACAGCTGAGAAGAGGAAACTTATTTTGTAAATCTGTTGGTGTAAAAAAAGTTTTCTCTCCTGATTCATTATTTGTCATTAAAAAAAAAAAATCTCCTGCTTTAAATCTAAGTATTGACAGAAGAAGCTGTTGGTTAATCAAATGCACTTGCCATTCTTGATAATAAAAAACAGTGAATTGTTACACAGACCATTTATTTCATCTTACTTTCTCAAATGGGAAAAAAAAATATTCCTAAGTGAAAATAATAATGACAAAAAATTCTCTACTCTTTGTTTTTCTCTACTGCAGCCTGCTGGCAACAACATTGACTAGGTGTCATGGATTGAGTTGAACCTGCTGCTGTTATTCATACCATGCTGCAGTCATGCCAGCTTCAAAAAAACCTGAAAGTGATAACTGAAGCAAAGTATTATGGCTCTTGAACTTCAAATTGCAACATGAGAGGCTTCCTGTTCTGGTTGCTGTGTCTGGGTTCCTGCTTCTTGGGTGTGGTCCTTTTTTTCTGCAGGCATGGCGGTGGAAAGAGTGGGAATTGGGTAGCTGATGGTTTTGGTTTTCTGTTTTATGCTGGCTTTTTCGCTGTATATTTCACTGCACTTCTTCTGCGAATAGACTAAGCTAAGGTAATCATGTATCGAATTGTTAAATTATTTAGATTATTGGCAAGGTAATTATGCATTGTGCTTATGATACGTTATATTAAACTCTTACCTCTTTATCTCTGCCCTGAATTTTGTGTTACTCTTCCCCTCACTTTTGTGTTGGGGGAGCAGTTGATTTAGTCCTTGTGCTAAACCATTACGCTAGGAAAGAGCATTCTGATTGAAACTTAGTCCCTTACCCTGCAGAACCTTCCTTAATGTGTAACTGCTAATAGCAATGTGAGTATAATTTCAAGTAATTAAAAAAAATTACATAATTTTATCTATTTCACTCTTGTTCTCAGTGCTTCAGTCTCCAAATGAAACATGTCCAAATAAAAAACCAGAAATTTTTCTTAAAAAAAAGCACTGAAATTAAGCATTCTATATTTAAAAAAGAAGCAATGTTTTTAAGCCAAAATTATTTAACAGATGTTAACACATACTTCTGAAAAATATTGATCTACTTGAAAATATCTTACTTAGATCTAAAATTGAAAGTCTGGACAACATTATTCCAAGTACTTAAAAAAAATTTAGACTTTTTTGGCCTCTGGCTATTAGCCACTAATAACTGGGGCTTTGTGTTGGATTGAGAAGAGAGTAATTGCTCTGCCAATTAAAAAACAGAGAAACTTAAAGGCCAATACAAATGTAGACAAGCTTGTTCTTTTCTTGAATTTCCTGGACTTATCCCATCTTCTTGCCACACTCCTAAGTTTCTTTTGTTGTGACACTCTTTTCTGATATATATATATATGTTAACAATTGTGCAGTAGCAAGGATCTTGTCATGCTCATTTTTCTTTTTGTGGTCATGTGTTTTTGTGTGGTAGATCAGTAAAATATGACCTCTCCAAGTTGTGCCATCAGCAGCTAGTTCGGAAAAAAAAATCAATTGCAAAAAGCATTAAATATAGCAAAAAGACCTAGTATGTCAACAAAATTTGAAAGATGGTTATATCTTCCATGGTGGGTCCCACTAACATTTTTAATGGGTTGCAACAGGCATACCAAGGGTATGTCACACAGATTGCTGTTGCTTTTGTCTTTCCACTCACTGTCAAGGTGGTATAATCCATTACAAGAGACTATATACTATTTCCTGAGAACTAATGAAGACAGTGATCCAATGTGACCAGAAAAGACCATTGTACCTCAAACAACACTAAACTGTTGTTGAATTTAGCTTTTCCTCATAGACTCCTCTGCTGAACACTATAAATTTTGAAGAAAATTGAAATACAGAATTATGGAAGTTTCCCAAGTGTGGATGACTATGAAGGCAGAAGAGATTGTGTTTACAACTGCACATTAACACACTCTTGGTAGAAAAGGCCACATTCTGAATTTGACTGTGTTGTTTCTTTTCCTTTAGGGGAAAAAAAAAAAAAAGGAATTTTCTTCAAGCTTTCACATGGATCAGGTAGGTGATGACTCTGAGGACTCTGAACTAATCCACAAACTTGCAGACTCAACTCTATCCTTGATTAGGCAGCTTGTAGAACCCCCTTCTCATTTTTTGCAACAAAAGCAATGGAGTCAAAAGAGGCGAAAGAAAGACAGAGAAAAGAAGAAACCAACAAAAGCCTCCAATAAAATGGCAAGCATATTTGGAAAGGAGAAAATTAATTAATCCTCAGTATAAAAAAACAAAACCTAAACTAACATAATAAGTAAACAAAAAAGCCCCCACTATGGCTTCTCACAGGAGCTGGAGAAATGCATTCATTGCGTAGATGTGGGCTTTACCCGAAGAGGAAACTCTAAGTAGTAGAGATGCAGTTTACTAACTCACATGTTCCCTATCTTATCTCCTCAGGTTTTGGCTTGCAGGTAGGAGGAATTCACCCATTATCTTCTGTCAGGCTGCCACTTCCACACTCAATTCTAAGTGACTGCTAGGTGTCAGTGATGCTTAGAGCATCATGAAGGCTGGTGAAACTAAAGGCAGCATACAGCTGCACTGCTGTCCTAGTGTTTCTTCCTGCTGTTTCTAGTGACTGTTTCCCAGTCTTCTCTGCAGGGTTTGAACTGATGAAAAATCTGATTATATTGACCTTGGACAATAAAGCAACTACTGTTTTAGTAATCAGGCTGAGAACATGACCCCAGACCTGGTTAAGGTCACGAAGGTTCCGGACTGAACATGGAAGTCAAGACAAACACCTCATAATAAAGTTATTCTCAGATGGAATATGCTTAACACATAGTAGAAAGCTGTTCCCTTCTCAGAAACTGATCTCCTTGTTTGAAGATGCAGAAATGCATACATTCACAGAATATCAGCTTGGAAAAAAACCTCAAGGATCATCTAGTCAAACTTTTCAGGGTAAGAATATAGTTTTAATGAGATGGCCAAGCACCCTGTCAAGTTGGGCCTTGATACTGCCTGATGTAGGGCAATCCATCACCTCCCTTGGGAGTTTATTTTAATGTCTAATAGTTGGAATGGTGAAAATATTTTTCTGGCATCTGGTCTGAATCTCCCCAGTAGCAACTTGTACCCATTACCTCTTGTCTTTACCATGTGACTGTAAAAAAAGGAGTCACCTTCCTTGTGATAGCCACACTTTATGTACTTGTACATAGTTATATGGTCTGCCCTAGGCCTTCTCAAGGATGAAAAGGCAAGTTCTCTCAGCCTCCCTTCATACAGCAGGTCTTTCAGTCCTCTGATCATTCTTGTGGCACTTCTCTGGACCTTTTCCAGCCTGTCTGCATCCTTGTACAGTGGGGACCAAAACTGTACGCAGAACTCAAGGTGTGGGCTGACCAGCACTGAGTAGAGCGGGAGCATGACATCTTCATCACTGCTTGTGATACCCTTATTAATGCAACCGATTATTCTGTTGGCTTTCTTTGCCACTGCAGCACACTGCTCACTCATGATGAGTCTTTTGTCCACCAAGACCCCCAGGTGTCTCTCCACAGTGCTGCTCTCAAGCCAGGTGGCACACAATCTGAGCTGCATTCCTAGGTTATCTGTCCCCAGGTGCAAGACTCTAAATTTGGCCTCATTGAACTTCATACAGTTCCTTCTTGTCCATTCGATCAGCCTGTCAATATCCTCCTGGAGGGTTGCTCTCCCTTCTGGGGTGTCAACTTCCCCACTTACTTTAGTGTAGTCAGCACATTTATCAGGATGATCTTAATTCAAATATCTAAACATTAATGAAAATGTTAAACAGCATCGAGCCCCATACTGATCACTGGGGGACCCCACTAATGATATGTTGCCAGTATGGGAAGGAGCTAAGGCATGGCAATGCACAGGAGGAATTCCTGGAGAGCTGCACCTGGACACTGATAAGATTGGGACATGAAAACCTGTATAAAAAAGACCTGAGAAATGCCTGCCAGAAGAAGAACCCAGGAGGAAGAACCCCAGAGGAAGAGCTCAGAGGAAGAACCGTCTGATGGCAATAAAATCCCTGCTCATTTCCCTCCCTTGCTCTTTTATTTTTCCTCTCCTAAATTCTCTGTTGTTCCCTCTCTCTCTCTCTCTCCCCCACTCCCTCTTTCCCTTGTTTTGTCCAACTTTATCCCTTAATAAATAGTTTTGTGGTGATATCTGGTCTCACTTGTGCCTTAATTTCACAGCACAGAAATCTATAAGAATAGGTCTTGCTCCTCTGGACAGAGATTATGTTAGTCTCTGGCCTCTGGACTTTGACATTTACCCCATGTGAATCCATGTTGGCTTTTCCTTGTCACCTTCTTCAGTTTACTTGTAATAGTCCCCAGAAGGATTTGCTCTATAACTTTCACAGGGATTGACAGTAGGCTCATGGGTCTATAATTACCTGAGTCTCTCTTGGAATCTGTTTTGTAGATAGAAGTGACATTTTGACATCAGTCTTCTTCCAGTCTTCAGGCACATCTCCTGACCTCCACAATTTCTTGTAGATTATGGAGAGTGATCTTGGGAAAACATCAGCCAGTTCCTTTAACACTCTCAGATGTGTGGTGTCTGGGAGCATCGATTTGTATGGGTCAAGTTCTTGTAATACTTGACACACCAACCTTTCCTTCACTGATGGCAGTTCTATGTCTGTATCAGTCTGGATTTTTGTTCCTGTGACCTGGTGCCCAGCAGTGCTAGTAAAGACAGAGGTGAAGAAAGTATTGATGACCTCTGCATTTTCAGTGTTGTTGGTTGCTGTTTCACCTCGCCAGTTTAATAATGGGCCAATAATCTCCTGTTTCTGCTTTCTTTAATGTAATTGAAAAAGGCTTTCACTTTTGCTTTCCTAACTGCATCTCAACACACCATGGCAGTGCCCCTATAATTTTCAACAGGCAAGGATCTGCTTTTCCATCTTTTGTACATTTCCTTTTTGGTTCTGAGCAGACTCAGAATCTTGCAATTAAGCCAAGGGGATCTCTTACCCTGCCTACTTCCCTTGCTTTTGGAGGGTATGAACAAGGTTCGTATGTGTAGGAGAGTGTTCTTGAAGAATTCCCATCACTCACAGGTTCCTTTATTCTCCATGAAAGCTTCCCATGGGATCTCTTCAAGTTAAGCCCTGGAAATTATGACTTTCACTTCCTATCACATCCTTTCTAGAGAGCAGGCATGTAACAGCTGCTCCTGCAAAGCGCCAAGCAGGAATTGCTCTTATAAAGAGATGTAACTGATGGAGACAATGCTCTTTTTCAAATGGTAGTTTCAGGCTGGAAGTAGTCATTCAGACTGGAAGATATCAGCTAGGTCTATACTGTATAACAAAGCAGGGCATGGCATGGTTATCTGCCTCTGAAATGAACTTGAACAGTGTTGATCACATCCAAAGAACATACCACTTGCCTCCACATCGTTTTTTTTTTTTTTTTTTTTTTTTTTTGGGCCAGCAAAGGTATTCCTAAAGCCCTACATAGAAACTTTTTGTTTTGTTTTGTTTTGTTTTGTTTTGTTTTGTTTTCTTCTGGAACGGCATAAATAAATGATGCAATACAGCATAAGACTGAGAATGTAGTCATATATGATCTTGTCTAAAATGTATGGAAGATGAGCCAGGCTATGCTACCAGGCAAGTAGTGAGGAGAAATAGCAGTGCAATATTTGAGCTGTTTTATGTGACAGCATGAACCCAGTTTGATATTGCAGGTCTTCCAGTACAGTTCTTTCTCCCAGGACAGTCTGAGCCATGAACAAAACCCGAGAAAGGATAGTCTCCACTTCTTAGGTGGGATTTCAGGACTCAGTGAGAGCTAACAATGCCAAGCTGGCTGGATCTAAGCATCTACCTTGGAGGAAGGGTGCCTGGGGTCTCTGTCTCTCTCCATGACCTCACATATCTTACAGTGAACTGCCCTGGGTAAAATGCAGGGCTGCATGACTAGGTCCCTGCCTGCCTGAGGGAGGAACTTGGCTTATATCTGCTCACAAATCTCTGATCACTTGTCAGACTTTTAGAAGAGAAATAGGCAGCCTGTCTATGTGTGTATGGTGTCACGGGACTGGGTTAATCAAACACAGTATCCCGTGGGA
>VWZI01014629.1:0-44458 GCA_013396835.1 Psilopogon haemacephalus
ATTCTGTGATTCTATGATTCAAATAGAATATATTATAGCTGTTTATATTATTTCCTAACATCTCTCCTCTCAAAAGGTGCCTTTTCTATTCCACTGTGTTATAGATGTGGAAAATACTTCAATCCTTCAAGGTCCAGATTACTGAGATGAAATTCATATTCTGACCAGATTATAGCAAGATGACATGTCACTGTAATTAATTTGACAAAGGATTAATTGGACTTTTCATTGCAGACAAAATGAAAAGGCTATTGTAACTGGAAAGAAAAGGTAATTTGGTTAATTTTTAAGATGTAAGGACACTCAGTAGAACATCATATATCAGTTGTGACCTTTAAATATGCAAGGTTATAAGCACATCAGCAAATATGCTATCCATTAAGCAGACTGCACTGAAAGACAAATGTCAAAGGGCAGACAATCTTGGGTCATCTTTCCCACTGTTCATCTTGTATCACATTTTCTCCTTTATCAAAGCTTTATATAGATGTAAAACTACTTCTGAGTGATCCAAGTATATCTACCATTTCACTCACTAATCAGACTAGGCAGTCTGAGCATCACTATATGCCTTTATTTCTAAACAAACTACAGTGAGAATATTTTTTTATTGTTGTTGTTGCCTGTTTGTGGTTTTTTTTCATTCTAGTTTATAAATAGACATATATTAATTCCTCTTTATGAATATGGAAAAAGAGTATTTTATTGTAATAGATGAATGTAACAGTATACCATACTCAAAGAGTTCAAATTATTGTCGAAAACAGAATAACGCCAGCCTGTTGTCCTCTTCCATTTTACTATGCTGTTTTAGACTGTAATGTTGTTATTACTGAAGTTCCTCTGAGAGGTTAAGCATGCTATTCATTCTAACCAGTTTTGGTCACTGAGAATCCACAGAAGTATTTCTAGTATCTCAGAAGTAATTCTCTGCAGAAAAAATATGTAATGATATTTCTGTTTCTACAGATACCTGTTCACTCTGGATAACAGACAAATACCAAAGTTCTGAGAACAGACAATTTTATAATTACATTTATGAAGACATAAATACATATTTTTGTTCTTCAAAACATCAAATTAGTTCCTGGTTCATTGTCAATGAAGCAAAAAAAAAAAAATCTTGATATTTTTCTGTAACCAAATGATCTACATCAAATCAGAACTTTCAATCACAGATTAATTCTTAATTTTTTCTTCTTTTAGCTTTGCTTCTTTGCTGAAGGATGATGATGACCATTAAAGCATAAGCAAGAGGATTTTGCACACTGTAATTTCAGTCCTTTACAAACTTCATTTTATTCATAACCATCTAGATGTTTCACTAGTTTACATTTTGGTGATTTAACAGTCTCTACCTTCTCCTTTAAAAGTGAACGATTTTCTAGTTAACTTAAGGTAGGGATGTTCACATACTTTAGATCCATGACAGTTCAGCAAATAGCTGAACTCTATACAGTCCTGACCCATATAATAATTAATATTGAAAACAATTAACATTCAAATAACAACGTAAATAGTTTTACAGGCTTTTGTTTGATTTTTTTGAAGGAGTTTCATCTGTGTTTTTTTTTGTTCAAGACTGGTTTTAGGTTTTGGTTTGGTTTGGATAGGTTTGGCTTTTTGTTTTGTTTGGTTTGGTTTTGTCTAGGAAGATCTGATCTCACAGATATTGTAAATATAAAAGATACACAACTGACAAGACAACAATTAAAATCTTTTAGTAAGGGAATGTTATTCTTCTGATTAACAAATATATTTATTCTTCTGATTAAGCAAAGATAATATGTACACATTATCTTTGTTATTAATTCTCCAGGCTTTCGTTTGGTTTGTTAGTTTGTTTGACTGGGTTTTAGGGTGTTTTTCACACTGCAGAGGGAAAAAAAAAGATACCATAATGAGATACTTTTACAAAAGAACTCACGTTTTTTAACAACTTATCTAATATTCTGTGTTGCATGCTAGCAATTATACACATTGTGACACTTTTAGCGCACATTCATGTGAATTCATTTTCTCCGTTCACTCCCAAAGCGTACTCAGTGCATTCTGTAACAGAGAATTACCCTCTGCATACCATGGCTAGTATAAAAGGGATTATCGTGAAACTTAGACAAGATCTTACTTAGTGTGTGGACTATTAACCTGACCTTCAATGTTTTAAACAGAAGCACTGTTTCTTTTAAAATATTACTTCCAGTAAAACATGTAAAAATCAAAAGCAAACAAAGAAAACCTCAGGAAAAAAAATCACTTAAAAAATAAAACCTCTAAGACATCATCAGTTGGGTTTTCTTGTAAAATAGAGGAATTTTATATTTTTTATAACACTTAGAGATATACTGATAATGATGGTGATTGATGGTGATTATTACTATCATTATTTGTTTCTATTTTCATGCTGGGTTGCAATTTCATAATGGAAAAATGCAGGGTTTTCTGTTGTGCTACCTGTATATGTAGTTTTCATTCACCCTTATTTAATTGATTCTACCAAGTAGCAGAACAATGAAATCTGAATATGTTCTTTGTGTTTGTTCTACTGTTCACAAGTCTGCTAACAAAATACATCAATTCCAAAGGAAAAATGGTTTAAATTGTTAGTATGTGTACATGCCTATTGTTCCATATTCATCACAGGTACACCTACTTTGTAATTTGTTACACAGATCAAAACACAAAATATATTTTTGGACTTGAGATATAATCTAGTTGGGTATCAATGGACTGTATCAATAAAGTTTAGCTTAGTATTAAAAAATACAACTGTGGACAAGAACATGGGTTTTTCAGCTCTAATATGTGGTTGTTTAGGCAGATGACTTGATGAAGATCATGTACCAGAAATTTTCTTACTGTGCTGTGAAAAGAAATTATTTTAAAGAACACTGAATAAAGCTCTGGCTTCTATAATTTAAATTAAAAAAAAAAAACCACAAAAAACCAACAACAACAATAAAACTTTTTAGACTTAGTTGCTGCTCCTATTAATACTCTTGAAATAGTATTCTGGTCTTGGTGAGATTTTCCCATTTCACATTTATAGATACTTTGAAACAAAAAGCTAAAGAAAGAAAAAAATATATATTAAAAAAAAAAGAAAATGTACTGTTGGTAAGCTGGATGAGTTTCATGGAAGAAAATATACACATATAAATGTAAATATAAATGCTTCAATATTTGAACTCACATGGACACAGCTTGGTCTAAATGTGTGGCTATGTAACATCTGCCCCAATGTAACATAATTTAAAATTTAAAACTTTATCTAAGCTAGTTTTCCAGTTCATTTTTAATCAAATAAGATCATGGATAGCTGGTGGAGTTTTTTGTACTGGATTCCACTATATAATTTTTAGTTTTCTGATATGATCATCTGTATTTTAAGAGATCCTGGATAGCATAAAACACAACCAACAGACAATTGTGGTGTCATCAAGTACAGCTAAGTAATTTTAAACCTCAAAATGTCCAATACACTTCTTATTATGTTTAAGAAGATTGCAGGCACAACCAAGAGTCCAAACTACATAGAAATGTTGCTGTGAACTGCATATTGGTCTAACCACAAAACCTCAATTGTTTCAAATGAAAGAGGAATTAAGACAGCATTAAGTCTTAGAAATATCATCAAAGTAGTGTTTATTTACAGTGTCTGAGGTAATTGTGGGAAGGTATTTTTCCTCATCAGATATTTTGAGGTATCTTATGGAGTCTTGTCATGATAGCAGGGAATTAATGTGGAATTATAAAAATAGAACTATTTTATTTCCCTGTAAACCCTGCCCCAAACTATATATATAGAATTAGTTTTTAGGTTTATTCACATGTTCGATTAGATTTGGAAAATCAGAGATTTAGGAAGTCAGAAAATGGAAAAGGCTAAGCTATAAACACAGCTTTACCCCACTATCAATTGTCTGAGTAGCGAATTAGTGAACAGCAGGTTTTCTCATGATGAAGAGATAGGTACTCAGCAACAATTCCTTGCTGAATTCCCTGTGGCTCAGCTGATTCAGCAGCAAGCAATATCCAATCGGAAATACAAAGAGCAAAATCCACAGTGGATGGCAAAGACCCCCAAACTTAATAATATCTCAAAAATATGGTTTCCACAAGACAGAGATTTGTGGAAGCCACACTGTCTTCAGCAGTGACAGGAGGAGAGGCAAGCTGCTGAGATCTCCCCAGCCAAAATAACGGCCAGGAAATCGTTTGTTAAGGTTCCAGAGCAGCTGGGTCTGGGTGCCACCGTCAGCTCTCTCAAACGGGCCCAGGATTTGTCAAGCTTGCAAAACTGCACAGAATGGTGCAGACGTGGGGACTGTGCAAAGGCAGGGACACTGTTAAATGGGGAACTCTTCCAGGCAGGAGCCCTTGCAAATTTTCCCTCCCTCTATTTCTGCTGTTTTGGACAGTGTCCATTTGCCAATTTATACTGGGCATGAAAATCCCAATCAACCACCAGCCCGATTTGCTGCAGGGGCTACCCCATGAGCCAGGATACGTGTGGAAAGGCACCTTTTGCTGCCTCTCCTTCAAGCATGCAGGGCAGGGATGGGGAAAGCAGTTTTCATGCCTTCTTCTTGTCCCGTTCAAACCTGCAAAGGAGGGACAGAAGAAAGAATTTGGGCTGCTCCATGACAGGTCTAACAAGCATTCTTGTTCTGTAAGGTCTTGTTTAAGGGCGGGGGGATAAGGGTAGGAAGGGGTTGTGGTTTTGTTTTACTTTTTTGTGTTTTATTCTTCATTTGTTTGTTTGCTTTTTTTTTTTGTTTATTTCTTTCTGAAGGATGAGCAGAAACTTAGAGAAACATGATAGAGATAAAATCAAATTGCTACTACCATTTTCATTAAGCATGTACCTGTTTACTTATTTTTTTTCAAGAATGTGTCCATTCATTTCTTAAATTTCTTAAGTTAATTTTTCTGGAAATGAAAGGGGCATTGTTGGGACTGTTCAGCAATGAATTAATAATAATATGAGGAAAATTCTTCTGCACTCAAAGATTTTTTTAACAAGGGAAGGTTAGCTTTGATTATTTTTTTATTTAACAATTTTTTAAAAAGCATTTAGTAGTTACAGAAAGGAAGGACTTTAATCAACAAAAGACAATTTTCACTTTTCACAAATATTTCAATTTTTGAAAAGTAGGTTAGTGGGGTTTTTTTGATGTTTACAGTTTTATTTGGATTCAAAAACCGTTCATTTTCCATCTGTATTCACAAATGACTGTATGAGACCCCATATTTCAGTCATATATTTTAAAATTATTAATTTCATTAAATTACTATCATTTTAACTGTTTCTGATGCATCCAATACCACATAAAAAGCAGAACCCGGAACCACTCAGAGTAAAACAAGTACAATAGCAGATGTTTATTTAAATAGTGTATGTATTTGTAACTCTAAAAAAACCCCAAATGAACAAACAGGAAACCCTGACACCTGAGGTACCTGAGGAAGAAAAAAACAAAGAAGGATTTTTCCTGGGTTGACGAGGACTGCATTAAGCAACACTTAAGTAATCTGCACATCCATAAATCCATCAGTTCTGATGGCATGCGTCTGTGGGTGCTGAGAAGGCTGTCAGAAGTTATTGCCAGAACACTCTTCACTACCTTTGGTAAGTCATGGTGGACAGGTGAAGTGCCTGGGGAATCGAGGAAAGCAAATGTCACTCCAATATTCAAAAAGGGTAAGAAGGAGGACCCAAGTAACTATAAACTGGTCAGCCTCACCTCCATCCCTGGAAAGATAATGGAGCAATTAATCTTTGGTGCTGTCCTTAGGCATATGAAGGACAAGAGTGTCATTAGGAGCAGCTGACATGGTGGTTAGTAGGTCAAGAGAGCTTCTCCTTGCCCTCTGCTTTACCCTGGTGAGGCCACATCTGGAGGATTGTGTCTAGTTCTGGGCTCCTTAGTTCAAAGGTGAGTGCCAGATGGATGGAGCCAGGCTCTTCTCAGTAATGACCAGTGACAGGACAAGGGGCAATAAGTGGAAGTTGAGGCATAGAAAATTCCATGGAAACATGAGGAAAAAGTTTTTCACTGTGAGTGTGACAGAACACTGAACAGGCTTTCCAGGAGGGTTGTAGAATCTTCTCCCTCTAGAGATATTCAAGACCTGCTTGGATGCATTCCTGTGTGATCTGGCAGGGGGGTTGGACTAAATGATCCTTCAAGGTCCCTTCCATCCCCTAACATTCTATTAAAAAAAAAATCAAAAGCAACAGAAAACAAACCAAAAAATACCCTAAAAGCAAAACAAACAAAGGATTCCACCCCACCCCACCCCAAAAAAAACAAATGAGAAAAAAAACACACACGCACCTCCAAAGAAAACCAATCCTTATAATGAACTGTGAAGGATCATTAGCCACAAATTTTAACTTTAGTATTTGAGTATCTTCTAAAATCAGGACTAAAAAGTGTTGATTCTGGTTTAGCATTTCTAATGAGCTGGAATTAAGATACTTCTCCTGCTCTGTGTAAATGAGCTACAAGATGCTATTCTCCCTTAATATTATTTTTCTTGTTGTTCTTTTTTGACAAAATAAAAGTGTCATATATCTTTACATCAGTTATAAATATCATTCAGTTTCTGAGACAAAGAAGAGCAAAGAAAATGAGGTCTGAAGACTCTGGACTGGTGCCAGCTGTGCTCACCAACAAGTAGCTCATTTTTAGCATGCTGGACAAAGCCTTTCTTTCATGAAGAAGCAGTCTGTTACACCCTCCCCTGCTTTTCTAGTTGAAAATTCCCTAATGCATCATTTTCACTGATGGTTCAAGCCAGTGCTATGTCATGATGGATACTGAGAAACCATAATCAGCTTCTTTCATTATACCTTATAACTATCTGTCTTCAGTTTAAGGGAACATAACTTTAAAGGTTATTTTGACAAATGAATGGGATAAATGGTTAACTTACTATTCCTCTAAATGGCAAGTGGAATATGAAAGCAGTGCAGGATTAAAACCTCACAACTCACTCACAAATCTCAAGTAATTATGAAGTTGTTCAATTCATTGTCCCATGGAGATGAGGAGAATATAGAAAACTGATTATAAAACTGATGAAATCAAACAGTATTTTCTTTTTCCCTCTAAGTTCTGGTCATTCTTACAATTTGACCAGGAACTGTGACAAAAGCTGAGAATATAATCAAATGTCAACTATTCTATAGTAATAAAGTTTTTTTTTATTTTTTCCCCAAGAGTACAACAAAGGTTATGCCTCTGTTATATTTGTTGCTGAGCAAACATAAAAGAATACAGACTCATTCTCATGGGCTTACAAATGAATTTGTATTTATTTTTATTCCTGTATACTGTTACAGATTGTTGTTGTTATTATTATTATTTCTTTTTGCACTGGTCTGTCTTTTTTTTTTTTCCTTTGCTATACACCCAAAGAAAATAAGCTATGCAAATGAGCACACTGGTAGTAAGGATCCGCTTTAGGACAAACTTTACTCATTGAAATAGAACTCAAAATAAGTAGGTTCCTTCCTTGAATAACATTTACAAAAGAGTTATTCCTTCTCTTTGCTGATGCAAAATCTGCAGTCTACATGGTTATTAGGCTACATAACCTCTCTCCCTTTTTAGGTTAGCAGAAATGCCTTGTCTGTAATTTCTGAGCACTTCAGCTTTCAGGTGAACTGGAAACAAAGATTCATGCCCTCTGCTAATATCAGCTAATATCAATCATGTTCTCTTCCAGATTTGGTCAGGTGAACAGATATATGTCAAATATGAAAAAAATATTTAAAAGTAACTTAGAAATTTATTGTGTGTAGAAGGAGAAAGGGGTTGGAAAAAAACACTCTAACAACATTATAAAACCGAATTTAGAATTTATTGTACAACTTTCATTTCAGCTGACTGATGTATGCATTATGACACAGACTATATTTATAAATTAATTTAATTTTTGGGTTTTTTTCCTTGAGCTAATGCTGCCCAAAGGATAAAGAATAGACTATATGCATAAAATATCTAGCTGACTAGACAATTATGTTTTAATCTAATCATTCATTACATCATCCCCATTTTAGGTACAGGACACCATTGCAGTTGTACGCTGAGTTTTGAATTATTAACTTCCTCTGAGGCATTTCTGTGGTATACACATCATTACGATATCTCAGTAGCTTGCAAATATTTTTCTGCATACACAACACCACTTTGAGGAAGGCTAACACTATTATGCCCATCTGAGATACAAGAAACTTAATGCCAGAATATTTAAATGTCCATTAACTCTGGATCCCACTTGATATCCCTGCAGCCCACATCTTCAGCATAATTAATAGTTCATAACATTTTATCTGTTCAAAGGGCAGCTCAAAAAGTCCTCCTTTGTGGTTCATTTTTCTGTTCTGTTTTTCTAGCCTTCTGCTCCTTTTGCTCCTATTTTAGCACTGTCAGCATTTCTCTGTTTCTTGGCCCTTCACATTTGAGTTTGTCCTTTTCTCCTTTCCACATACTGCAGTTTGCTTAGTAGTACAAACATGGTGAACACGCTATCAAAATGATTTCTGGCTAAAGAAAAAGCATAAGTAAAGTCTTGCTGAGCTTCATGACAGCTGCTCAGCCTATGCCTATTATAGAGACGTAATAGACACTGAAGTCTGGTCCTGAGGATAGCTAAAAACTGACTACTTGAACACAGTATGGGAACTGACCACGGACAGCACCTATAGCCCCCATCTGGTACCCAAGGGATCATTGAATAATGATAATTTTCAGTTCAGGTACGGAAAGGCTGTGAGACCTGCATTGCAAAGCATCAAATAATGTCTATAATGAGTGAGACTGAGATATTTGGGACTAAATCTGAGTGAACAAGAGAGCAGTAGAGAGATTTTGAAAATAAAACTTCCTCAAATAATGTTACAAGATTGAGCATGGTGAAATAAATGAAATGTATGGACTCATCCATATTGTCCAGTGGAAATGGTCTTGGATGCCTTTGATCCCTTGAAGTGTGCCTAGGCAAAATCTCAGAGATCACTGATTGCTGTGAATTTATGCCAGGGAACATTTGAAAAATTGGTGAAAACAGAATGAAAGGAGGGGATCCACTATTTAGTCTAGCCCCATGAGTCTGTTTCATTAAAAAAGAATATTTTCCTTAAAACTATGGGCCTAATTTTACAGTTTGATTGGAACATATGAGAAGAGAGAGAACAGAAGGCTCTTAGGGAACCATCTGATAGTTTCAAAAAAATATATTCTAGTTGCTTTATCAGGAAAAAAAAAAGGAAAAAATATTAGGCACTTGTCAACCTGTATCAACTCACTTCCATGTACTAAATCCATTCACTAATCATTTAGGATTTTTCATGAGTTGCTTATGGATTTTCTTAACAAGAATACAAAGATATTCTAGGAAATATTCATTGTCCTCCTGGAGACCAGTGACAAGCGGCATACCTCAGGGGTCAGTGCTGGGACCAGTCCTGTTTAACATCTTTGTCAGCAATATGGAGAGAGGAATTGAGTGCACCTTCAGCAAGTTTGCAAATGACACCAAGCTGTGTGGCACAGTCGACTTGCTAGAGGGCAGGGATGCCATCCAGAGAGACCTGGACAGGCTGGAGAGGTGGGCCCAGGCCAACCTCATGACATTCAACAAGGCCAAGTGTAAGGTCCTGCACCTTGGTCAGTGAAATTGCAAGCACAACTCCAGGCTGAGTGGTGAGTGGCTGAAGAGCAGCCCTGAGGAAAAGGACCTGGGGGTCTGGGTAGATAAAAAGCTCAACATGAGCTGAAAATGTGCATGTGTAGCCCAGACAGCCAACCGTGTCCTGGGCTGCATTAAGACAAGCATGGCCAGGAGGGCAAGGGAGGTGATTCTCCCCCTTTATTCTTGTCAGACCCCACCTGGACAGTTCTGGAGCCATCAACACAAGGACATGGAACTGTTGGAGCAAGTCCAGAGGAGTGCCCCAAAGATGATCAGAGGGCTGGAGTACCTCTGTTATGAGGACAGGCTATGAGAGTTGGGGCTTTTCAGCCTGGGGAGAGAAAGTGTTGAGGACACCTTCCAGTATCTGAGAGAGGCCTACAGAAAGGCTGAGGAGGGACTATTTACAAGATGTCTTAATGACAGGGTGAGGGGTAATAGGTTTAAATTGGAAGAGGGGAGATTTAAACAGGGTGTTAGGAGGAAGTTCTTTACAGTGAGGGTGGTGAAACACTGAAATGGGTTGCCCGTGGAGATTGTGGATGCTTCCTCCCTGGATGTGTCCAGGGCCTGGTTGGATGAGGCCTTGGGTGACCTGTTCATCTGCACTGCAAGTTTGCTGATGATACCAAACTGGGAGGCTTGGCTGATACACCTGGAGGCTGTGTGACTGTCCAGTGAGACTTGGACAAACTGGAGAGCTGGGCACAGAGGAACATATATGGGATTCAACAAAGATAAGTGAAAAGTCCTGCACCTGAAAAGGAACAATAAATTGTACCAGTACAGATTAGGAGGTGATCTGCTGGAAATCAGCTCTATAGATAAGTACCTGGGAGTTCTGCTGGACAATAAGCTATTCACAGGACAGCAATGTGCCCTTGTGGCCAAGAAAGTCAACGGGATTCTGTGGTGCATTAAGAAAAGTGTGACCAGCAGATCAAGGGAGATTCAAATGAATGCTATGTGCAGACTGCTTATTTGAAATAGTTCCTGATTTATGCAGACCCCAACCCACACTAAGGCTTGATCTAGCATTTTTAAAAATATAAGCAGTTGTGTTCTGGTGCCATCTTGACATTGCTTGATTTACAGTTTACACATGGTTTAAGCAATAAGCCGTGGGAACTCCAATGAATCTCATTGGTTAAACAGTGTCATTCAAATGTGTCACATAGCTGATGTCTGTATGTTAGGAATGTCCGGTTCTGCACATTATCAATGACATTGATGAGGGGACAGACAGAGAGGCAAACAGTGGGAGGTGTCCCTGCCTATGGCAGGGGATTGGAACGGGATGATCTTTGAGGTCCCTTCCAACCTAAACTATTCTATGATTCTGCGTCAGAATTGCTTCAGTTTGAACACCAAGAAAAACTAGCAGTGAAAATAAAGCCCCAAACCCCGGGTCAGTTTCAAAAAGAACTTGAAGTAGAAAATGTCAGGTAGCCATATTTATTCAAGAAATATCTAACTTTGTTTCACAGGATCTTAAGCAATTTTGGAAATCAGAAAAATTACAAGTACCAGTTCTCAACCAGTACAGCTTAGGTTATGATTTCTGATTTACTGGCAGTCTACTTTTATGAATGCACATTATTACTTTTAAAAAATAATAATAATTTATGGAGTATAAAGTAAGTACTTCACATCAGAGATAAGAAAATAAAATTTAATTTCTTAAAAAAAAACCAAACTGGAAAGACAAACAACTACTAACATCTTCAACTTTGTGTCTAGTTTAATTAGATCATTTTTACCTGGTATATGTATTTCAACCTTAAAATAATAAGACTAGTTAATATGTGTATTAGGGAGATTTTACAAACAAAATATTAGGAGCACAGGGATTTATTTAAAACAAAATTAAAAAGGAAAAAAAGATACAATATAGAGATTCTTGTACAAATAGAATGTGTTACTACTGTTTTTTAGAATTGTAAAGTCAGTCAATGCACTGATTTACTACTTTGCTTTAAAATAGATTGTAGGTGCTTGTTATTGCAGGTTTTTTTTTTTTTTTTAGCTGTATTCAGAATTCTTATATTTCAAGAGAAAAAAAAAAGCAAAACAAGATTTCCTAAATGGAGACACATTTATGACAAAGGATGAATTACAAAACAACAGTCAGATCAAGCAAGCAAGGAGTACTTATTGTGAAACTTGGCCATGTTTCACATACATTACAAAAATCTTAGAGATGCCAGTTTTTTTTCTTACCCACCCCCTCAGCCTTTCCTTCCCCTCTTATTTTCCTTTTCTGTTTTATTTTTCTTCTTTTTCCCCTGGTCCTTTTTAGTTAGTTTTCTTTTTTTTCCTTAGTTTTTCCCTTCTCTTCCCTGTTCTGCCCTTTCACCTCTTCCTCTTCTCCTACATCTTTCTCTTCCCATCACTGTGTGTTCCCATGAAAGCATGGGCTCACATGCAGACAGAGTAGTTTCATGCTGCACCAACCCTCTCACTCCTGCAGGTGAGTGATCACACTGAACCCACACTGGCACTGAAGAATAATCCTCATAGACACCAAGTATACCACTTTTTATGGGTTAGACATCTGTCATTGTAGAGAACTTCTAATTGATAAAAGCTGTTATGAACAATTATATTTTGTCAGTATCTAGAGGCACTAGATTGAAAATCTAGATTGACTAATGCGTTAATAAATTACTTATCTCACTGTGGACTTTAAGTTCTAATAGCTACCATTATTATTTATATATATTTTTCACCTTTCAGGTTTTCCAATGTGTATCACTAATTGTGTATTGGGTAAACTGAGATGTTTACCCACTGAGTAAACAGAGATTATTTGAAATGGGAATATAGGGATTAAATTGCATGATTATATGCTGTTTATATAACCACAGAAGCCACGGATTTCACTTAATAATTAAAGATGCTTAAAATTTTGTATTAGAAAGTTCATTTTATTAATTTTAGATATTTCCTGAAGTGTGTAATTCTTGATGAAATTTCAGGGATGTTTGGACACATATAAGGGATATACCTGAAACTATCGTAAATTTTTACGTGTATGAAATTGCCTGTGTTTTCTATGAGTCAGTGTGTTGGTTTGAGCTAATTGGAGGATTTGAGTGAGAAATTAGACTACTGGCTGAGAGAGATATGAACACAGTGTGTCACTTCACAGAGTTTTACTGAGGAAAGAAAAAAAAAGTTGCTTTAAGAACTGTTCTCAAAACAACCAGATTAGCAGTTTGCTTCTGTCTGTGCTGGCAGTGGCTGCTTCTCTGGTAATGGTCTCCTTTCTCTCTGTCTTTTAGCTAATTCAGAGTAAAACTACTAACTCCTTCCTATTACTATCTCCCCTGGCCAATCTATTTCAGCTTACTTGCAGCATCAACAGGTGGTGAGATAAGACTGGGGAAGGGGGGAAAGGTGGTAGGGGGGGTTTGGTTACCCTCTCTTGGGGATTTTGGTCTCCGGGAGGGGTGTGGTGTCTGTATTACCTTTTCATTGTATATATCTGTAAATANNGGGGTGTCAGAGGAGGGGCAGGTAACTGCCTAAACCACTACAGTCAGACATCAGACAACCCTTTTAAATCAATTTCAAAATGGAGAAAGGAAACAATTGTAGAAAAAATGGTTTCATGAAATATGTAGAGAAGAAAATTGACATTAAAGGCTGACAGAAGCAAAATCATTCTCTTTGGAAGACTGAAAATGTAAATAAAGGCATTGTTCTTCTCAACACAAATTGTATTCATGAAATATGGATGTTATCTGTATTACACAGTGGAACATATTATCATGAAGATCAGTATATATTCTTCAGATGATTTTCAAAGGCCATTAAAATCAAATAAATGTCTGTGTCCACACTTCATTACATGATAGAGACATGCTTTTTGCTGTATATTTTCTAATAAATTGAAATTGTAAGATTAACAAATTAAAAAACAAACCCAAAAACATGCAAAATTCCCAAACCCAACCAAACAACAAAGACCAAAAAAAATTCCAAAATTGGGTGCACATTATGCATGATTTGTGTAATTTTGGTAATAAGACCATTTTAAAACTTTTTCTATGCACTTCATAGAACTTTTAAGGTGGCAAAATTTATTAAGCACTTTGGGAACATGTCTAAGTGTTATTGCTAGTAGATTTGGTAATAGTTCTGACTCAACAAACAAATTATTTATTCTTATGTGCAAAGGACTAAGTATTTCCTGCATATGCATATCTACATTTCAGTTAAATAATGTCAGACCTTTATATATCAGCTGCTTTGCACAGATCTAGTAACTGTCCAGATTTTTTTAAAGCTAACTTGGCTAAACAAAAGAGGACTTTTCATTAGCACATTTGCAGAGATATACTGTCAAACAGGGAAAAAAAAAAAAGACCTATGAGACAATAAAATACATTTAAATATTGAGGAAAAAAAAATTTCCAAATAGTTATAATTTTAAAAAATCATTTAAAACAGAAGCAAAGGGAACAAATATTTCAACATTTTGATTCATGGCCAGATTGATGTATTTTACTTTATAGGAAATATTTACCATTTGATGTGTTTCTTTACTTGTCATAGTTTGTTAATTTCAGAACTACTACTATAAATATTTGCTTTCTGTGATAATGTATGCATAATCTGAAATTCCTGAAAATGCGATTTAACATGACTCCAGTTTCTATTTTAGAAGAATAATTTTCTTTGATACAACTTAATGCACCTAGGAGGCATTATTCCATCAGTCTTATTTAATGAGAGGTTAGGAAAACACCCCAAAGATTGATGGACTTTATTTTTGCTACACTTGGTTTCTTCTCAGGTGAGCGGATTATCTGCCCAGATCACAAATTTGTCTTTGTGATATGGAAAACAGCTAATAATATTATCAAATGCAAGGTAAAAGAGATGGTGATGCTTTGCAGGCCAAACCATACACTTCAATTTTTTTCCAAACTATTTCACTGAATCTACAGGTATGGATGTTATTTTATTGTTCTTATCATTAGACACTTTGCATTAAACATACATAAATCAATGACAGTTACTTGAGATGTTTTAAAAATTGCTATTTAATTATTTTTTTGTTGTTGTAAAATTACTTACTGTGTCTGATTCACGTCTTTTGCATTTTGTCTTTATCAATGAGCTTTTCACTTAATGCCTTCTTGACCATTCTTCAGTGTGTACCATAAGCTTTATTCAGAGTGAAAACAGTGTAGAATGCTATATAGAGGCTTATATATACTACTGTGGTAGTTCAGAAAGTTATCTGCCCTGCCCACACTTTTGAAATAACTCAGGCTAGACTCAGCCAGCTGAAAGTTAATCAATGAAACTTTATATTACAAATTTGCACAATATACAAGCAGATATTTACAATATAATCTAGAGGTTTACAGTAAAACTGCTCCTCAGCCTGGCAGTCATGAGGCTGTATTGCTGTAAGACAGCCTTTCCTCTTGGGGGGCAGGATTTTGCATTTACCCCTGTTGAATTTCAGGAATTTCCCATACCTTCAGCCTGTCCAGGTACATCTGGATGTCAGTTCTGCTCATCAGTGTATCAACTAATCTCCCTAGTTTGGTATCATATGCAGAGTTGATGAGAACACAATACTGATGCAAGTCAACTTCATGACTTTTAGATTTCTAAAAAATTGAAAGAGTCAGAATCTGAACCTTCTACATCTTGTGTGACATAAGGATAAGTTTAATTTTCCTTCTGTCCTTCTGTTTTTTTCTACATCCTGCTTCAGTGCTAAATGCCATATCTTAAATGTCCTCTAGGCATATTGTGAAAAAATATGGCAGTCATTCTCTTCGCTTTCTTGTACCCAAAATTCTATCTCCAAACCTTTCTAAAAACAAACATTTTCAAGTATATATTAGATTTGTTTTAATTTTTTGTGCATGTCTGTAAAGGCAAAATGGAATCTTAATGAGCTGTTTGGTTAAGCCTGGGGAGGAAAGTCATCTTCATTTGATCTTGCACATAGATGCAATGCTTTACTTTGAAAAAAAAAAAATCAAGACAATTTGCATATTTTGTAGCCTGTCTTCCTATTTTCTTCTCTATAGCTAAGACTGCATTATTCAGCAAAATATATTAATTAGTAAAACCAAAGGAAAGAAAGCAGTAATTTTCTAATACTAGAAAAATGAAACAGCCTTTAGAAAAATTATTCAATACTCCATAAGTTAAACAATATTTTTTCATCTTTGTGCAATATCTGCATGATTCATCACATGATACGTTTTGTTGCTAAAACTGTAGGCTGATTATGGCTAATCAGTTGTGACCGCAAATCATAGCAGATGTTTTGACAGTTAGTTTTAAGCATTTTCACATAGAATTGCAGCCCAGAAAGCCAACAAGATCCTGGGCTGCATCAGGAGAAATGTGGCCAGCAGGTCGAGGGAGGTGATTCTCCCCCTCTACTCTGCCCTGGTGAGACCTCACCTGGAGTACTGCATCCAGTTCTGGAGCCCCTATTAGAAGAGGGATGTGGACATGCTGAAGCATGTCCAGAGAAGGGCCACGAGGTTGATCAGAGGGCTGGAGCACCTCTCCTATGAGGGCAGACTGAAAGTATTGGGGCTGTTCAGTTTGGAAAAGAGAAGGCTCCAAGGTGACTTTATTGTGTCCTTCCAGTATCTGAAGGGGGCCTACAGAAAAGCTGGGGAGGGACTTTTTAGGCTATCAGGTAGTGACAGGACTAGGGGGAATGGAGCAAAGCTGGAGGTGGGGAGATTCAGATTGGATGTGAAGAGGAAGTTCTTCACCATGATAGTGGTGAGGACCTGGAACGGATTGCCCAGGGGGGTGGTTGGGGCCACTTCCCTGAGGTGTTTAAGGCAAGGCTGGATGAGGCTTTGGCCAGCCTGATCTAGGATAGGGTGTCCCTGCCCATGGCAGGAGGACTGGAACTAGATGATCCTTGTGGTCCCTTCCAACCCTGACTGATTCTATGATTCTATGATTCTAAATTTACCATTCCTCATTTAAACCCTGAATTTGATAGGCACTGTTAACAAATGAAAGATGTACTTGGTACAGAAAGAAAAGCAATACTCCAAAAATGGACAGAGAAATTTATCCAAAGTGAAGTTTAACATCATTTCAAGGACACTTGAAAAAAAATTAGCAACAGTATTAGTTGTTGATGTTGTTGTTTTTGTTATTATTATTAATTTTTGCCTAAGATTGCAATCATTACAAATAGAATTATCTGAAAGTAATTTGTTTTATGAAGTTGTATCAGAGAAGTAGTTCTTATTTCTACTCCCTTATTTCTTGTTTTGTAACACATGGCATAGCGAATCAGTGACAGAAAAGAAGGTAGTTGAAAAGAATGCCTGCATGCTAATATTTTCTTAAAATAATTTATTTCCAGTCTCTTAGCATACTCTGCATAGACACAAGACCATTGTTTTATTAATAATGATTAAAATTTTATAATAAGGTAACATATGATGAGAAGAAGCCATTTCCTCATACCTTATGACTGGCTGCAATATTTCAGGACCTGGGACAAATTCATAAATATGGCAAACCACTATGGATAATTATTACTCTTTAGTAGTGTAAAAATACATCCAGAGGGGGTTAAAAAATAATTTTAAACCACATATTTTTTAATTATGATTAAGTAAAAGTGTAAATGAATATTCAGATTTACTGGGTTGTGCTTAAAAACAGCTTTCTACCCCTTATGTTACAAAGAACCACACGAGAGACTTAAGCACCATATAATTTACAAAGTTCTATTGTTGATAACAAGAAGTGTGTAGTAAGAATTGTTCTATTTTGAGACTAGATTTAAGTGATTTTTTTTTTCTTCAGTACAAGAACCATGCAAGTAAGGAAGCAGTATTACATTGACTGTGTGGGTGTCCACCACGTGGAGCTGAGATTCTTACTAGACAGAAATCCAAATGAGAGAAATCTCTAGGATTTTCTGTAGTGCTTTCCCTTTTTTACTTGTATTGATAGATTTAGAGATCTCTTTTCTCTAGAAAATCTCTCTCTCTCTTTTCATTCTTTCTTTCTTTTGTTTTTTAACAAGTTTTTAACTCAAACTTTTAGAATCTCATTTTTTGCAGTTCAAGTAATTTGCTTGTTTTTAAATAAGCCATAAGACAAATCTGCATCTATTCTGTCTCCTACAGCTTTGGTTACTTCAATTTCCAATCCATTAATCTTCTCCTTACCTCATTCCTTAACTATTGCCTCACAAAATAAGAATAATTAGGAAGGAATGCGAAGAACACTGAATGGAAAAAGGGAAAAAGCATAAGTAAATTTATGTAAGTTTAGTAACTCAAATATTGTAAGTGTGATTGCACTAATCAAACTTCATAAGACCACAAAACACATATCTGGAGATGACAGTCACAGTTGCCTGAATTTCTTTGTAGAAAAGAAAAGAAACAAACAAAAAATAATGTTCAGGTTCTGTTTCATTTAGCTTGGTTTAGATATATACTTTAGAATAAGAAGAATCATGACTTTGACTCCACTAACTACACTGACCACATCTTTATTGACTATATAGGTAGCCAAGGATGAAGACTTCAAACACAGATTTACATATCAAAGTCCACACAGTAATATTTATATTCTCACTTTTAATCTGCAGGGAAGAGGAAAATTTTTTAAAACTAAAATATATTTCCACCAGCCCTCTCCTATTAAAACTATTTATCCAAATAAGAGAAGCAGCTTCTTGTGATATATACTATAATGTGTATAAGAGTAGAATAATAGGCATTAAAAAAAAATAAAATAAAATAAAAGCTGTTCACCAAGGAAATTTAAATTTTCACAGAATCACAGAACATCTGAGGTTGGAAGAGACATCCAGAGATCACCAAGTCCAACCCCCCTGCCAAGGCAGGATCACCTAGGTAGTTCACTCAGGAATGCATCCAGGTGGGTTTTGAAAGTCTCCAGAGAAGGAGACTGCACAACCTCTCCGGGCAGCCTGTTCCAGTGCTCTTTCACCCTCACTGTAAAGAAGTTTCTCCTCATGTTGACATGAAACCTTCTGTGTTCCAGTTTGAGTCCATTGCTCCTTGTCTTGCTTTTGTACACCACCAAAAAGAGATTGCCCCCCTCCACTTGACACCCATCCCTGAGATATTTATAGACATTGATCATATTCCATTTCAGCCTTCTCTTCTTCAGACTAAACACCCCCAGGGCTCTTAGTCTCTCTTCATAGGGAATATGCTCCAGACCCCTAATCATCCTTGTGGTTCTCCATTGGATTCTCTTCAGCACATCCCAGTCTCTCTTGAACCAGGGAACACAAAACTGGACACGGTATTCCAGGTATGGTCTCAGCAGGGCAGGGTAGAAGGGGAGAAGATCTTCCCTAGAGCTGCTGGCCACACTTTTCTTGATGTATCCCAGGATACAATTGGCTCTCTTGGCTACAAGCGCACATTGCTGGCCCATGGAGAACTTGCTGAAAGACCTCATGCTTTGTATTTATGTATTTATAACTTTTTATCTGTTTTTAATTTTTGTTTCTTAGTTTTCCCCTTTATTTCCTTGTTTTTTCCTCTTAGACAGGTGTGACATACTCTTCTTCAGCCAACATAGTGAGCCAGTGAAGAAGTCTTGTTACTGCTCCAAGCAGAAATGATAAGGTGTTGGTCATGAAAAGAATAGCTTTGATGCAAACACTACAGACCAGATTTAATTATTTTTTTTTTAATCTCCCTTCTCCCCCATCTTCCTCCTTTCCTCTTCATCTCCTTCCTTTCCCTCCACCTTTGTCTTTTCATCTCCATCTCCATCATTTTCCCCTCCATGCTCTTCCTCTCCGTCTCCCTCCTTTCAGCACCACTTCCCCTTTTCCACCGTATCTGCCCCTTTCCCATCCCACACTGTATTTTCCTTTTTTTCCCCCAAACCCAGATCACCTGGGTTCTGTTGGAGTCTCCTTCCACACAAGGTGTGACCACTTTGCCCTCGTTTCCCATTCCCATTTATAATCTGCCCCGGGACAGACAGAAGATGCAAGCTGTGTCCAGCTGGACAGAGGGATCCTCCTCTTGTCGTGACTGGTGCGTCCCCATGGTGCACACTGAGTGAATGAGAATTGGACAAAGGCTGGAGTGTCTCATGGCTCCCTGGTTAGGCAGAATAGAGAGTTGATGGTCACTGTAAATTACCCATGGGCATTGACTGGGCCTCCTAACTAGACTGTGCTCCTTTATGTTTAACTGCTTCTTTCTGCTCACTTGTAAAACTGTCACCCTCACTGCAGACAATTTTCTCCTCACGTTGAGGAATTTAATCTTAAGTTTTTCTTTGTTAATTTTCCAAGTGTACAACCTGATTGTCAGTGTAAGAGGACTGATATAACAAGATGCTGAGTCAGAAGTAACAAAGATCTTGCTCATAGCCACACTGAATATGTTCTAATCTTCCCTCTCTGTTTTATTGGTACTTTGCAGTGCTTCTTTCCACTAGCAATTTGTAGGTTGTTAGCCTCACCATCGGCTGCAAAGAAACTCCTTGAATATGACATCATAAAGGTGGTATTACTTCATGATATTTATATGATAACTCAGTCATTAAAGTTTTCAACAAAGAGGGAGTCTAACTTTTCTAATTTTTTTTTTCCTGTGGAAAAGAATTGAGGGGCAGTAGCAAGATAGATATACAGGGAAGAAGTTTAAGGGAAGAAAATTAATACGTGTATAAGTGTTTGACTCCAAAACCTCATGTTGAAAAGTTTGTCTAATGGGTAAGGATGAAATACGTGCTTCAGTGGTCATTACAGTGTTTCCTAAATAAGTATAAAAATATTCATTTGATCAATGCCTATATCTTGATCTTCTAATGACAGGTATAACTACAAAGTTGCATAGCCTTCTTACTGCTGTGTCAGACACTGAGACAAACAACATGTCCCAACATCTCAAAATAACTTGTTTTGAGCTAAACTTCTGAGAAATGTGAGGTGGACATCCTGTTTACACTCACTGGCCCAAAAATCTGCTTGCATGATCTCAGACTCCAAGAGCTCCCTGACGTATAAAAGACCAGACAAGGAACCAACCCAGGGGACTGCAGGGTGAACTTGTGGATGCTGTCTTGAGATGACCTGCCTGACTGCACAGTTTGAATAGACTAGACAACCACTGCTCTGGACCACCACAGCTGAAGCACCAAGCTAATGTCACCTAGCACACATAGGAGGTGAAGACTTCCTGTTTTGGAAGGTGATACTCACTGCAAGCCAACCGCAGACTGGCAGCTCCGTGTTTCTCAACAAAAGTGACCATTTTCAGAGAAATCAGCTGGACAAGGGGGACTCAACTCTGGAAACCTCCTTCCAATGATGACACTGAGCCTGCTCAGCACCACTGGATAGTGGGCATGGCTAAGCATATCACTCCTGAAAAGAAAATGCATATTCAATGAGGCGGTTAGGTAAAAGAAGACAAGCCCTGACCTATGGATGGAACACTTCCCCCACCCACTCTGAAATGGACTTTTAGGACACCAACTCTCCAGGGTGGCCTCTTGCCTCTTCAGGGGGGGTTTTCTTTCTTTTCTTTCTCTTTTCTTCCCCCACCCCGTCCCCCCTTACTCTCACCCTCTCCTTATCCCTGTGTGTATATGTTGTGTGAATGCAATAAAGTTAGCCTATGCATTTGACACTGTTTGTGTCTTAATCCTGTAGCTGAGAATTCTGACCCTCCCACAACTGGCATTCCTCCATACTGGGACACTGCTGGTTTAAAATCAAGACATCAACTCAAGATCTAAATGATCTTGAGACAGATTAGATGCACCATGAGCCAACATACTGCTTCAGAGGGTAGGGGCAACATTTAGCGTAGCTGAACTGAAAGCAAAAGTATGTCCCTGGTATTTTCAGTACTGCAACACTAGGCACTAATGCTGCATCTGGATTGTATCAAGGTGCAGCAGAGATTTCTGAAAGTTTGGTTCTCCAATCTTCAAAATAAGAGGCTTGCTAACACTCTGACTGTGTCAGGAATCTAAATTACTTTGTCAGTCTCCACTTTCAATTCAGATGATCTTTAGGGGCCACAGAACAAGTATATTTTGAAACACATCATAATTGTTCATTTGATATGATGATTCAAGTACTTCAAGGGTGAACAGTTGAACCAAAGCCCCTAAACCAAAAAGTCTCCATAGTATTTTGACCATTTAGAGCAGAAGTATCAGAGCACCATATTTGGATTTTTTAAAAATTGTCTTCCTATTTATGCCTTCAGAGAAAAGGAGCTATTAATTACTATAGTAACAAGAATTAATTTTGCAATAAAGAACTCTGTTCCACAAAACCTCTTTGTAAATTTTAAGACGACCCTATTTGTAAGTTAAAAGAAAAAAAAATGAAGGCAGTATAATGGTCTCTATTGTCTTGAGCAGAATGTTTTATGGAATTTGCGTAGTTCTTTGCAAATAAAGAAGCCAGCTCTTAAAGACAACACAGAAGATCTCGGCTGACTTTTAGCTGTTTGCTGAATACGTAGCAGGCCATCATGCATTCTTGTTCTTCACTGCTTTACCATTCAATACCTGTTTTCATTTGCAACATTTTTTTCCAGTCTGATTTTGCAGGGATGAGGAAGAAGAGGGGAAGGAGGGAAGCACTACAAAACTCAGTACCTTATGCAATAGTCTGGTAGAATACAGCTGGATACTCTGTAAGTCACTTGTGATCACAAGGATGGGTGCAGGATTTCCACAGCTTTCAAAATATTGAGGATTTATACAATACAAAGCTTGCACTGCTGAAGAAGACTGTATGTTTTGTGAATGGAGAATGCATAGTGTCTCTTCTAACCAAACAGCAAACAAAGGAAATGTCCTGTGTCCTTTAAATAACCATCTTTCAAGGTAAAGAAGTTATATTCTATCTGGAGATTTAGTATTAACATACTTTCTAAGAAAAAACATCTCAATTTCTTCTGCATTGTAACTCAGATTCAACAACTGGTAGTGCAGTCTGTTAGACAAAGCAATAATACTGCTTTGTACAGTATCTAAAACCACAGTTCATTCTATGGAGTTATATCAACATTATGATGCTTTGTTATGAAGTGAGTCAGTAAAGACTGCTGACAACGCACACACAAAGAATAATTAACAGCATGTTTAAAGTAGGAATGTTTTCATCCTCGAGTGGCTAAAAGATCAACCATTAATTTGCCTTCAGACATCTTTAAAAAATACTCAGAGAACAGAGAATTATGGCTCAGTATGTATTAATTTTATAAGCTGTAAGTTAGGAACTTCAGATTTGCCCAGAAAATCTTAAGTAAAATCAGTCACTGAAAAAAAAAGACCCCAAAATGAATGTAATACCTTCAAAAAAAGAATTACACCATAGAATCATAGAATCATAGAATGGTTTAGGTTGGAAGAGACCTCAAAGATCATCCAGTTCCAACCCCCACCATAGGCAGGGACACCTGCCACTAGATCAGGTCGCTCAAGACCTCATCCAGCCTGGCCTTGGACACATCCAGGGAGGGAGCAGACACAACTTCCCTGGGCCACCTGTTCCAGTGCCTCACCACCCTCACTGTGAAGAATTTCTTCCTAACATCCCGTTCAAATCTCCCCTCCACCAATTTGAACCTGTTCCCCCTCATCCTGTCATTACAAGACCTTGTGAACATTCCCTCCACAGCCCTCCTGTAGGCCCTGTTCAGGTACTGGTAGGCTGCTATAAGGTCTCCTTGAAGCCTTCTCTTCTCCAGGCTGAAAAGCCCCAAGTCTTTCAGCCTGTCCTCATTGCAGAGGTGCTCCAGCCCTCTGATCATCTTTGTGGCCCTCCTCTGGACTCTCTCCAACAGTTCCATGTCCTTCCTATGCTGGGGGCTCCAGAACTGCACACCAGGTGGGGTCTGACAAGAGCAGAGTAAAGAGAGAGAATCACCTCCCTTGCCCTGCTGGTAATGCTTCTCTTAATGCAGCCCAGGACACAGTTGGCTGTCTGAGCCGTGTGTGCACACTGTCAGCTCATGTTTAGCTTCTCATCCACCCAGACTCCCAGGTCCTTTTCCTCAGAGCTCCTCTCCAGCCACTCACAATCCAACCTGTATTTGTGCTTGGGATTGCAGCGACCCAGGTGCAGGACCTTACACTTGGCCTTGTTAAATTTCATGAGGTTAGCCTGGGCCCACCTCTCCAGCCTGTGCAGGTCCCTCTGGATGGCATCCCTGCCCTCCAGCAAGTCAACTGTGCCACACAGCTTGGTCTCATCTGCAAACATGCTGAGGGTGGAAGAAAGAAATTGACTGCAGCCACAAAATACTGTAAGTGTGTAGTGGGTTTGCAGTGACCTGCCCCCCCACCTTTTAAAACCCCGGCTAAAACTCAGAAAAACACACTGGAAGTTAATAAATGAAGCTTTATATTTACAGCAATGCAAATATACAAGCAAATATTTACAAGATATAACAGATATTTACAGAAATATACAGTAAAAAAGAAATACAGACACCACACCCCTCCTGGAGACCAAAATCCCCAAGAGAGGGAAACCAAACCCCCCTACCACCTTTCCCTCCTTCCCCCAGCTTTATCTCACCACTTGATGATGCTGCAGATAAGCTGAAGATCGGTCAGAAAGATTAGTGGCAGGAAGGAATGAATGGTTTTAGTGATTTTACTCTGAATTAGTTCAAAGGCAGAGAGACAAAGGAAAGAAGCTGCTGAAGCCTGCGCGGACCCAGAGCCGACTGACCGCGCAAGCACACTGGCTTATCTGGATGTTTTGGGAACATTCTCAAAACAATCTTCTTTCTTCTCTCTCAGTCAAACTGGGTGAAATGACACAGTGTTTAATTTCTCACACAAATTCTCCAATTAGCTCAAACCAACACAAAGGGAAGGGTGTGAAGCAAATACTTTTGGGAACTTGCATAGTAATGCATTTTGTCACCTGTAATGAACTACAAAAACTGCCCAAGGCAGATAGTGGAAAATTATAGAACACATGCCTTATGAGGAGGGACTGAGAGACCTAGGGCTTTTTAGTTTGGTGAAGAGAAGACTGAGAGGGCATTTCATGAATGTTTATAAGGGGGGGGACTTCTTACTGTAAGAGTCACAGAACACTGGAACAAGGCTCCCCAGAGAGGTTATGGAGTCTCCTTCTCAGGAGACTTTCAAGGCCTGTCTGGATATGTTCCTTTGTGAGACCTCAGCTAGATTGTATGGTCCTGCTCTGGCAGTGGGGTTGGACTCGATGGTCTCTTTGGGTCCCTTCCAACTCCTACTATTCTCTGATCTTTTACTGTTTTACATGACACATCTGAACTGTTAAACAAAATCAGTGAAATGTAACAGTAATGAAATAACAGTTTACATCTTACATTCATGAACTTTTCATTTATCTGCTTGGAGTCTCCTAATGAAGGACTTTGAGTCCAAGATTGCTTTATCCAATGTTGCTTACCATTATGCCAGTCTTTATGGAATTTGCTCAAATTCATATACAAATAGATATTTGTATACCATAGAAGGCTGGAATGAATAAGTTAACCCAGTAATTTGAAAACCTGTGCTTCTGACTAGTCATCACAATCTAAAAAGTTATCTCCTCAATGTAGTTCTTCTTGGCACTCAAGAGAAAGATTATAAGTAATTTATTTTAATTTACTGGGAATAGTGAATAATCTAGATAGCATTTTTCAATGAGTCTCTTGGCTCACATTAGATGTGGAACAAATGTTATTTTAAACATAATCTGTAACATTTAATTGAAGGTCCCAGTTCTGCCAGATATTTAAACTTTTTCATAATTATTAGTATTGTTCCTGAGAGGTTTATACAACCTGCAATCTCTTCATGGTTGCATGACATAACTGAAAGGAGTAAAACAGTTTCTGACTATTTTTTATTAAGTTATGGAATGTTTTGCAAGAACATAATGAAGCAAAAGGGGAATACTACCTAATAATTCTAATATATTTGAAAATAGGATTTGTTCAATAAAATTAACCTGTAAATAGTTCTTTTTTGATAGCATGTAATAATAACATTAGTTAAACTGCTTTCACTTTCTTTTTCTTTCTCTCTTGTTCTTTTTCAATGGTATTTTATTTGCAATTCATTTAAGGGGAGAAAATCGTATTAGAATTTTAAAGTATTTGTAATCTGATTATGCCCCCAAACAGATTCAACTGCAGGTCCTATTATCTGCCATTTAAATTATATAGCCTGAAAAGTACTGATGTAGCAATTTATTTACATATACAAAAAGTATTCATTGACTGAAGAAGGATATTAATATATCTCAGATTTCTGAGTGTGGGACCAAAAAATGTTTTACTGTCTTCTGCTTAACATAATCAATCATGTCTTCAAGATACTCCATAAGTCTGGGATGTGTAGCTGAATATTAAGGGATCATGACACTCAAATTCAGCTGTGGTTATCAATACTGTTCTTTAAAGTGATGATACAAAAAATACAGAAAGGACTCTGAACTGCTGACTACATTTTATTGGAAGATAAATTACAACACAATGACTTTTGTGGGACAGAAGATCAACACAACTGGATCAAATAAAAATTAAAACAGTATTATAAGACCTCACTGCCCATTGATTCACCTCTGAGATGTTTCCTTCTTGCTTTCAGTGCAGCATTGTTTAGTGGTTTGCTGAGTTCTGAATAATATTAAACAGTGTGATGGAGATCTCTGGAAATTCTCTGTTATCGTCTTTGCATCTCTGTATTGTATCTCCTTTCTATTCTTGTATATAGACTTGAGAGTCCTCCCAGTCCATCTGCCTCTCTCAAAAGAAGACTGCTCATTCCATCATTCCAAAAGACTGTGCATTGATCCAATATGCAACAATCAACAGTGCGCAAGTAGGTGGCCTTTCTCCCTCCTGCTGTAAAGCACCTTTCCACAAAACACAACATATGTCTAAAGAGAGAACATAACAAACAAAGTATATGTTATTTGTCACCCTTAATATGAGGTAATTCATATGTATATCATGCTATTTCAGAAACTGCACTGAATCTGTCATCAGTGGAAATGTTCTCTGGCTCCTGACAACACTGTCTCTCTCCTCAAACCTAAAACCGAATAATGTAAGGGTATTTAGAGAGGATATATTAATGTTGCTTTAAAGATATTCTTAATGGAACATAAAATCCCATCATAACAGGATAGGGAGTTAGAATAGATGATTATTCTAACCTTTGTAGCTTGTAAAACAAATATTCTTAAAATTAGCTTTTTAAAGGCTCCAAGTTTTTAAAATATAAAAAGGTTGCCTGTTGTGTTTCCTCAAGGAAATTAAAGTCTTATCAGAGATTACATTATATTACAAATAAATTTGAATTACTCTTTTAAATTAATTTAATGAGATGTTATATTTACAACTTTCTTTTGCCAAGGTATTGCTATGGCCCTGATGGCACCATTAGGCCTACACCTCAATCCCTACCCTACACATCAGTTCTCCCAGTTTGAATTCAGGACCTGATTTCAGCTTTCCAGGGCTTTTAGTCCTTGCAGTCCTACCCTGCCTGGTCACAGACCCTCTTGAGCCAGGACTACCTGCAGGTGCACATGTCAGCCTTGGTGCCCTGATTGCCCTGCACTTTCTGAGGCAATGGAATGGGAACTTGGTGCCAGGTGCTTTCCTGGTAGGATCACGAAAAGTCTGAATGCTTATAGTGCCCCACTACTAGGGAACCACTGGTCTTCATAGTGCCTTAACACTCTACTCGGGACATCATATTTAGACCCATAGACCTATGTATAGTATGAAATTTATCTCCTGTTGCTGTGGGATAGATTTTGACTCCTTAGTTCCTGTCTTGCAGCCTATCAACTCCGGAGCTGAAGGAAACGATAGTCTGCCAGTGGAGACTGGGGCAAATTTGTTAATTACCAGTTTGCCAGTCCTGCTTGTCAGTAGTGGTACACTTTGCCTGTCCTTCCTTTTCTGACATACATATAGATGCCCTTATTCCCTTATTGTTATTCTTTGCTTGCCAAATTCAGCTCCAACCATGCCTTGCTTTTCCTGACCACATCACTAAACAACTGTCTGTGATTAGGGCATCGATACTCCTCAGAAATTCTGGGAAACTGGTCAGAAAAATAATGCTTTTGAAACCACATCAGAACTGCTGCAACTGCAAATTTTATTCCAATGCATTGTAAACCTAGTTTTTATAGAGCTTTAGAATTTCACTTTACTATGAAAAAGAGAACTAACCCCAAGACTCACGAGGATAACATTTCTTAAAGCTCTAAAGTTCAAGTAATTATTTTAGTAATACGGAACAACTGCAGTCTTGCCCCTTAAAGGCACAAATATTTACTATTTGCACAAATTAGCAATTCATTAAATAGGAATGTCATGGTCTTCTGTAAACATTCCGGACAACAAATTATGATTAATAATTAGATTTTGCTCTTCTAGGACCTGCTCATCATGTAGCATTTTCTGATTGACTTTTCTCAGGTGTTCATTGGCTAAAAACTTATTTCAGCAGGTCAGGATCAAGCAAAGTGAACCTAGAGACCTCATTACGGCATTGACAGATTATGCACTTCACAGAATCACATAACGGTTGAGATTGAAAGGGAGTTCTGTACATCATCAAGTTCCCATTCTTGTAAAAGCAGCCTACCTAGAGAAGGCTGTTCAAGTACACTCAGGTTTTTTAATATCTCCAAGAATAGAGATATTTTAACCTCTCTGGTCAATCAATGTCAACCTCACAATGTTTTCTTATGTTCAGAATGAACTTCCTGTGTACGTTTGTGCCCGTTTTCTCTCGTCCTGTCACACTAGGAACAACTGAAGACTCTGGCTCCATCTTTAGATATGAGGTTGCTCTGGAGAGCAGTACATGTCTGGTGTATCAGCCACTCATTCCAGTTTTCTTTCATCAGCAAACTTCCTGAGTGTATATTCTCCCCATATTCTACACTATTAATGAGGGTGTTGTGCAGGATTGGACCCAGGATTAGTGATCTCTGCATGGAACCATTCCTTCCATTTGTTGAAGTCCTCACAATACCTTTGGTGGAAATGGAAAAAAAAAAAGTGTTTTGATTTTCCTGGCAACTTTATGTAGCATGTCTAGGGTGATATCCACAAAGAGAAGGTAAAAAAAAAAAACACAACAACCTACAAATACACATGCAAATATGTATGCATATGTAGCTTTATGTATGACAAGATTTATAACACAGTGTTTAAAATTCCATGTTGGCCACAGGAGTATGAAGACCTGCATATGTTCTTTTGCTCTGTGTTGTCTTTCTTTAGAGGCCATCCTGTGGTGTCTCACTTCTTCCATCCACTGTGCCATAAGGGGGTCCAGATTATGTCAGAATTCTTAAGTTCTTAGGCTGAAAAGAGTCTTGATCATGAAGGGAGAGTCAGATTCTCTAAATATATATTAGTTGTTCTGTTCCCAGTGAATGTATAGTAAATAGTGCTACAATGCTATTATGCCATATGATATATGCAACTGGGATTGTAGCTTTTGTGGAAGGTAATGTACAGTGTACGCTGGCAATACAATATCAGTTAAAAATTACAATTGCATATAAATTTGACTTACAGGTTTCAGGTTATAAGTAATTTATTAATGTAAACAAGTATTAAGTAATAATGAAAAAAATATTATCTAGTTGCTAAGATTTGATCCTCTTTCTTTCATGTCTCATTTTCTGATTAATATATATACTTTTTCCTGTTTCCTTATCTGATGTAAATTAAAATTTAAAGTTTCTGTACTTATTTTTCTATATCTGTTGGTCAATTCCTAATGCTCACTACAATGAATTACTGTGAAACATATCTGGTATAATGTTACTTGAAAGTCTGGTGCATGGATTTTATCTAAATATAAGTGCTTTTTTTTTATCAGCCTCACACTGCTCACTTCCATCAAATCAATGAAGTAATGTGCAATACAGCAATTAATAATATGGCAATTTAAATCTTATACACTGTCACCCTGCCATCTCATAAAATCATGTGGCACTTCCATATAGCACACAAGTTCCCATGCAACTAAGAAGCTTTCTAGCTTGTAGAGTAGATTCTATACCATGCCTGGGCTTGGCTGCAATTCAGAGAGTTACTGGGAATTTATCTGTTTTGCCAGGTTCTGCTCATTTCACTATGGATGCATGAGGTTCCACTGAAAGCTACTGGAATCTTTAACATGATAAACTTACAGGGGCAGTGAGTTGTTTAAGTACCTTTTCATTCTAAGTAGATTAAATCACCTCTCCCACATTGTTGGAAAACATCTAAATTTATAGACTACAATAAAATTGCTGTTGGGTTATTTGATGTCTTTCCTTTGAAGAATGAATTATTGAGAGAATGCGAGAGCCATGCAATAACAAGGAAAATAAACAGAAACACCTTGGTATTCTGCCTGTGACACAAGATTATCTGCACTTTTATTCAAAAGTCACCAGTAAAAAAAAAGACCATAGTTTTGTCCATCTCTTTGCTAGTTTGACAAATACATACATATAATCCAATGCATTGCTAACAGTTTGTTTTAAAATGGCTTTGCTAGTTTACTGATTTCTGAATATATTTAACAATTTTTCTCATGAATCATCATCACACCTTCCTTCTTTACTCCATTTTCTCCAAATTTATTGCTGAGCATAATCTCAGTAAATTACACTAGACTTAAGGTCTAGTGGGGAGACAGAAGATGATACTGGTAGTGGTATTTTCTACATTAGAACATGACAAATGATGTCACATTGTCTAACTTAAGCATTTTAATCTATATAATATTTCACTTGAGACTTATCTTTCTTTTTTTCCTGTTTTTTTTTTGTCTTAATACTATATGAATTATTTTAACAATCTAATTTACAAATGCAGCATGTATTATAAATCTGAACACACTCATTTTTGCCTAACCAAGTGTACTGTTCTTTAGATCTTCAAAGAGATTTTATGTTTTATTAACAAAACATTAATTTTCAAGGGGAATCAAATCAAAACTGCTCAAAATTGCTGGGATATATTGCAGCTAAAATATTTCCATCTGTAAGCCCAATAGTTTAACTTTTCCTTGTAAATGTTTTTAAAGGATATATGTTACTGAATCTCCTGTTCTCTTGAATATTCAGCTTTAATTTTTCTGCTAATTGTTTCAACAGTATACTATGGTTTAAGATGCAGTTGTTGTCTGAGTTCCAACAGTCCAATAGTATAAAATTATCTAAAAAAAAAAATCCCGGTGGATTGAGATAAGGAGTGTTTAACAGGGTAATACAATGTACAGTATTGTATACAGTATTGTGTTGGCTTGAGCTTTCCACAGAGAGCACAGTAAAAGAGGAAGCAAGCCAAGTGAAACAACCAGAAGCAGCCACCCAGAAGACCCCAACACTCCAAGCCCAGAAGTAAGAGAAGCCCCCAGAAAAAGCATCTCACATTACAGTACAATCTACAAGCTCATATCATTGACATATCAAATAGCTCATCAGCTGATTCCTGCTTGCAGCTGTAGACCTTCCCTTCGCTAGCCACTGGGCTATGCTCTCTACAACAAGCTTTGCACCATGCCAGCTTAGCATCAGTGATCCTGGTCCCTCTGACTGAAATCATCCAGCTGAACCCATGACACAAGTAGGAATAAAAGAAAATTATAATTTCAGGGCATTTTTACCATGCAGTAGAATGTTGACTTTGAAGAGAATATCTTAATTTTATGCAACTCTTCTGAATAGAAATGTAGTTGTTTCTGAATAAACTATATCTGCCAGTATGAATCATTTTTAATAGAAAATGGACACTGAATAATCTGAATAATAATGCTCTAATAAGCAGAACTTTAGATGTTAGTTTTGTTGAAACTGAAGATATGGAAATACAGATGGAAGAAAAGACAAGTAAGAAAGGTACAAAAAGAACTGTACTGTAGCAGAAAACAGCTGAATTTGGACATATGGAATGTAATGGATGAAAAAATTGGTTCAGTTCCTGAAGATACAGAGCAAAATGATTTGCTGTGTAAGCAAGCATTTCTGATATGCACAAATAGTAAAAATTCTGAATTTACCATGGAATATCTAATTTACTTTAAGCAAGGAGAAAAGTCTTAGAATGGCTTAGGTTGGAAGAGACCTCAAAGATCATCTAGTTCCAAACCCCAGCATGGGCAGGGACACCTCCCACTAGAACATGTCACTCAAGGCCTCATTTAACCTGGCCTTGAACATCTCCAGGGAGGAAGCATCCACAACCTCACTGGGCAACCCGTTCCAGTGTTTCACCACCCTCACTGAGAAGAACTTCTTACTAACATATAATTTAAATCTCCCCTCTTCCAGTTTAACCCCATTACCCTCATCCTGTCATTACAAGACCTTGTAAATAGTCCCTCCACAGCCTTCCTGTAGGCCCCTTTCAGATACTGGAAGGTTACTATAAGGTCTCCTCAAAGCCTTCTCTTCCCCAGACTGAAAAGCCCCAACTCTTTCATCCTGTCCTCATAGCAGAGCTGCTCCAGCCCTCTGATCATCTTCATAGGCCTCCTTTGGACTCGCTCCAACACTTTGATGTCCTTCTTGTATTGGGGGCTCCAGAAATACACACAATACTCCAGGTGGGGTCTGACAGGAGCAGAGTAAAGGGGGAGAATTAACTCCCTTGCCCTGCTGGTCATACTTCTCTTAATGTAGCTCAGGACACAGTTGTCTGGCTGGGCTACACATGCATACTGTCAGCTCTTGTTGAGCTTTTCATCAACCTAGACCCTGATGTCCTTTTTCTTAGGGCTGCTCTTCAGCCATTCGCCACTCAGCCTGTATTTGTGCTTGAGACTGCACCATCCCAGGTGCAGGAGCTTACATTCGGCTTTGTTGAATTTCATGAGGTTGGCCTGGGCCCACCTCTCCAGCCTGTCCAGGTCCCTCTGGATGGATCCCTGCACTCTAGCAAACTGTCTGTGCCACACAGCTTGGTGTCATCTGCAAACTTGCTGAGGGTGCACTCAATTCCTTTGTCCATGTCGATGACAAAGATGTTAAACAGCACTGGTCCCAGCACTGACCCCTGAGGGATGTCACTTCTCACTGGTCTCCAGGTGGACATTGTGCCCTTGGTCATTATTCTCTGTGCGTGACCATCCAGCCAATTCCTAATCCAGTGAGTGGTCCACCCATCAAGTCCATGTTTTTCCAGTTTGATGACCAAGATGTCATGTGGGACAGAGTCAAGTGCCTTACTCAGATCCAGGTAGATGATGTCAGTTGCCCTTCCTTTATCCACCGTTGCTGTGACTTCATGATAAAAAGCCTTTAAATTTGTCAAGGCATGATTTGTCCTTGGTGATGCCATGCTGGTTACCACCAATCACCTCTTCTTTCTTTTCCATTTGTCTTAGAACATGTACATAGAATCATAGAGTTTTCAGGGCTGGAAGGGACCTCAAGGATCATTTAGCACCAAACCCCCTGCCATGGGCCAGGATACCTCACTCTAGATCCGGTTGCTCAGAGACCCATCCAGTCTGGCCTTAAAAAACAACAGGGATGGGACTTCCACCACCTCTTTGTCCAACTCATTCCAGTGTCTCACCACCTTCCTGGTGAAGTACTTCTTTCTAACATCCAATTTGAATCTACACACTCCTAGTTTTGCTCCATTCCCCCTAGTCCTATCACTACCTGACATTCTGAAAAGTCCCTTACCAGCTTTCCTGTGAGCCCCCTTCAGATACTGGAAGGCCACAATAAGGTCTCCACAGAGCCTTCTCCTCTCAAGCTTGAACAAGACCAACTCTCTCAGTCTGTCTCCATAAGAGAGGTGCTTCAGCCTTCTGATCACTCTCATGGCCCTTTTCTGGATATGTTCCAGTGTGTCTATATCTTTCTTGTAATAGCGAACACAATACTCCAGATGGGATCTTGCTAGAGTGGAGTAGAGGGGGAGAGCCACCTCCCTCGACCTGCTGGCCACACTTCTCCTGATGTAGCCCAGGATATAGTTGACTTCCTGGGCTGCAAGTGCACATTTGTGACTCATGTTGAGCTTCTCATCTACCAGTCCCTCTCCCTAGGGCTGCTGTCAAGCCAGTCACTGCCCAAACTATATGGGTGTTTTGGATTGTCCTGACCGAGGTGCAAGACCTTGCACTTGGACTTGTTGAACTTTGTGGGGTTGACTTGGGCCCACCTCTCCAGCCTCAAGGTCTCTCTGGGTGCATCCCTTCCCTCAAGTGTGTTGGCAACAACATACAGCTTGCTGTCGTCAGGAAGCTTGCTGAGGGTGCATTCAATGCCACTGCCCATGTCATTGATGAAGATGTTGAACAAGACTGGTCCCAGTACTGATCCTTGAGGGACTCCACTTGTCACTGGCCTCCACCTGGACATGGACACATTGAATATCACTATTTGGCTGTGGCCATGAATCTAGTTTTTAATCCACTGAGTTGTCCATCTATTGAACCTATATTTTACCAATTCAGAGAGTAGGATGTCATGTGCAGGGCAATGTCAAAGGCTTTGCTTATGTCCAGGTAAATTATGTCAGCTGCTTGTCTCTCATCTGTTAATGTTGTGACCTTTTCATAGAAAGCCACCAGGTTTTTCAGGCATGATTTGCCCTTGGTGAAGCTGTTTTGGTTGTACTCAATCACTTCTTCATTATTCTTCTGTCTCAGCAGTGCCTCCTGAAGGATCTGCTCCATCATCTTACCAGGCACAGAGATGAGACTGATTGGCCTATAGTTCTCTGGTTCTTCCTTCTTTCCCTTTTTGAAAACAGGGTTATGTCAGTGGGAACTTCACTGGACTGACATGACTTTTGAAATAGGATAGAGAGCAGTTTAACAACCTCATCTTTGAGTTCTCTCAGTACTCATAGGTGTATCCCATTGGGTCCCGTGGACTTGAACACTTTCAAGTTCATTAGATGGTCACAAACCTGATCTTCACTCAAAATGGGTGTAAAGGGTTAAGCCCACCTGGGACACCCGGCCTCTTCCCAAGAGATGGTTTGACCCCTACCCAGGTGGGTCCCTCCTCACAAGGGATGGTTTGACCCTTTTCTCCCAGGTATCATGGTTAGACACTCCCACTTCCTGCTAGGATTTGGACTATAAAGGGGGGGGACCCAGGTCCCCCCTCTCTCTCTCTCCCCTCTTCGCCTTGCTGCTGGAGGCTGTGCCTGCCGTTCCCCACCACCCATCCACGTGCTCAGCAACCCACCACGTGGAGATCACCATTACCCTTTTCTCTCGTCTGGAAAGGGGACTGTTTCTCTGCATTTAAGAACTGCTCTTGCAACCTGCTTTTCCTTCAGCACCACCAAGCTGCCGGATCTTGGTTTAGGACTAAAATCCCCTGCCGTGGTTGTATATTTTTTCCCTTTCCCCCTTCTCCCTGGTTTTCTGTATCCCTTCCCTCACTTCCACAACGTTGCATTTTCATTTTTCCCTTTCTCCTGCCTTCTGTAAAACAAAACCCCTACCCCTCTTTAATTTATTGTTAGAAGTTTCTTTATACCCTTTTTCACTTCCAAACCGCTTTGAGTTTTCATTTGGGCTTTCGGGCTGGGGGTATCTTGGCTTTAAACCAATACAATGACCAATTCTTTCTTCATGCCCCTGCCATTGTTTTCCGTGACTCCAGGAGTGTGGCTGGAGCCCTTGCCAGTGAAGACTGAGGTAAAGAAGTCATTGACAACCTCAGTCTTCTCCATGTTGCTTCTCACTAGTTTGCCTGTTTCTTTCTTGAGGGGTCCAATACCTTCTTTAGTCTTATTTTTACCATTAATATACCTATAGATATATTTGCTATTCCCTTTATCTCCCTGGCTAGATTTATATCAAACTCAGCTTTGACTTTTCTAACCAGGTCTCTTGCTGCTTGGACAGCTTTCTTATGTACTCCCTATTCTAGCTGTCCTTTCTTCCACTCCTTGTAGAGTTTCCTTTTTGGTGAAAGTGTGTCCAGGAGCTGATTGCTCATTCAGGCAGGTCTCCTAGCATTCTTTCCTGTGTTCCTATTTCTCAGTGCACTTTGCTTCTAGACACAGAGAAAAGTGATCCTTGAATACTGACCAGCTATCCTGGCTTCCTCTTTCCTGTAGTGCTTACAGAAAATAAAAATAATAATTAAAAAAAAACAAAACAAAAAAAAAAACCGAAAAAAACCCACAACTTGAAGGGGTGTAAAGAAAGAGTTTGTTGACAAAAGCTGCAGACTAATTGTGAAAAGAGTAATAAAACATTTTACTGTTTATTGAGATCTCTTTTCTCTGTATCTCTCAGAAAGCACTCTATGACTATTCTTAAGTATAAACTTCAAAGCTTAAGTTTAGTGGCACATTTATATTCACAAATATGTTTCATCTCTTTATGGATGGTGGTGGAGTACTCTGTGATAATATTAAAAGTTCTGCTTCCTTTTTCAACCTGGAGGGAAGATAAGACATTTCCTTCAGATCATTTCTTTGATTCTGTGACAGAAATTAGCCAAGTTATTTTCACACTAATCATCAAAAACTTTCATCATATGCAGAATTCTGAAGTTCAGATTATCTGCAGAATTATGTTCAGTTTACAGTTTAGCAAATTGTATGGAGTTTGTCTTAGTGATATAGGGTAGTGTTGTATGATGCTGTATCTTCAGAGATTTTATAGACATTAGCACTTATCTATGTAATATATGTACCTGATGTCCTTAAATAGGATGTGATATGTACCATACCCTTTCCATATCTTACCCATTCCTTCTCATTCAACCCAATTTCTGAATATTCTGAATATATTCTGAATATAATGGTGTAAATAAGAGATGATGCTCATAATTTTTATGCGTCTAATGGCTATCCTTACAGCTTACTTTGCAGTAAGATATTCTTACACTACATTTCAGTGATAATGATGCTGTCCCATTTTGACCAACCTACTATTTAATCCACTTTGCCTATAGACCCTGTGTTATCTTGAACTTGAATACTGATGGCTTTAGTTTCTGAAAGTCTCTTATTAAAATGTCAATAGTAAGTCAAGGGAGATAATCTGCATCCATTAACTTGCTTTTAATGATTTTAATTTCCTGTTGAGGTAAACATTTCCAGCAGTAGAGGTCAAGTAACTTGTAAAAGCATGTCTGAAGACAGCTGCTTTGCCCTCAGATAATCCTTTCAAGGATTAGTTGTGTGGAAGTTAAATGAAAAATAATAAATCCATATGCCTCTTAAGGATCAATATGCTTTAAATTCCATTTCACGTAGTAGCATACAGTGTGAAACTTCACTAGGACATATATTGTAGCTGCATCTTTTTTGTTCACTCACTAATTACACAAACTGTACTAGTACATTCTTACATCTTTCTGATGGAAAATACAGTACATTGTTTCCAGTAATTTTCTTCTATGTATTTTTGCTTATTGACCATATATAAATATGTACGATCCAAAGTGCCTTTTAAGTTGTGTGATTTTTACTCGTAAGTATAGTAAGTATGGTAAGTTTTATCAGTGCAATAGACTTTATGACAATAAACATCACTAATGATGTTTATTTAGCTACCTAGCTCACAAAAGGACACATGAATTTAGACAGTCTGAGGCATCCATGACAGGGCACCACAACTTTCCACAGCCACATGTTCAGTTATGTTGCCTGATGCAGACATTTACTGATTATAGCATGTACAAGACATGAAAATGTGAAAAGGATGTTTGCCAGCAGACTTGTGGGTGACCCCCATCTTTCTGGACCAAGTCATGCACAAATCCTTTATTACCTATAATTGTACAGATTTCCATGGTTTTGCATCTGAATAAAACTGCAACTCCATTAAAGAAAAAAATTCTTCTTCTCTGCAAGAATCCTTGAATATAATACATCTATTAATGGGTTCCAGAATGTCTTTTCAGTATTAGAGCATGAAGAAATTACTCTGCGAAGATACATACAGTGGTAGACGAATGAAGGCCAGAGAATAAGAATAAAAGGTGGGCTTTTGACAGATAACCATTGCTAGGGTGATAGCTCACTCCTTAGATCTTTTTTTGGAACATCTCCAAAGCATTCTATTTATGGCAAATTTGTTTATAAAGCCTTAAAAATGTGGATGCACACTCATTAGTTTCTTCCTCTGTTTTATGTAAGAGGATAAACACAGATAAAAGAGAAAAAATAAAGGTGTAAATAGGCCTGTAAATAGTACACTACCTATTCAGAACAACATCAGAAAAGAAAAATCTTTGTTATCTTTATTTTTTTTAATTACTTTTCTCCTTTTTTTTTTTTTTTTTTTTTTTTTTTGTAAACCCCATTTCTTTTTTTTTTTTTTTTTTTTTTTTGTGAGAAACCCCATATCATTCTGTGTAGGTGTGTTAAAGTTTTGGAATGGGTTGGTCACGATATCTTTCAGATTCTTCTCTGTTATCTTTCCCACTGAAATTATAGCAGGTGATGTGAAAAAAAAAATTATTTGTATGACTGACTGTATTTATCAAAAAAAGGTACACTTTTATTTGCAAATAATGTGAGATATTTAAAGCTACAAAATTTTAGCCACTCTGCCTGTGAAGCTTCATCTATCGTCAGAAAATACCAGCCCATATGAGTTTAGGAATGAAAATAAGGAAAGGACTTCCCCATACATGATTGATTTCACCCTCTCTGAGCCAGAATGGATTCAGGTACCACAGCTTTTAACACTTAACACTTTCTTACTGTTTTATTAACTTTTCTATTTCTCAAGTGGGTAATAAAAAATAATGCAACACTGAAGGTACAAAATACTAAAGAAAGAAACTACATGTCTCAATCTTCAAGAAAATCCAGAAAATGGAAAGGATGAGAGAATAAAATACAAGAATCTTATGATGAACCAGTGCCAAAGTCAAAAAGGGAGTATTCCAAAGAAAAAAAATAAACAAAAAGACAGAACAGCTCAATGAAACAAGAATTAGGTGGGAAAAACAATCAAAATATGTGCTATGAGCATGTCGGTGTGATATCAAATAGATTTTACTGGAATATGTGTTCATACACAGTGCACTGCTGTATAGAATACAAGAAAAATGGGGAGCTGGAAAGACGAGGGAATTTGTAGGGGAAAAAGTGCCCCGTCACTATTTCAGTGTAGCATATTCTTCCGAGGCACATTGTAGAATATGTCTCCTCCACCTTTAAATGTCCACAAAACCCACTTCAGTTATAAATTCAAATGGCATATATTTGCTTTGACTTCAATTAACTGAGGTATCATTGCAAATCTGACCTGAATTCCAGATGTCAGTGATGACAGGCATAGGTCTTCCATGACTCTGTGTCATGAGCTGAAGTCTCATATAACCTAAGATATTTCAAATGGCACTTATGACCCATATTTATGAAACATAGTCAGTCCCCAAAATTCCTCTGGTAGCAATAGGAACACAGGCCCTTAAGTCTCATATATCTTAATTTGGACATTTAAAATTAGATCCAATTTGTGGGTCAAAATCCCAGCATTATATATATATATAGATAAGATTAATTTTATCCCAGATTCGTGAGACTACTTATCGTTTCCAACCCTGATTGGCAAAATGTAAAATCAGAGCAGGTAGTAAAATAACTTTTTAATTTTTTTTTTTCTGAATCCTGAGCAGTTATATTACAGTTTAGTGTTTTGTTTTTTAATATATTAAAAAAAAAAAACCAAACACAGAAACCAGATCATGCCTCTCAAATTGAATTCTGAAATACAGGGTAATATCTCTGTGACTTTGTTTCTCATATCATGGAGAGCATGATAAATACTTGTCTTAAAAGAATGTCATTAGCATGCATTCACTAGTGTTTAGTGAATTATTTCATATTATTGTAAAGCAGGATATGGAAAAATATCAGGAGCAATTTCTACATTCTGAATCTGCTTTGACTACTGTGTCATAAATAAGGCATGTTTTATCAAGGAAAAAAAAGAAAAATTCAAGTTATTTCTTTTCCAGACAAGTATAGGCTCTTCTGATACTTAATGAGGCTGGCTGGTTTTGGGACAATCACACAAGACCATCTAATTAAAGACTGTATGTGCACCAAAGGACCAAATTAAGGTCACAGGCAGAATCTCAAATGTCGCTTTTTTAACTTGTGTGAGTGGTTAACTTCCTAACATAATGTTTCAACCTAAATTTTGAAGTCTATAGTATTATTTAAGTCAAACCAGGGAGACAATGCAATCTACAAGAGTGATTGATTGGAATGTACACAACTCTGGTTGTTTCACAGGCCATTCTCTTTTCTGTATTATTTTAAATTGTCTAATGCATTAAAAAATGTAGGAAATGGTCTTTTCAGATATTTTTTGTACTAAGCTAAGGCACGTTTCGAGGTTCATATTTATATAAGAAGTTTTCTGATGTTGTTTGTGCACTTCTAAAGCATCGTTAAAAATCTAAAGCTTACTGTTTTCTTCAACTGAACAGATAAGTCTCTTTCATGCAATGATCTCCTTAATGTTTCAGAGCACCTTCTGAGAGTAACATTTTCTGCACAGCTGCCCTTGTCTTCCTCTTCCCCTTTACACTGACTCTAAAAATCTTTCAAACCCTCAGACATATTTTATAAGTTGAATAAATACCAATGTGTAAGTCTTTCAGTCAACTCTAAAAGTAATGACCTAAAGGCTCTTGGTTTCATTGAAATTCATTATCTGCCTTCACCTGTTGTTTTGTTGTTTGGTTTTATTTTGTTTTGGTTTTCTTTTTTTATTAATACTTATACAATGGCCAGAGTCAGCCTGTCAAAGGTGTCTGCCAGCTTCTCTAATGAACTATGTAAAAATCACACTGGAAACTCATGATGTTTTTTATTATGAGGAGGAATATGACAGTACAGGTGTATTCACTGTTGGGTAATTCATTGTCTTTGACTAAGAACACCACCTACAAACCCCGAGAGAAATAGAAAATAGATCCAAATGTGAATCTATCACTTTTAAGAGGCACAACTATTAAAAGTTTTTACCTCCTCCTAAAGCTAAAATAATAGATAAATCAGTCTCAATTATAATTCACACAAATTGAGAGTGAGCACTAGTGATAGAAAGCAGCATAAAAATAAATTGAAAGATTTGGTCAAAATCACTGGTTTTACACCATTTCTAGAAATAGTAGAAATAAAATTCATATGAAATACTAGTTCAAGCCACTATAACATTAACAGTGAAGACTAGGACACTGTCTTTAAAAAGAGAGAATGCAGGCCATGTGGTGATGACAATATAAATTTTCTAAAGTGTTAGCTCTTAGAAATCACTACTTAACATAGTAAAATAAAAGTAATGTGGACTCTAAATCAGAAGTCTCTTATGATTTTACCAGAAAAACTTATCTCACAATCCTGCTTTTTCATTTCTCTAAATAAACAGATGAATGAGGGATGAAGCATAAATATTGATAGGAATCCTTTTCTCTGTGTACATGCTGCATATATGTGTTTATATATATTACGTTATTCTGAGTAAGATAATACAACTGTAAATATTTACTCTGCCTTTGAATTTACAAGCCTTATTTGGGACCGAGATCCTATTTAGCTGAAAGTTACACAAGCATATAAAATGTAATATTGTGTCCAAAGATATTACAATCAATGAACTTCAGGTAGAAGAAAATTTTAAAGTTTATGACATAATACGTGCAAGTTAGTGTAATAAAACAAAGATTATTTTATTAATTAAGTTTCATAATGAAGAAAGTTCTTGTTCTGAGTGGTATTCCATTGGCAAATGAGAACATGAATAAAGGAGTCTTGAAAATGAAACCGAAGAGACATAGATCAGCATGAATTTAATCTGAAAAGTACTACAGGTAGAAAATGAATACTACTAACTTGCACCACACAACATAGGCACAAATGTGCTTAAAAGGAATGTGGCTATTATAGATACCAGATAATATTCCACTGCTTAAATTTACTGAAAAGTGCTATAACTAGGATCAATATAAATGGGCATCGTTATTCTATATATTTTTATCACCCCAAAATTATTTCAGAATAAAACTAGTCTTTTGAACAAATTAATAGTAAATTAAAATAATGGCATCAAAATTTAAAATGTTTTTCATCATAAGTTCTTGTTGTTAATTAAAACTTTGGATATGCTTTAGTGTTCTTTAAAAATAATATCTTTTGTTTCATATTCCCTCATTTCGTGCCATAATTCTCTTCCATCTTAATGGAGAAAATTGAAAAACTATTCTAGATAGGGGACATTAGTTTCTTTATCTACTTTACTGTCACAGATGAAAGAAATTACTAAAAAAATATTCAAGCAGAAGCCTAACATAGTTATTCTACATCACTCTCACATGGTGTTTCTCTTAACTGACAACAACTTCTCAGTGAATAGGAAGGAGTCTGGATAACTTAAACTGAAGTTAATCTAAATGGTTCATTGTAAAAACTGGAGTGGGATGGGGAGAAGAAGGGCAAGAGAAAGCCCCACTTTTCACACATGATCAAGTGTTTGGCATCTGTAGTATACACTCCAGAGTTTTAATATCTCCTAAATAATATGTTTTGTAGCTTCTAATTTCTGCATTTTATGTTTTTTCCCTGTTCCAAATGCATGCTATTAAAAGCCAGTAAAGTAATAAAGTGACAAACCTGCTACATAACTGTGTAAACTATGTTGGAAAAATTCAGACGACAAATCAAATACATATATTTGCTTTTAAAATGTGTGTTTCTTACAAACAAATTAAGTAGTTTTGCGAGTTCTTTAGAAATGTAATTCTCTATACTTCATTCAATGATGGACTGATTGTAGTGAAAATATATTCACCTATTTCTACGGAAAACCAACCAATGCCAAGCAAAACTAATAGCGAACACAGTCTGTAGCTAAACAGTGGAAGAAGAATATCCCTGAAGCAGTGTAAATGCAAGTCCAATGGTGGGTTGTTATGGACTGCAACAGAATCTAGAATAGTTTAATCGATTTTTTTTTTAAATGTCTTTCTATTAAAAAAATGTTGACTTCATGTTTTAGTTGCTGTCTAAAGTAACTTTGATTACAGTGTTCTCAACACAATATGCTAAACCTACTTTTTTCTGATTTACTCTATTATTTTAAGGTACTTAAAGCTTTATAGTCAAAAGGTTGAATTTTAATCTGGCAATGAGTAAAATTTTTATTAAAATATTTTTTAAGTGCCCATTAAAACCACTGTAAAAAAAATTGTGACTTTATGTATCAGAAGATGAGGCATTCTGTAAAACAACATCTGTAACTTCTAAATAGGCCAAATGACACATTCTTTTTAAAATGATTCATTCACCTCATCATCTTACAGAAGCCTTCATGTTCCTCTTTTAATTTAAGACTTAAATGAATCACAGGTTTTGCCATGTAAGATTTCAGATTTTTATATAATAGAATAATTTATAAATACCTATTTCTGGAAGGGGGAAAATAAATAAAGAAAATAATTTTGTGGATATAGCTCAAGAAGGTGATTTTTGGAGAAAGAAAGGCTGTAGTCTTTTCACAGCAAAGTTAAATAGGTCCTCTTTTTTCTGTAGTTTATCTGCATTGATCAAACCTGAGTCTTCAGTAGTCATTTCACATGTGTGAAGTACAGTGAATACAAAAGGCAAATCTTCTGAAAAGATATTACTGGAAAATTTGTGAAAACAAATGCAGCAATGCTTTATGACAGAAATATGATTGTTGCTTATAAGATATAAATGACAAAAACAACAAGAAAAAAATATTTCAGAAGGAAGGGTGATAAAAACAGTGAAGTTGAGAGTACTCCTTAGAACAGTATGTAAGCGGGAATAAGTTGACATTTAAGTAGTTCCACATGCTTATGTAATATTGACACACCTTGCTACAGATGTTCACTGGAAGGTCAAAATTTCAATATTGCATAACATTAAACAGTAGTAAGAGTACAGGACTAAATCTTCCAAAGTGTAAAGGGGGGCACGGGTGACCTTTAAGAACCTATCTCCACTGTTTATCACCAAAAGCCAGACTGTTGGCCTTATGGAACAGCTCATGAGAACACGGTGTGTAATAAGGAACAAATCAAAGCTATGGGAATACTAAATAAATCAGGACAGAGAGCAATATTAAGGAGTGGGCCCATCTGCTTGAAAAGGATTACTTGGTTAGAAGTAGGATAGAGTAGCAGAGAGACAGCAACAGTGGAGAGGCAGCAGTGGGATGAGCCTACTTTCATATTGCTGAAGAAATCTGTATCAATAAGCTATTCTTGGTCACCAGGTCAAGATTTTCAGAGTAGAATGTCCAAATTGAGCATAGTTATGTTTCAGTCTTCTCTGAGTATTTTTCAGTTCAAGTAGCTTAAAAGTCTCTGAGAACCATGTCTGAGTTTATCAGGCTAGTAACTTTTACAATGTTATGCCAAGGTTATGTGTTGTGTGCTACAGCGCTTGACATAAAAGTGTCAGTGATGCTCAGCAGTCCAAAGTCTGACTGTCCTGGCTTACAGAGGGCTGTAAAAGCCAGCCAGTGAAGCCTGACTCATGAAGCATGCAGAGTGGCTGAAGGAGAAAACATGTGTTTTCTCAAAATGGAATATAACTTCAACATTTAATTTAATTCTATTTAATATATAGTTAATTCTTTCCAATGCATAGTTTATCTGCTTTCTCAATGCTTTGGTTAGGAGTTTTCCACTCCTACTCCTGCTCACTTAGATTGAAGATATTTCATCTTCCAAAAGTGTTTTTTCCTCATTTCCTCT
>VWZI01014629.1:46214-66794 GCA_013396835.1 Psilopogon haemacephalus
ATCAATGAAAAAAAAAAAAAAAAAAAAAAGCCTAGCTGCTGCTTCTTTGCACACTCTCTTCAGGTATTCATACACACTGATGAGGTTCTCCTTGAACCTTGTCTTCTCCTGTATTGGGCTAAGGCTAGCTGCCCCGAGCCCAAAAGCCCAATAAAAACTCAAAGTGATTTGGAAGAAAAAAGGGTAAAACTTTAACAACAAATTAGGAGGGGAAAGGTTTTTTACAGAAGGTGGGAGAAAGGTGAAACAAACTTCGGGATATGGGGAATGAGGGAGAAGGGTACAGAGACTGGGGAGAAGGGGAGAAAGAAAAACAAAATACAATCGTGGCAGGCAACTGTTTCCCAAGGCTGAGTTTGATAGCTTTGGTGCTGAAAGGAAAGCAGAATGCAGGAATTCTGTGGCGAAAGGAATCAGTCCCCATTCCAGAAGAGGAATAATGATGCTCTGCACGTGGTGGCAGGGAAACACATGCTCTAGCAGCAGAGAACAGCAAGCAGGTGCTCAAGCAGCCAGCACGAGAAGAGAGAGAAGAGGGAGGAAGCTGGGTTCCCCCTTTTATAGTCCAAATCCTAGCAGGAAGTGGGAGTGTCTAACCATGACACCTGGAAAAAGGGTCAAACCATTCCTTGGGAAGAGGCAGGGGTCCCAGGTGGGCTTAAACCTTTACATTCCACCCCTTGGTTAGACCACTACCACCTTCCTGCAAACAGATCTTTGGATGTGTTGCAGAGGAAAATAACCTGAAGTCCTTTTTAAAAATAGCATTTAAAACACTTTTCTAGCGGAGCTGAAGTAGTGTAAAACTAATCACTCCTCTCCTACTCTCATCTGTGATGTCCCATGTTATCATCACTCATATTTATTGTACTGTGATGGCTAAAAAGAAGGCCTGTGAGACTTGAAAAAAAACAGAACAGCAGTGATATTTAATTATTGGTTCTATTTCCAAATTATAAATGCTACACTCAACCAAGACTACAGAAATGGAGAGCAGCTGGCTTAAGCTACAACCAATATAAGATCAAAATATTGAATAGCAGAAGAAAACCATAATTCAGTAAATTGGATGAAATAGCATCTCCACTCTTCATCAAATAATTTAAGTCTATTTAACAGAGTTTTAATTATTCTCACTAAACATAGTTGATTAAATAGCTTGCCTCATCAAAGAAGACTCACAACTATCTAACAGAAACTAGTATTTTAATTCTGAGCGTGCACTTTAATTTCCAAGTCAAGGAGTTTACCAAGCTTTGTTTAGAACTGCAACCAAACATAGAGAATCATAACAGCTGTATTTATCCAGGAAGACCCAAACTATATACTGAAATTAAAATATATGTGAGTGTTTTTGACAAGACAAACTTTCAAAGAACTCCAGGAGAATTCATAATCCAAGAAAAACTTGAAGATGTTAGTGTATTTTAACACAAATATTCATTAGCCAAACATCCATCAAAAATGTATATTCCAGGAAAAAAAAAACAGAGTCTATACCAAAACACATATATTTCACACAACCTTCAAATTTGTGGCTGATTCTAAATGGGCATTGCTAAATATCATGATGACAGCTTAATAATCAAAAAACTTGAAAGCAGATTTAGATAAGTGATGAATCTGCTTTAAATTGGATGGGAAACTTACAATAAGAAATTTAAAACAAAACACAATAAAACAAAAAATCTTACTATAATTTACAAGTGTTTTACAGTTCTTTTATCATCTTAACAAATCTCCAATATGTGTCAAAGCCAACTTTTTAAAATGATGATTTGCACAAGGATCATAGTGTCACATACACGGTCATATTAATTTTTACTATATTTCTGGTCTCTAAGAAAAAGGAGGTTTATTTATGCCCATCAACTTGTCACCAGTAATGGGATACACAGTGTTACCTTCGGAACTAAAGAGATGATTATGCGACTGAGATGCTTTAACAAGGCTCACCAGCAGTTACACACTCCTGAAATTCTGCAGTGTACATATTATACACTGTACCTAATATTACATGTAGGAATATTAGGTGTTATCAGTAGGTTCTAAACATGAAAAAAGTATTCACTCTTTCTGTAGCAAAACTTTGTTTTATATTTAGAGAATGCATATTATTAGACCTGTGCAGTTCTATTTGAAAAGCTTTTAGAGGAAAACAACTTCATGAAAAGCCAGTTTCCATAGGTGCTTCTTACAGAGATGCAGGTGAAATTCACACAGGCAAGTTTAACAAGAAGAAAAATTTAAAAATGCGGTTACTTATTTTGGGACCCTAGATGAGTAAAAGAATACACAGAAGTGTGTTCAGCGTCCATATTCTCTCTCTATAAAGGCAAATCCTTTATGATCTACTGAAGATAATTGAAAATTTAGGTTTCAAATAGCATCTGTTTTTCTTGGGGAAACTGAATCCTGCTCCTCAATGTCAATATTAGGGTGAATTAAATTGGTTTCTAGGCTCTAGTGACAATATTGTTTAGATCTGCATTGATTACTGTAGGAAGTTAAAACCTAGCTGACATATACATATCTGCTTGTACTGATCTTTAGGTAGGTATTATAACTTTAAACTGGTTCACATTGTGTAGAAAGCCTGTACATGTCTATGGCTCAATTTGATAGCTTAAGCACACCCATATCTAATGTTGTTTGAGATATATAAGACATTCACTTAGCACTGTTCAGGAATGGCCCAGGTCTGTGTTGGTCTATGCTGTTTCTAGACTCTAAATTTTGGGGATGTCTTTTATATTAAGACTTTCACTAAGGACTCTACAGGTAGATATATCTATATGGGTAACATTAATTCAGCTGTAGAAAATAATTTAGTGCCATTGGAGAGTCTGTCTTCACTAATTGTTCTTCAATTTCTGCTTCAGAAAGATAAGTCTCTTATAAATGCTGTGAAACTCGACAGTTCAGTATGTGTCAGTTCTTTTTTTTTTTTTAGCCATGACTGAACAATATTGGAGACTTTTCCAGAATCACATATTGGTTGAAAGAATAGGACAGATGCATTATTAGATAAGGTGTTCAGTTGCTGCAACAGATATATCGTTAACTGCTTTCAGACTGAAATTAATAAACCTGTTTAAATTATAGTGCACAATTCTTACTTGTGCCCTGTGGAGTGGATGTCAATTGTATTTGTATGTTCTTATTCTTTCCTCTGGTCTTGAAAAGTGTCTAATAGCTGATATTTCAGAGAAAGACAACTAGTATCTCCATCTCCAAAATAAAGAGCCAAAAGTCTGCAAAAATACCAGCGAACTATCTAGAGTGATTTTCTTCGTATCTTGCATGATGAAAAATATGTTTATTTGCCTTATTGTCTGAAGAAATATTCTGATGACATCTAAGTTAGATGATATTTTCTCAACATGATTTTTTTATAGTCTTGAATTAACATAAGCATCATTTTTTAAACATTTGAAATTATAAAAATTTTGCAAGTTTTAGTTGGTACTTTCCTGCCTTTTGTTTTCTTTTAGTTCAAATGATGCAACCATATGTGAATGAAAATAAATATAAATTGTTGGGGTTTTTGACTCTACATAGTATCATTTTAAATACCCTGAAGAAGTTTAATATAACTCTTCTCTCCAGGTCAATAACCTTATTTCCTGCTGATTAGTTTCTGTTTGTCTTGCTATAAATCTTCTATATATGTATGTGTAGTTGCATGCATTACATTATTTAATGTAATAGCTGGCAATTTGACACTGCCACTTATTAACAGCAGAATACAACTCAATAATTCATACATTGGAACTGTTATAAAGTCATCGGTTAATGATAATATTCAACACCAATGTAAATCAGGAATTATCTCAAATTAGGAAAGAAAAAAATCTTACCCAGAGTTTGATTTACCTTATGCTTCAGAGCAGTATGTTGGGTTTGTGAGTGGTAGTGTTTTGCTAGTAGGGGAGGGGCTATAGAGATGACTCCTGTAAAAAGCTTCTATAATCTCCCCCATCTTCAAGTCAAACCAGCATTTGGCCAATGCCAAACCAATTAGTGCCTCTGTGATAATATATTTATAGGGAAAATGCTGATGGAGAAGATGGAGTGGAGGAGAGGAGTGGGCCATGGGAGAGATAATTATATGAACATCAAAGTCAGTGAATAAGGAGGAGGGTAAGTGAAGTGGAGCAAAGCATTCCCTGCAGCCTGTGATGAGATGGCAAGATGAACTCCTGAAGGCCATAGAGATTAATGATGGAGCAGATGCCCACCTACAGGACACAGAGGACCTCATGCTGCAGCAGGTGACTGCATGTCAAGGTCATGACTCTAAGAAAAGTCCACATTGGAGCTGTCTATGCTGAGAGGACTGCACTCTGTGGAAGGGAGCCACATTGGATCAGTTCATGAAGATTTCATATTTGGATTCAGTCTCATGAAGGACTCAGATTGCAGAAATTCATAGAGAACTAACTCACATGAGAGTGATCCCACAATGGATCCAAGAAAGAGTGTGAAGAGTCCTCACTTTGAGAAGAAAAGAACAGCAGAAACAACACAAGGGTGCACTGACTGTAACCTCCTTTCCCTGCCACCTGTGCTACTTGGAAGGAGGAGGGATGTAGAGAAGTGGTGAACACAGTTGAGCATGTGAATAAAGAAGGGGTAGAGAGAATGAGTTTTTAAGATTTTTTGTTGTGTTTCACATTATGCTACATTTATTTGGTAAATTGGTCTTGATGTTGTTAAAATGAAATTGATTTTTTTCCCAAGTCATATATCTTTTCTGCCTGGTGAGTGAATCCTTCCTGTCCTTGGCTTGATCCTTGAGCCTTCTGTTGCATTTCATCCTTCCCCATCTCACCAGAAGGAAAGACTAGACAAGTGATTGGATGGCATTATTTCTCAGCTAGGTAGACCTAAACCATGACAAGCAGTTAAATTACTTTGACTTTGATATTGCTTTTAAGACTCTTTTCTTAACGTACTCAGTGTCTTCTTTTGCATAGGCATTGTGTCCTCCTTCTTGTATATCTCATCCAGCACTAGGCACGCTGATTGTAATGACAGTCCTGCTTCAGCCATTGCCATCAAGCCTCTCACTCACCTTACTCACCCTGGTCCCTCCTAATAACTGAGACCTCCACTCACTCCAGTATGTGACACTCAATCCACTCACACTGCTGCCATTCAGGACACAAAGTATGCAGGACAGGACTCACAGGACTCAAGCATCTTCTGTATAAGGTCTTAGGTATTGGGGAGACCTTATAACAAACTTCCAGAATTTTCATGAAAGAGAAGGGATTCTTTGTAAGGAGATGTAATGACAGAACAAGGAGTAATGGTTCTAAACTGAAAGAGGGTAGTTTTAGATTAGATATAGGGAAGAAATTATTTACTGTCTATGCTGGTTTGAGTCTAATTGGAATATTTTAATAAGACAAATGAGAGAAAGTCTCTTTCTCTCTCTCTCTCCCTTCCCAGACAGAAACCAAAAACACCAGCAAAGCTTTCTTGTTTTCTGGTTAGCCAAGACTAGTGGAAGATATTAGAGTGGAGTGAAGGGGAAGTGAAAGGGAGAAGCATTCCAGAGCGAAGTGGAACAATTTGTTTACATTTTGGCTTTTATCCCTCTCAGCAAACTGATGAATGATACAGACTTCATCATTAATTTATTTTTTACAACCAATGATCTAATTTCTCTCATTAAAATATTTAAATTGTCATCAAACCAGCACACTGTGTGGGTAATGAGGCACTGGAATAGATTGATCAGACCAGCTGCTCCACCCTGAAAGTATTGAAGGTCAGGCTAGATGAGGCTTTTGAGCAAGCTGATCTTGTGGAAGGTGACCCTGCTCATGGCAGATTGGTTGGAAGCAGATGATCTCTTCCAACTGAAACCATTGCATGATTCTATGTTTCTGTGAATGTAAGACATGTTAGGAGAGCTATGGAATCTCCAGTTACTGATGCTGAGTATCCATTTGTTCTAATTGCTGACACAGCAGGCCTAGGGACACATGCATTCCTTGTTTGATTCCTGTAGACAGTCCACACCACTCTCACTGTTGCTTCAAGTAGCTAGCTTTTGGTCCTGAAAACACTGGCACACTGTGGCAGTACATCTAAAGCCACTCCCCACCTCTCAAAGCCAGGCTGGGGAGAAGCATAGAAGCTGGGATGGAGGGAGACAGAGCGTCAGCAGGCTCACTTGAGTAACATGCCCTGCCAGGCACAGTATGATACAGACCCCATGCTGGGAACAAGTCTGGGCAAAGGAGAGATGGTTATCTGTTCCTGATGGTCCCACTTCTATTGTCTGTCTGAGTTTGGAAAATGCTTTCCTTGTGACATCTGATGAAATCAGATTTGGCTGTCATTGAAACAGAGCAGTTGTGGAGAAAGAGAGCTATTTGTCTTGGGTTTTTTCCTACCCACATGTGTGGATTAAGTATCTGTAGCAGCTTAGGAGAATTCTATGATAAAAACAGACCAAAAGAGTAATTCCCACAATGAGTGTTGTGAGTATTTGATATATTTCTATGTCCACAGGAAGTTACTTCCTTTTATAGCTGTGGTATTCTTGCTTTTTTTGATTTATCTTTTCCAAACTTTATCTGTAACCATTAGTATTGTGAAGGTAACCCACAACTGAACAACCAAACCTTTATAAACTTTGTATTATGTTACGAGGGAGGCAAAGCCAATTTATAAATAAAGATATATATTTTATAAATTTCTCACCTTGTTTCCCTTTATTCATAATACATGCATACCTGGTAGAGAGTGAGATTACACAACCCGAGAAGAAAGAAGTAATTTAATAAAAATATAGGAAAGATTACAGCCTAGGGTTAACAAGTGCACTGACTTGCCACAGTGTGACTGTCATCTCTTATCCATCTGCCACCTTTTGTCCATCTCTAATTTGCCACTCTCTAGTTCCATTTGTCTAAGCTTTCCTTTGAAATTTTATAGTCTCCAAGTTTCCCCTCCTTTGTCAAATATATTTATATTCCTCTTTTTTACTTCTTTCTTCCCTTCCTTCTGTTATAAAATCACCTTTGAGCTACTCAACTCTGTGCCTGAAGTTTCTTAAGGGCCCATCGGTTTGTTATTAGAGGCTTCTGGCCTTTCCCTTTTGCCTACATTATCACTTGTCTTTGACCAATAGTGTCTCTGTGGCTTTATTCACCCCTTACTATTTCCTTTGCATTGAAAAATCCAGGAAAACAGTCACATATTTTTTATTAATTCAGAGAAGGTCAATCACACAATCAGTTAATCTACTTGGCTGATATAGCCATTATCTAAATTGAAGGCCATTTTCTGGTCTTTTTTGTGTTGACATTAATTCAACTTCTTTTGCAACAGTCAGTAAACCCTTACTTCTTCCCAAAGCTTCATGAGTATACTACTTGTTCCTGTCTCATCTGTGTCTTTTTGATTGTTCATCTTTATTGTTCATATTCACTTACCAAGTCTTCTTTGCATAGTTTTGTTTTTTTTTCTTAATAGACGTTTTCATAGTCTTTTATAAAGGAAGTGAAATTTATTTGAAAAATATTATCTTGGGGAGAAGAGGAAACATGAGACATGATGCAACTGTTCCAATTAGCCTGTTGAGTCTAAGATGCCCTCCTCATGAAGAAAGTAAGCTATTACTTTTGTGATTAATTTTCCACCTCTTGATTTAGTGAAATAAATTATATTTCAGCAAAGCTTGCCTGTGCTGTGAAAGCAGTTCTGTCAAGATGGGGAAGAATGATGCATGAAAGACACTACTCTAGGAGCAGTGAAGTGTGGCTGTTATAGGACAAACGCTACTTACAAAAATTAAGACAAGAACTTTGTGATAATATTTCTTTTGGCTGAAAATCAAACCACTAAATAACATCCTATATCCTTTCCCATCACATGAAGAGGAAATATAATGAATCTCAAACTACTCATAAACAATGTAGGGGAACAGTAAAGCCAAATTCTTTCCTTGTTTTCTGAGTAGATTTATATTCACTATGGTTTGGTAGGAAAAGAACATGAAACTTTAAAATTTACTTGCTTTATAAAATGGAAGAACAGGATGCACAGGCTGTATTTTTTTCTTGGCTATTTTTTTTCCAAATATCTTCATTTAGTAAAGGTATGGGATTGTTATGTTTTATTTGCTTGCTTCCCCCTCCACCTCACAATCATGATGAACAAAATAACAATAATTACCTTAAAGTCTGTTCAAATGAAAATCTACAATATATATTTGGCTATTTGCTGATTTTTTTTTTGTTTGTTTGAATAAGAATTGAACTATCTCTGGCACTTTGAAAAGTAAGAGAAAAATTAAGACACACACTTAAAAAATTGATTTAATACAGAACTAGGCAGCCCTCCTCCCAAAATTATCAATTTCAGTACAAAAAACTGTAACACAATATTTGCATATTTGGTTGCGTATTTGGGGCTTTTTTAAAGTTCTCTGGATCAATAAATCACAGAAACATCCATGTTGGAAAAGACCCTCAGGATCAGCAAGTACATTCTATAACCCTACTCTACAAGATTCACCAAGATTCACCTTAAACTTCTTTACTATGATCGTCAGTCATATTTTAATGTATTGATGTACTGAAAGAAAAAAAAAAAAAAAGTTTGTTTTGTTTTGTTTTTTTTTTCCCGCTGTAGAGCTTTCAAGGATAGGGCTTACACAGATTTACATTTTTGCAGAAAAGGTTTTATTTTAGTTACAAAGCTTAGTATGTATTCATAGATATCAGACAAAACCATGCTACTGAGATTTAATCTTTCTCTGATTTAATCTTGTGCTAGTCTAATTTCAAATGGCAGCATTTCTGTATAGCCTGAAGTCTTACAATGATTGATAAAAAAGTCTCATTGACAAAGGATTACAATAGTAAATTCCTTATGTGATGAAGCCCTGAACCAAATATTCTGTATCTGCTTGGGATTATAATAAGGGTGAAAGAATCCCTATTATAGATGTAAAAGGTCCTTAAAATAAAAGAAAAAACCTAAAACAACAAAAAAACAGTATTTTTCCTTCAAATGCTAGAAGTGGACCATTAAAAAGCATTAAGAAGTGTATGAATGTACATGCACTTCCCCCTTTGACTTTAAATAACAAAATAAAATCCCTATTGATGTTCAGCAGAACATATTACAAGATAATGAAAATAGTTGTGAGGCAAAGCAGGTACCAAATAATGCTATATCGATTTTGGATAACTTTACAAATAGTTCCATTTATATGTAGAAGAAATATCTGATAATATGTAGAATGCAAATGAAATGCAGCTTTTATTAGGCTTATTGCCTATCAAAATAAAATAATTGAGAATAGGTAGGCTAGGTGGAAAAACAACAAGAGCAGGAGTGACAAGTGACATCCCTCAGTAGCCAGTACTGTGACCAGTCCTGTTTAATATATTTGTCAGCAATATGGACAGTGAGATAGAGTGCACCCTCATGAAATCTGAAGATGACACCAAGCTGTGTGTTCTGGTTGACATGCTGGAGGGAGGCAGTACCAACCAGAAGTAAATGGACAGTCTGGAGAAGTAGGCCCAAGGCAACATCATTAAGTTCAACAAGGCCAAGTACAAGGTCCAGCACTTGGGTCAGGCTAGTCCCAAGCACAAATATAGGCTGAGTGAGGAATAGCTGAAGAGCAGTATTGAAGAGAAGGACTTGGGCATGTCAGCTGATGAGAAACTCAGCTTAAGCCAGCAACATGTGCTTGCAGCCCAGAAAGCAAATGTTATCCTGGGATGCATCAAAATTGTCATAAGCAGGATGAAGGAAGTGATTCTCCACTTTTACTCTGCTCTCATGAGACCATATCTGGAGTACTGTGTCCAGTTCTGGTTCCTCACCATAGGAGGGACATGGAACTGCTGAAGAAGGTCCAGAGAAGGGCCACAAAGGTGATTAAAGAGCTTGAGCACTTCCCTTATAGGGACAGGATGAGAGAGTTGGGGCTATTCAGCCTGGAGAAAAGAAGTCTTTGGGGATGCTTTATCAGAGGTTTTTGGAACTTGAGAAGGCCCTGCAAAAAAGATGGGAGGAGATTTTTACAAGGGCTTGGACAGATAAGGTGATAGGGAATGGACTGAAGGTGGAGGAGAGCGAATTTAGACTAGATCTTAGGAAGAAATTCTATATGGTAAGGGTGGTGAGACACTGTTAGATGTTGCCCAAGGAGGTTGTGGGAGCCTCCTCCCTGGAGGTGTTCAAGGTCAGGTTGAATGATTCCTTGAGAAACCTGATCTATTGGAAGGTGTCTCTGTCCATGGCAAGGGGGTTTGTACATTTAAGAACCCTTCAACCCTTCCAACCTAAACCATTCTATGATTATATGAATCTAACTGGGATATTTAAGTTAAGATTCTAAGTGAAGAGTTTTGTCACCTAATTGGCAGGGTGCTAAGGACATCACTGAAATTCACTCTTCCCCTAACTTGGGACACTCCCTCTGCCCAGGGCCAGGACTCCATTTTCACTCAGTAGATGTCCAGCCTAACTCCAGTGATAATGAGGGGATAACTGTGCCCATCCTTGTGTTTAGCCATGTCTCTCACTGGAATCAATCAGCTTTGTGAAAGAAGCTCAACATCTAGATGAGCTCATCAGGGCCAGCTCTGCTTCCAAGCACTGGGGAAAGCTGCAGCTCATCTCACTGAACTGAGCAGTAGAGTAGTATGGAAAAATACTTTTAAACTGAGAAAGTTCTTAGCTTCAGAATCCTGGAAAGGTATCTATTATTTTCCCAGATTTAACTGCAATTGTTTGATTCGTAAAAGTGTAACTGGCTTTGAGTCTAATACAAATAGTCACTAAACTAATTTTTTTCCTATGCGCTTGACAGATGCTTGCATTGTTCCTAATAGGCTAATGAAAGCTTCAATGTGGCGCTAGTTAGACTGAGCTGATGATTTTCAGCTAACTATAGGGTAAAAAATACCATGTTAATTTAAACATGTACAAACACTTAGTCAAATTATCTACTAACTACAGCATCAAATTTATTTAATAAATCCCACAATAAAATACCCAACTAAGAATATTTTTAATAGATTTTCAAATTCAGGGATGTTAAGATAGGGAAAGCAATATAACCCAGGCCTTCTGTTGTGGTGATTTGGCCTAGGAAAGCAATATAACCCAGGCCTTCTGTTGTGGTGATTTGGCCTAGGCTGGGCCAAATGGACAAGGGAGAGGGGAAGATATAACAAAAGCCAGTGATACAATAGAAACAATTTAATAATGACAATAAACAGAGCAATAGAACACACAGAAAGCAAAAGCAGGGAGACATATCAGTCTCTGCTTCCCGTCACCAGGATGGCTCTCTATGCTTGGTTCCCTTGGAGGAGAGATGCCATGGATGAATCTCCCCAGACTTCCTTCTTTAAATTCGTTCTTATATCTGAGCTGACATTATATGGCATGGAACATCCTTTTGGACAGTCTGGGTCAGCTGGCTTGGCTGTGTCCTCTCAGCGTACTCTTGGGGAGTGGAGATGCTGGGAAAACCCAGCATAGGTGCTGAGCTCAGCAGTAGCCAAAACAGTGGTGTGTTATCAACACTCAGCTACAGCACTGCAAAGCACAGCAGTAGAAAGATATTTTGAGGAGAATTAACTCCAGCTCAGCCCAAACCCACTACACACACCCCAAGAGAGTGTTCTGCAGACCAGGCATAGCATGAAGACCCCATGATGCACTCATTCACCTCTCATGACTCACAGATGTAATGCATACAGTAATGCAGAGAAAGTTGTGTCTGGCTTTGAAATTCCTGTGAGTATATAACATTTCTAAGAGGAAATGGTGATATACTGATATACTTGTTTTCTAAATGTTTATTCTCTTGTTTAGACCCCTAACAGTCCTTTAGTCGCTATACAAAGACTTTTGGGCATCTACCTTCACAGCACAATTCGATCTAGTTCCTGTAATGCATTGTGATATGTAGTTTTTGTATCAATAGGTAGCATATTTTTAAAAATCTGTCTTAAGAAGTCCATTGAAACTCCACAGGAGTTTTTAAAAATATTATCTATTAAAATTAAAACATTGAAAATGCTTTTGCATACAAAAGAGATTTCTAGGGTTATTAAAAGGAAGGATGGCATTAGTACACCAGAAAATGGGAAAGGAAGTGTGAAAGTAATAGGGAGGAAACTAGAGTCTTTGAAGTTTTCAATTAAGAGAATGTTGAAACATGGAGATTCAGATGCATTATGATATTATTTACCACCACACCACCACACCACTCCCCCTTATATCCTCAAATACTTCATTTTGCTTAGAGCCAAAGAAGACACCTTTTTCCGCTCCTATTACCAGCCTAGCAAGCTGCCATGCTAGCAATTTTAAGATAACCAAATAGCATATTATTTTAGACAGAATTCCAGAGTGCCTACTTGAACCTGAGTGAAGTATGTGGGCTAGATGCTTTCAAAGTTCCTGTGCACTGGAGTGCATTGATTGTATCTCATTGAGATGCAATCAATTAGTTGTATGTCCAAGGATAACCTGACAAAATTATGCTAGATGTGCTCTTGGCAATGGTAAAGTGGTTATGACAACTTTCCTGTTGTTTTCACTGTGAGGATACTGTTTGGGATGAACATATTTTGTAGTTATTTGTCATGACTACAAAGTCTTTGCTAACACTCTAAATGGAAATTATTTGCTGTGGCCCTTGCTACATAAAAGCTTTACCATTACAGTAGATATTTTAAAATTTGTTATACCTGAAGGAAAGAAGTGGATGAGCAGAGAGGATGAGAAAGAACATTTTAGAACATGAAGTTCTGACTTTGAGCGTAGGGTACATTCAGATTATTAAATGTGCAGTAAGCATGTAATGAGTCTGCATTTTGTAGAATCATCATTTTTCCAGGTCCTCTTACAGCAAAATAAATCAACACTTTTATAGCAACCAGTATGGCACTGTGGACAAGAAGCTGTTTCTCCAGTGTTTGAAATTGAGCTAATTAGTTTTGAAAGAAAAAAAAAATCAAACCAAAACAAGCCAAAAAACAAACAAACAAAAAAGCCCCATCCACGGACCAAAATACTTGTAAATTGTATCAAGAACACAGAATATTTCTGTTATAATCAGAAATCATAGGACAGAGGATAAAAGTAGTCATGTTAATAGCAAGCAGTTTTGCAGATGAGTAATCTACCATGAACCTTGCCATTAATATGGTTGCAGAATTGGCTCAGCTGTGGAGAACAGTCATCAAACCAGGTAATCATTGATTCCTTACTGCTATAAATGCCATGACCTTAAAGCCATTTTTATTTTGCTGTGGTAGATAAGACTGTGAGGGCTGCACTTGAGTTTGATGCTATGGAATCTGTCAAAGTTTGCTTAAAGGAGACAATCTTTCTTTAGGTGAATAATTATAGCTAAGAACTACTTCTTCATAGCTACTGCTACTGACAGGAAAGGAACAAAATGGCAAATGGTGAAGTAGTGCTAGGTATTTAAATCATTCTGCTAACTAAGGGATTTGCCCTTTTAAACTAATGTAGTGTCTATCTAAATATGTTTTGTATCAAATGCTATTTAGGAAGTGAGAAAAGACCTGTGGTAGGAAAGCATAGCACAAAGCTTTCATATATTTTGCTTTTGAACATCTGTTACTATGTAGTGGTTTGGGAATTACCTCCCCCACCATGGTTAGGAATTCACCCAGACTAGACTCAGTCAAATGGAAGTTAAGGAATGAAGCTTTATTTTTACATCTTAGCACAATTTACAAGCACATATATACACAATATACACATATATTTACAGAGATATACAAACTAAATTTAATATAGAAAGACAAAATTCCTCCTGAAAATATCAGACTCTCCAGAATGCTCCTGAACCAACCCCTCCCCTCCCTCCCTTCTTTCCCTTCCCTCAGAAATAACCAGATAACCCTCTGTATAGTTCACATGATAAATCTGCAGAGATCTGAGGTGAGATGTCAAAAAGACAACAAGGAAAATTAAAGGAAAAAGATTAGATCTGGTTACATAGATCTCATGCAAGGAGCCAAGGCAGATACAACCAGCCACAGACTGACAGAGAGAACTGAGAACTAAATGAGTAGTGTGTGAGAAATGAGTAGCATATCTATATTTTGACTACTTGGGAAGAATGAATTATATAGGTCACTGTTATTCTTCTTCTTACAGCCAATGGCTTAATTTATCTTATTAAAACATTCCAATTAGATTCAAACCAGCACATCCTATGAGATTAAAACAGGTTTTATTTATAAAAGTCCAGTCTTCATACAGAATCCTTTCTGGATTCACCTCAATTCTGTTGTTATATATATCCAAGCTTGGAGTCAGCAATTCATCCACTTACAACTGTAAAAAAAAACCAAAAAACAAACAAACAAAAAAACCCCAAACAAACCAAAGTATATAAAATGTAGTATTGTTTACAAGCTGCCATAACCAAGAAACTGTGTCATTAGTTCCTTTGCTTTCAAATATAAATCACTGACTGTCAGTAAACACAGATCATTATCTGTTGCTGGAATAATAAGGAAAAAAAATTGAGCAAAATTTTTTTTCTTACACATTTTTAAAAATGAGACTCCGTAGCTATTATCTGTCTTTTGACCTTTTCCACAGCTAGTTCTATTAAGAGTGAGAACAGAGTGATGTTTTTTCAACTTCTAATAAACACAAGCACTACATGGTATAGGTAGGGTAAAGTTTACAATATTTCAAGGCATGTCATACAAAAGACTTTTTTCCTGGTCATGGCTTTATTTCAACTTTGAAATCTATCAACTCTGGCAGTGATGTATTGTTAATAAGTGTTCCCATAGAATGATGTTTCTCTCTCTCTTATTGCTGATCCAGTCTCAACGAGTTCATTTTCTTCTGTGTCACTCTTACTGTTTTTAATTATATTTGCCACTTTCTGTCTGTATATTACTATTGGCTATTTTAAAAAAATTAGTTATTTTTTCCTTATTAATATTCTTGCCCTCTTCTTCAGGGCATACAGAATAAATCTTGTGAAGAGCAACTGAGGGAGCCAGGGCTGTTTAGTTTGAAAAAGAGGAGGCTGCAAGGAGACCTCATTGCTGTCTACAACTACCTGAAGGGACTTTGTAGAAAGGCTGGTGCTGGTCTCTTCTCACAGGTAATTGGAGACAGAACAAGGGAGAATGGCCTCAAGCTGAGACTTGGTAGGTTTAGATTGGACATTAGGAGAAAGTTTTTTATAGAGAGAGTGGTAAGGCACTGGAATGAATTGCCTAGGGTGGTGACTGAGTCACCAGCCCTGGACATGTTTAAGGGTCAATTGGATGTAGTGCTTAGGGATATGGTTTAAGGTAAATCTTGTAAAGTAGGGTTATAGGTTGGACTTGGTGATCCTGAGGGTCTTTTCTAACCTGGATGTTTCTGTCATTCTGTGAATATGTCTGAGTTCTGTAAAACAGGTGATATGTATACCACAGAGGTCCTAAATATAGCTCAAGCCAGTGGTTAAATGTAGTACAACTAGGGTAAATACAACTGTGATTAGGTGGTTAAAGAGAACATAACTGTTTTCCATTTCAAATTTGTTTAGGCATTCAATTAAAACTCGCTACTATTTTTTCATGGTCAAATTTTATCAGATCAGTGTTTTGGGAATTTTCACCATTTTTTCCCCCTCACTATAGTTGTCCCTCTTTTTGCCACTGAATTGCAGTTAGTTTTGGGTTTTTTGTTTTTTTCCTTACTCAGTTTTTCATAAATCCTGACTAAGAAACTGGACTTGAATAGGAAATTTTTCTAAAAGGATTGGACAAAGACACCTTTCCCATTTTTTAAAATAACATTCATTTCATTAGCTGCAGTAGCAAGAAAGTTTCTAAAACTACCTAATACAATATAATAAAATAGTCACTGTTCTGTTATTATAAGAAAAGTAAAGATCTGCACTGATTATTAATAGATTATCTGGAAGATTAATAAGGATAATTTTCTTATAAAAATACACACACGATCAAATTCTTTTGAGAGTCTTTGAGATAATACTGTGTAAGAGGAACCAGAAGAAAAAATTAAAGATATTAGCAGATTTTTATGATATTTGTTTATTTATACAATTATTGCATGCCTTTTAGTACTGAGATTTATTGCTTTAGAGACACACTTCATTCTAGGCTATTTCCCGCCTCTTTTCTTTAAGAGTTGGTTCCAGCTGTGATTGTCTTAGATTAGAATGGTCCTGACATTGTTTTTGCTAATGTTTTACTTTTATACTGGTGTTCATGAGATATGTCAAAAACAAGATTTGTTCACCAGAGAAGGAAAAAATAAATCTGGTTACCTCACTTCCTGTTTTCATAAGCATCCATAATAATCTTCTAGAAGATACTTTTTCCCAGTAGGCCAAGTTGTAGTATTGCTTTGATATGTTGTCGGTAACTTTATGTTTTGATTTTCTTCTGTTAGGTGAAGAAAGCTTCTGAGAATAAACAAAATCTTCTTTGATATTGCCCTAAGCAACTGAAGGCTTTTATAGGACTTAAAAAAAAAATCCACAGCAATTCTGTTTCTGTGAAAAAGAAAGGAGCATATAGGTAATAAAATTATAATAGGAAAACAATACTAACAAACTGTAATGAGATTCAAATCCAAAAACCAGAGATTTCTAGTTTAATTTGAGAATCATTTTAGTAATGGAGGAGAAAATGAAAATTTAAAAAGAAAAAAAAACCAACTAAAATAGAAAAAAAAAAATCTCTACAAACAAGATGATCAAATAACCACAGATTTGAAAAAAGGTACCAGAGAGTGCTGCAAAGACTTGGTATAGATAAAACCAAAAGAAAGAATGGGGAAGAGAAAAAAGGATATTGTGGCTACAAGCATTGTAACAGTTTGCCTGTTGTTATTTGGAAACAGCATGTTTCTTTTAAAGTCATCCTCTTAAAATAATTATTCAGAACAGTTAAGCTGAATACTGAAAGATTATTCAGAATGATGAAGTAGTTTTGAATGAAGAGTTGCAAACCTAGTGAAATAATTAAAATATCAATTTTTAGGTATCTGGAATTATGCCTGTAATTAATTAATTAATGCAATTAATGAATATGTTAAAATGAAGAAAAGACTTCATGGATTTGCAGAGAAGCCACCCTTCTCATCCCATCTACATTGCAGCAATGACAGATCCTGTTAACATCTCCCAAGAAATAAATGGGTTTTTATATATATATAATTGAGAATATGTATATATGTTTGTTCAGAATTAGTCATTAGGAGAGGTAATTTAATTGAAAGGATCAATTAAGTTTTAGCCATTATTTCAATACGAACAATATTGGCTGGATGGTCGCACGCAGAGAGTAGTGATCAATGGCACAATGTCCACCTGGAGACCAGTGACAAGTGGCATCCCTCAGGGGTAAGTGCTGGGACCAGTGCTGTTGAACATCTTTGTCAGTGACATGAACAGAAGAATCGAGTGCACTCTCAGCAAGTTTGCAGATTATACCAAGCTGTGTGGCACAGTCGACTTGCTAGAGGGCAGGTATGCCATCCAGAGGGACCTGGACAGGCTGGAGAGGTGGGCCCAGGCAAACCTTATGAAATTCAACAAGTCCAGGTGTAAGGTCCTGCACCTGGGTCGGTGTAATCCCAAGCACAGATACAGCTGGGTGGTGAGTGGCTGGAGAGCAGGCCTGAGGAAAAGGACCTGGGGGTCTGGGTGGATGAGAAGCTCAACATGAGCCGACAGTGTGTGTGTGTGTGCAGCCCAGACAGCCAACTGTGTCCTGGGCTGCATTAAGAGAAGCTTGGCCAGGAGGGCAAGGGAGATGATTCTCCCCCTTTACTCTGCTCTCATCAGACCCCACCTGGAGTACTGTGTACAGTTCTGGAGCCCCCAGCATAGGAAGGACATGGAACTGTTGGAGAGAGTCCAGAGGAGGGCCACAAAGATGATCAGAGGGCTGGAGCACCTCTGCTATGAGGACAGGCTGAAAGAGTTGGGGCTTGTCAGCCTGGAGAAGAGAAGGCTTCGAGGAGACCTTATAGCAGCCTTCCAGTATCTGAACAGGGCCTACAGAAGGGCTGGGGAGGGACGGTTCACAAGGTCTTGTAATGACAGGATGAGGGGTAATGGGTTCAAACTAGCAGAGGGGAGATTTAAACGGGATGTTAGGAGAAAGTTCTTTACAGTGAGGGTGGCAAGACACTGGAATGGGTTGCTCGGGGAGGTTGTGTCTGCTCCCTCCCTGGATGTGTTCAAGGCCAGGCTGGATGAGGTCTTGAGCATCCTGATCTAGTGGGAAGTGTTCCTGCCTATGACAGGGGACTGGAACAGGATGATCTTTGAGGTCTCTTCCAACCTAGACCATTCTATGATTCTATGAATATTAGACTCTTGGTAATGAGTACCATCAAACAACCAATGTTTTGGCACACAGAAAGAATGTGAAATTTTCTGGTTCTTGTGGAGTTCTTGTGTGGTACTAGGTAGGTCTGCACATTTTGTAAAGTTCTTTCCAAAAATCTCTCTCCGAAGTTAAATGATGAAATCCTCTTTAAGAGAGATACACATTTTATATGCACAAAAGGGAAGATAATTAGAAACATAATTACTGAACAAAGATGATTTTTACAATTTTCCTGCAGACGGGTAAATAACATTATGCAACCTTACAAACTTCAAATGGTTTACAGTGGAAGACCTATAATAAAGGGTAGAAATCCTTTTGTTAAGATCCCCAAGAAAGATAATGTGATGTATGTTACATTAATTAAAAAAATATGAGGAAATTAATCCTGAAATTATTTTTACAAAGCAGTGCAGTATGAATGCATTTTACAGCTTGCACTGTGTCTGAAGTATTTGATAGGGTGAAGTACAGTCAAACATCTCTGGGACCTCTATCATCTAAGTATCTTCTTCAGTGAACCAGAGATAGCTAAATACACATAATTGTGAACCATTTTTTTTTCCCCTTGGAGCAATTTCTAATTTAAGATATCTTTTTCCCCTTACAGTAAGGCATGATATATGACCTTGACTTCACATTTTATCTTCATAATCACAAACCTATGTTGACTTCCTCATTTAGATACAAATCCTCTTCCTTTCCAGCTCTTCATTATTTCTGGTAAGCAATTTTCTTTCCCATAAACTCAACTATTCATTAATACTTTATTTTTATTCAGCTCTTCAACCCTTAACTTCATCTGCTCAGAAACTTGCAAATTTCCTCATACATATTTCTACAATACTCACAGGGTCCTGCTTTCTTCTTCATCACTCCACTCACTTATCCATTCATCTTTCCCTTTTATTTTTTTTTAATCTTAGAGTAAACTATTTTTCCTTTTCCTTGTCCTTTCTCAGAGGCATGAAGGAACAATAGAGAATTATAAAATAGTGTAAACCTCTGAAAACAGAATATATCTGTGGAAAAAAGGCAAAGATTTGACTTTTTTTGAGGTAATTGCTTGGTTTATAAGGTTAACAAAGATAGAGATTAGCAACTGACACTAAAATATGTATTTTAGGTACTGGAGAATAAAACCCTAAACATTCATTGTACCTATTTAATGTCACCATTTTGTGTACTGGTCTTTCTTCACTGACACCCTTCTGTTACATGCAATCCATTAAACTGCCCCTATCAAAATAATACATTGCTTATTCCACAGCAAAATAAGTATTTCCTGAATTATTTTTCTCTCTTGGATGCTTCCTGTTACAATCAAATTTAATAATCATTGTCAGATCATCCCATGCAACATATGTGAGATACAGAAATATTTCTTAAAAGTGAAATCAAACATCTATTATAGTCCAACTGATACAATAGCAGTCTAATTAGGAATTACTGTTATCATGTCAGATCATTATAAAAAAAGTGTCTTTTTTAAAGGGCTCTAAAGAAAAAGTTGCAATGTTAATGACATTTGTGATTCCTACCCATGCATGTCCCAGTGTCATCTTATTTGGTAACATGCTCATGCTTAGTTTGTTAGTCTGGATCCTAAATAACTTTTAATTGAGGGGAAGGAGAACTACAGTGACATTCTTTGCAGGAAGAGTGTCCCTTGTGGAAATTTCTTCTTGTTATCCTTGAAGAGTCTGACGATGACACTAAGTTTTGTTTTCTTGTGTCATTTTTGTATTTGTATATAATAATTACAATTTGTCAATTTCTTGTCAGTAGCAAATGAAACTTTCTAAACTCAAATAAAGCAACAAATTATGATAAGAATGTAACTAAGTATTCATAGCTCAGTTTTTGATGGATTTTTACTCAGTTTGCAAGGTTTCATTTACTGGTGATAAGTAACTGACCATTGGTGATTAATGCTTGCACCCTTTGGGGATTATTAGCACTGTTTCAGGGTTTCTGCTATCACACTGGTCTTGCATTATTGGAGAGTCATAATTTTCATCATTTGCTTTTCTTTAACAGACTTGATATTGTTTGGTTTTTTTCTTGATAATATAACCAATGCTACAGAATCACAGAATAGTAGGAATTGGAAGGGACCTCTGTATTGGGTTGAGGCTAGCTGCCCCCCACCCTGAGCCCAAAA
>VWZI01014635.1:0-22935 GCA_013396835.1 Psilopogon haemacephalus
ACTTTTCTCCAGAAATCTACATCAAAATAGCCCCCAACAGGCTGCACTGAAGTTTCTGTAGTACAATATGACACCCCAATCCTCTGAAAATAATGCATGTGGCAAGAAAGGCAGATTTGATAACCCTTAAGGAGTCTATTGCCTCAAACAAGGTATGATCACAACTAGTCCTTAGCAGTTCTAGAAGAGAGCTGCTGGCTGGGCAGACGCCTTGACAAAGAAAAGAGAGAATTTCTATGGAGGCAGGAATTCCGTCTTTAAAACCACTGCAACAGTGCTGCAGAAAGGCCAGTGGCACCCGTCTGTGCACACCTCTTTACATCTCTCTTTATGACTTGGAGATGCTGCTCCACTCCCACTCCACCCCATCCCTTACCTAAAGGATATAAGATCACAACTTCTGGGGTCCATGTGTTTCACTTACCACAGAAGACCCTGCTGTATAGTACTCACCACCAAGAACTTGGACTATGAGACTTGTGGGGATCAAGGTTGTGATATCTTTCTCTTCCTCTTATTTCTTAACTCTCTCTCTTTCTGCTTTTCCTTTTCCTCTTTTCCCCCAGTCTTCCTCTGCTCCAGTCCAATCTAACAAAGCCACGTCATCACCTGTTTGGCATCTGTGTGCTTTAACTTACTTCAAGGGAATTTTCTGAATCTTAGCCTGACAGGAATTCTAATTCTGATGCAAATTCTAATGATTAGTCCCTAAAAGTCTTTTACTAGATGCTGTGCTTTTGAGACGAAAGAGGAAAGAAGTATTTTTTATGAACAAAACCCAGTGATGTAAACCTTGCAAAATGCAAGTCCTTGCACCTGGGTCAGGGCAATCCTGAGCACAAATACTAGCTGGGTGATAGTGGATTGAGAGCAGTCTCTCAATTCTCCTCTGCAGAAAGTATTTGGGGCTGCTGGTTCACAAAGCACTTGATATGAGCCAACAATATGCACTGGCAGCCCAAAACACCAAGAGTATCCTGGGCTGGAGGTCAAGAGAAATGATTCTGCCACCATGTTCTTTCTGCTTTTCAGAGACTACTCCTGGAGTACTGCATTCAGTTCTGGAAGCCCCAACACAAGAAGGACATGGGTATATTGAACAAGTTCCAAATGAGGGCCACAAAGACAGTCAGAAGGCTGAAGCACCTCTCCTGTGAGGACAGGCTGAGAGACTTCCCTTGTCTATTTAGTCTGGAGAAGGGAAGTCTCCAGGGAAACCTTATAGTAGCCTTCCGGTACCTGAGTGGAACCTACACAAAAGATGGAGAGGAATTTTTTACAGTGGCATGTGGTGATATGATATGGGGCAATGGTTTTAACCTAGAGAAGGGTAGATTTAGATTGGACATTAGGAAGAAGTTCTTTACTATGAGGGTAGTGAGACACTGGACCAAGCTGCCTAGAGAAGTTGTGGACACCTCATCCTTGGAAGTGTTTCATACCAAACTGGGTGAGAGTTTGAGCAAACTGGTGTAGTGGGAGGTGTCCCTGCCAATGGCAGGAAGGTTGGAAGAAGACAATTTTTAAAGGTCCTTCCAATTCAAGCCATTCTATGATTCTATAAGCAAGTTTAAGGTTTCAGCAAAGCTCCCCATTGCTTCGACTTCTTGCAGTCGAGTATAATTCTGCTGATGACAGCCAACTATGACAAGTAGTGCATTAGCAAAAGCATAAGTTCTCTCAAAACAATGCTGTGGAGTGTAATGGGATGCAACCAGTTCATTACTAGCAAAACAGTTTTCTACCATGCAACTAGGATAAAGTATGCAACCAAATAAGGTATAAAACCATAGCTTATTACTATGATGCAGTCTTTCTCTATCCACTTTTATGTTGCATTACCTACAAGATTGTTCACAAACCACAAAGGAAATGAGCTGAAATTCCTTCAGGTCAACCTTAAATTAGCTGATTTAAGCCACTTAATCTTGATTCCCCTTATATCATGGACCATTTTTAACCAGGAGTAAAATGTATGAATCAGACCATAGCAATAACAAGCAACTTCTCCATTTGAGATGAGATCTTGGCAACCAGAAAAGTCTTCCTATGTCTTTAGAAGAGAGCGTGGATACAGAAAATATCTTCTCTTTTTTTTTCTCAAAAAAACCAAACATAACCAAACAAAGCCACACAGGTTACTACTATTCACATCTTTCACATTATGACAAATTGATGTCACCAATACCGTCACAAAGTGCAGACAGTAAACAGCTATTGTAACACTAATAAAGTAGCAAAAGCAGCTGCAAACCATTGCTCAGATTTGCATTGAGAGAAAGGAGAAAATAGTATAGCTCTTTATTTCTGCCTGAGAACTAATGTCGCCCAGCAAGCTGATAATTAGAGCAATTTGTGGATTTATCTGCTGGACATTTTTTTTCCACTTGGGAAAAAACCCAAACCAACCAATCAACCAAAAAAAAATAAAAAATAAACAAAACCAAAAACAAACCCACACCACCAAAACAAACAAACAAACTGACCAGACTGAATTAAATTTCTATTTCAGTAAAGAGCTGAGTGAATGGATTGCTGATTTCAACATTGTTTAACAATACTTTTTTGCAGTATTTTCAAAGTGAAAGATAGATCCAAGCCTTATGGTTGAAAATTACTACCTCTAAAATCTGAGGTATCAGCGGGGGAGGGGGGAGAGGAAGGTAATATTTTATTAACTAGATCACATTTGGTCTTATGAGATGACACATCTAAACCATAAGAAAATGCTTTGTATTCCATATGAACAGTCTGAGATGAAGCTGCAGTATGAAACAATCAGGTTATCTCTGATTGCTCTGGAATGTATCTCTTCATGCCAAGAAGTGCCCATCTCAGCCAGTCAAGCATCAGAAGATTCAAGATTTACTGCAAGCACTCCACTCTGTGGAGCATCTGTACAGCTTCACCTCTAGCACTTCCCCTCTTCTCCACAACAGATAATGGCAATTAAAAGGCTGAATTCATTCCCGCCTCATTCCCATGTTGCCTGTACTGAAGGAAAATAGCTTCAGAGGGGCAACACGTAGAAAGACACAAGTATCCAGTACATAGACCAGACTGACATTTACAGCCAGTGCCTAGCAACAATCATAGGACAGGAAACATATGTGGCAAATAATTAGACATTGAGTGCACCCTCAGCAAGTTTGCTGACAACACAAGCTATGTGATACAGCAGACACACTGGAAGGCAGGGATGCCATCCAGAGGGACCTGGACAGGCTGCAGAGGCGGGCATAAGCCAACCTCATGAGGTTCCAAAAGGCCAAGTGCAAGGTGCTACAGCTGGGTCAAGGCAATCCCAAGCACAAATCCAGGCTGGGCAGTGACTGGCTGGAGAGCAGCCCTGCAGAGAGGGGGACTTGGGGGTGCTGGTGGATGAGAAGCTCAAAATGAGTCAGCAGTGTGCACTTGCAGCCCGGAAAGCCAACCAGATCCTGGGCTGCATCAGGAGAAATGTGGCCAGAAGGTCGAGGGAGGTGATTCTCCCCCCTCTACTCCACCCTGGTGAGACCCCACCTGGAGTACTGTGTCCAGTTCTGGAGCCTCTATTACAAGAGAGATGTGGACATGCTGGAGCATGTCCAGAGAAGGGCCTCGAGGATGATCAGAGGGCTGGAGCACCTCTCCTATGAGGAAAGACTAAAAGAGTTGGGGCTGTTCCGTTTGGAGAAGAGGAGGCTCCAAGGTGATCTTCTTGTGGCCTTCCAGTATCTGAAGAGGGCCTATAGAAAAGCTGGAGAGCGACTTTTTAGGCTATCAAGTAGTGACAGGACTAGGAGGAATGGAGCAAAGCTGGAGGTGGGGAGATTCAGATTGGATGTGAGGAGGAGGCTGTTGAGTATGACAGTGAGGCCCTGGAATGGGTTGCGCAGGGGGGTGGTTGGGGCCACTTCCCTGGAGGTGTTTAAAGTCAGGCTGGATGAGACTCTGTCCAGCCTGATCTAGGGGGGCAGGGGGGTTGGAACTGCATCCTTGTGGTCCCTTCCAACTTTGACTGATTCTATGATTCTGTTCTATGATTAGATAATGTTGGGTGAAAGCTTTTTGGATATCTACCAGACAAAAGCAAAGTCTTCTCCCAGAAATGTTGAGTCTAGTTAAGTATCATAAAGCAGACCAGTAATTTCTTAGAACATATTCTGCTTTACCTTAAAAGGTATTTCTGCCCTCTACTATCCACACATTTTCAGATATGGTTTAAAATCTGTCTAGAATGTCCATCTCTGGAAGTTTCACCTGAAATGGCAAGATGTGAAAGCACTTCTAGGCAGCTTAACCTAGAGACAAGAAAATGTTCAGAAAAGAGATTTTGAGAAATCACATAGGTCTTTCTGAATGCACCTACAAGAGAAGAACCTGTACAATAACAGTGTAAAATAACAGTGTAAACGAGGACATGATACACCACATTCCTCTAGTCTCCTAAGGACTCTGTCTTTTCTACAAAGATCAATACAATCAGCTGAATGTGAAAAGGCATATTAAGGGCATGGTGATATAATCTTCCTTAGCCCTCTTAGCTTTAGGTACTGCGGTGACACTGCCCCACACTTCCCACAGGCTGCATTATAGGGCATGCTTTACTTCTACAAGGCAATGTTGCAGGGCAAACTGTTGCATAATTGCAGCAGCTAGTATTTCTCTTGATGTGTCTTTTCCTCAGGCTACTGACTTAATCATAGTCAGAGAACATATGAACATGTACAATACTCCAAAATAATTTAATCTTGCTTCATGTTTTGTGGTTGTTAATGTCCTTAACTTCAGCAGGCCAGAGTTCAATCTTAAGCAACTGAAATGATCCATAGAGAAGAACTGCAAAAATAAATAATGACTAACTGAAGGAAAGAAAGGATAAAGGCAGGGATGAATATCCATTGGACTGGAGCCACTGGTGCTATGAAGGCTCTCAAACTTGCAATGGTGCTTCATCAAATGGAGGTTTCCTACTGCTTCCATTAAGGAAACAAGACTAGGTCAGTAGATATTCAGACCCTATGCTCCTTCTCTTCTGGAAACTGGCTTGTCTCTATTCCAAGTATTTCAGAAAGTAGGACTCCGATCAAACTTATCTATCAACTTTATTGCACCTTGCCATATCCAGACTACAGGGTATACTGGACTTGTTATCAGCATGTCAACAGCTGGCTGGAAAAAACAGGGCTAGTGATTCAAAGAAATCCAGAATAAAAAGCATGTAAAAAACTCATGCATTTACAAATCAAATGTACATGAGTAAGTCGGTGAAATCCAATTTTATAGTGTTGCTAAGTTCTTTGAAACACTCTGGTCAAATAATATTAATTATTTCCAAATCAGTAAAAAAAAAAAATTACAGGAAATTATTTAAATGAATTAACTCCACAATATTTCATTATACAGATAAATTGTATAATTAATACATGTTATAATTTATACATGTATATAGAACACATATTGAAGTTCAGTATGTTTTTATATTAGGAGTTTCCTAAGACATAAAAAATAATAATTTTCAGATTAAATATTGTATTTATAATCCCTGTGTAGCTTAAGTTTCATGGGAAAGGAGCTTTTTTTCCTAAAAATACAGCAAATACATCCATCTTACTGCTTTAATTGTTTTGGTGACAGTTCCATCCTAAAAGGAAAAGAAATGTAACTGAAAAAAAAAAAAATCAGAGGAATGTTAATTTGGTTTACAAAACTTTAAGGAAAAGTGATGCTAAAATTGCAGTGAAAGATATCAAAAGACTTAAGCAGAGAGGCTTGGTGAAATTAAATTTTAGATCCATAGTGAGAATTAAGTGCCTGTGACTTTGAAATGAGCTGTAACTGAGAATGTTCATTTCCTACAGGAAATTACTTGGAGTACAGGGCTTAGTTGGTGGATGGGGAGTTCAGCATGGAATTATTTAACGTCACTGCACTCCCTTATTAAATATGATCCTCTATGATATTGCTTATTCAAAATGAATTTGAAACAGAAAGGCAGGTGTTGAGCAGGTAAAAAAAAAAAGATGTAGTGGAATGAATGAAAAAAGTTTAAGCTGACAACTACATAAACAAAGCTGCAGGTTTGTCTCACTGCAAGCAAGTTTGTCACCAGAACCCTTCTGCACTCTGAAACAATCAAAAATTAGAGTATTTTAACCACAGATTCTGGGCATTTAAAAGTAGTTCCCATACCTAAGTTAATTTTAATTACTAAATACTTTTATTGCTATTCAAGTTACTCCTTTGAAGAAATATTTGTAAAACACTTGGAAAAAAACATTTCTAGATCTGCTTTCCAATGTGTAGTGGACTTCTGGAGAAGGAAAGACTTGAGTTTTCATATATTAAATGAATAAAATCCCAGTGAGAACTAGAATTGCTACACATTTTCCTCAATAATCTATGTTGAAAGAAGTGGTCCTGTAATGAAATTGATCGTATTTTAGTGGCTGCAGATGTTTCTGCTGTTGCAGTCCTGAAAACAATATGCATGACCTAATGCATAGTTTCAAGATGTTTGTCAATCTCACTCAGTGGAGATATCACTGAATGGCCCCTAACAGGACATTGCTTCATTTGTCCTATCTAAATGCATATTATCTAGACATTGATATGATGTGAACAATCTTATTTCCCCAGGCTTGGCAATAAACAAAATAATGTCTCAGATCTAAGTTATTTTGCAGTAGATTCATGACCAAGTCTTATAATATCTGCTGGAAAGAAAACCAACAAAACACCCCCAAAAAAGTAACAAAAACTGGTTGTGTACACTTTACTCTCCTGAGAGTATTGGTGGTTATAAGGGATTTGAAATCTAACTGGTGCATCTTCAAATGATTTCTCAAGTAGAAAAACTGCTGAGCCTCACAAGTCTGGCTAAGCCATGATGCAAAGGGAATATCTAGTTTTTTTCCCTTTGCCAGAGGGCAATTACCAGTGTGTTTTTTTGTATGAACCGGCCGTGCAGAATGCCAATAGTGTCAGAGAATCAGAAAACCATTTAGGTTGGAAGCAACCTTTTAAAACCATCAAGTCCTACCGTAGCCAAGCCCACCTAAATGATGAGGTCTCTCTTGAGATGTCATTCTTCAGGCTAAACAACCCCAGTTCCTTCAGCCACCCTGTGTAAGACTTGTTACCTAGATTCTTAATCAGCTTTGTTGCTTTTCTTTGGAAAATGCTTCCGCACCTCTATGTCCTTCTTGTAGTGAAAGGTCCAAAACTGAACAAAGTAGTCAAGATATGGCCTCAGCAGTGCTGAGGACATGACTCCCTATGGCCACACAATATCTGGTAGAAAACAGGACACTTGTACCAGTACTTTTGCCAAAGTACTCAAAAACACTATCTGACATCCTGCATACTGGTCCTACCCTCTCATTCCTCTCATGCTTTTTTCAGTCCTTTTTCCTTAGAAGCTTCTTCCTCCTCCTCATTTCTATCACTATTTCCAGCATCCTTCTCACGTTTTTGTTATATCCATTAATAAAAGTTTTGAAAGTGAATTCTCAAATTAATCCACTATCTAAGCAATATTTGCTGTACTGTGTGCCATGGTAGTCTATTCCCCTGATAACTTTTCACTGTCAGTCAGTACTGTTTCGCAGTGAATAAAGGTGTTCACCATATGGCCTCAAATGATAACCACATATTATATTTCATTCTACTACTCATCACTGAACATCTAATTTTAGTGTGTAGTGTGTTGTACTAAATTCAGTAGTGCTTAATTAAACTGGTGATGGAGTTATTAAGTGACCATACTATTAACTGTCTTGACTTTGCCTTGGACAGTCTAAAGGATGTATGGAAGTTCCAATCTGACTGACTGCTGCTTTTTTGTTATTGGGATAGGGATAGGGCAGGGCAAGTGTTAATGACTTTGAGAAGAAAAGCCAGATCTGACATAGGCTTCAGCAGTAGATGCTGTTGAGCTTAAACCATCTAAAAAGCAGTCATTTCTCTTCCTGCTTTGTTTCATGTCTCTTAGCTTTGATATATAAAAGCACTTTGCTTCTCATCTGTAACTGTATGTCTTGTTAAACAGCCTTTTGTGGCAGACTCTGCTAAAATCTTTGGAAACTACAAATAACTATGCCAGTTTGTTTTCCTTCTCCTTGCCATTGTTCTGATTACAGTAATAAATTACAAGTGAAGAACACTCAATTCCATGTGGCTTGAATGACAAATTTTGAATGCAATGAGGAGTCAGTAAATTAATTCAGAGACCACAGCAATATGGCCTCAACTACAACTGCACAAAAAACATGTTTCTCTAGTTCCTTCTTGCTAGGTCCTTGGATGACAGCATCTTCATTTCTCCTTCTGTAAGACAAGCAAAATAAAAGTACTGTTCAGAATGCATGGGAAATATCTTTCTTGTGTTTTTTTAAGGAATCTGGAAAAATTTTCAGAAATCACGTGGCAGATTTGCGTTATGTGTTTTAAAAAGTAATTTGATATGTCTTCAAAATTCAGGATTATTTTTCAAAACAACTATCCTCTGAAGCTGGAAATAAATATGTTTTATCATGATGTTTAGAAATACTGTTTTATACTGTGTGTTCATCAATTTCAAACATTACCCGGACATCATACACATCTAAATATATTACATTTCCTTTAGTAAAAAGGAACAAGGAAATGAACTTGCCTGTAAAGTTTAAATTGACAAGTTATTGAAGAAAGAGCAATTAACTCAGCTTTTATTTAAAACACTGCACAAGACTGAAAAACACTTTCTTAAATAGCCACGTTTGAAGAAAATATAAAAATACAAACCAGTTTCATGTTTCTCACAAATGTTCCTTTTCCAGTTTATTCTTTCTTTGGGGAGGCAGTTTTTTTTTTCTTTGTAGCTGCCAATTAAAACATTGGCTTCACTCCAAACCTTGAAATCAGAAAAATAAAGAGGATAAATATTGAATAAATAATTAGATATGTAACCTAATCAAGTTACTGTCATGAAAAGTATACTACCTAAGCTAACACTTTAAGGAAGATAGGACTGGAGTTTTTTTCTTAATAGAAACACAAATATATTTTACCTTAAAAATTAAATGAAAAATTACTTATATCAGTTTTTCACAACTAAACTCATTGATGAGTCTTGACTTCACAGACACTGATGTGTGGAATGCATAAATACAATTTAATACAGTAATCAAGAATACATCATACTGAAATGCAGAAAAAAATTAACATTCAGAAGTAGCTGATAGGCTGTTTAGAAGACTGTAAATGGATGAATGAAGAATCTTTTCTCATTATGACCATAGGCAATAATACATTGCATCAGTCCTGTAGGAACACACACATCAAAGTTGAAATAGGAAAAAGAGAAAATGAAAATAGTTTAACAAAGGACACTGCCTAGATTTCAGGTGAACAGGGTTGGGCTTAGTCAAGGGGAGAAGATAGGTGGGATCTGCGGCACACTGCTCTGAAAGGCAAAGGATCTAAGGAAATCTGGCAGGCCACTAAGGAGAACCTCTTTAAGTTGTAAGAATAGTGCAGTCTAATGTGAAGGCAGACAAGTAGGTCTGTCAGGACTTGGCTAAAGGGACATCATGGCAGAACTCCAGCACATTTAAAAAAAAAAAAAAATCACAATACACAGGTTGTAGTAGGGACAGACTGCAAAGGAAGCATTTGGAAAACTTTTCTGGCCATTTAGAGCTGGGGTCACTCAAGCAGAATTTAAGAGGTTGAAGGAATATCAAGGGCAAGAAGAAAAGCTTCTACAGCTACGTTAGTAATAAAAGGGTGAAAAAGGGAAATACAAACCCATTACTGAAAAAAAAAAAAAAAGAGTGATTTACTGAACAATAAAAACAGGGTAGGGCTAAGCTACCCCAACCTGAAAGTGTTCAAGGGGAGGGAGAGGAGAATCAGGAGTGGCAGAGGGTTGAGTCAAGTATCACTTGTGATAACTCAACCCACATAAGTCAATGTCCTCCAGTAGACCATACTCAGTGTGCTGTACCTGTCTGATATCCTCTTTCCATCATCTTTCTATCAAAGATCTATCATGTTTGAGAAATCATGGGAGTCAGAACAGATTCTCAAAGACAGGAGAACTGCAATTAATCACACATACCTTCAAAAAAGGTTAAAGGGATGATCCAGAGAACTATAGATCAGTCAGCCTTATGCTGACTCTTGGTCAAATTATTATAGAGTCTTCTTGGAACACAGGAAAGCAGAGGAGGGTAATAGAAACAGTCAGCATGGATTTAACATGGGTAAATCATGCCTGAGCCAGATTATTACCTTTAGTGATGAAATTACTCCATTTGTGGATGACAGGGGAGGATTTGAGATACCTTGACTTGGCTAAATCATCTAAGTTTGGACATAACAGCCCAGAAACTGCAAAATGTATGGTGGGACACGTCCATTCGGAATGGGAACATAGAGTTTCTTTAGTTGGAAAAGATATTTAAGATCACTGAGTCCTATCATTATTTAAGTACCAAATCTGGTGCTAACATCTTCCAGTGACCTGGGACAAAATGAAGGCCACCGTCAACATCTTTAGAGGTGCAAGCAAGTTCCATGTACCACTCAATACACACGAGGAGAGGGCTGTCACCCAGATGGACTGGAGGGAGGAAAAGGGAAACATGGTCCTCACAAAATTCAGATAGGAGCAATGGGCAGCACTGCCCTGTACATGCAGATCTGTGGCAGCAATGTCTCCCTGGGGACATGAAGAACAGTCCTCTGTTTAGCATGCTTCAGACTTCATTTGGGTACTGTGCCTTGTTTGGGGTTCCAGGCAGAGGACACATTGATAAACCAAAGGTGTTCAGAGAAGGCCACTGGAATGGTGGGGCTGGAGCACTAGCCCTGGCACAAGGGACTGCAGAATTGGGCCTAGTGTGATCTGGAACACAGGAAGGCATCCTGGCAAAGAGGTGGATGGATTAGGGTAAAACAAACAAGCAAAAAAAATCATAAAGGAAACTTCTGTGTTTTGTTGACTTGGAAGAAGAAGAAATCACGCAGAAACATATGATGGTGGGGTTTGGAAGGGACGTTATCTAGTCCATTTCCCCTGCTAGAGCATGACCAGCTAGAGTAACGCACAGAGAGGAATGCATCCAGATGGGTTTTGAATGCCTCCAGAGACATTCACAGTCTCCAGAGATTCCACAACCTCTCTGGGCAGCTTGTTCCAGTATTCTGCTATACTGACTGTGAAGATTTTTTCCTTATATGTAACCATCTGTGTTCCAGTTTGTGTGCACTGTCCAGTGTCCTGTCACTGGACACCATTGCAGGCAACTAAAACACCTCATGGATGAGCAGTGAGCTGTGAGGAAGACTCACATGTTATTATGCTGCAGCTTTCACCGTTAGTTTGATATAGTCTACTGTCTCCATTGTAGGCAATCAGCTAGAAATCTGCCAGTGTTCAGGCCATCTAGAGATTATCTCAGAAGTCTCCTTTTCACTACTAACTTCATAACAGAAGCTACTCCTCTTGTCCCTACTCTTTTCAGCAGCACAGAAGGCTCCTTCAAGTATAATGTTACTTGAAGGAGCTGTTTAGGTTAGGAATTTCCAAAGTTAGAAAGCAATATTAATCAGATCACTATGGAAACTCATCAGGGGGAAAACTATAAAAAATCAGAACAGGACATGTTTTCTTCTACTTCACAGAATCACAACCACAGAATCACAGTATGTCAATGGCTGTAAGGGACCTCTAAAGATCATCCAGTCCAAGCACCCTGCCAGATCAGGATCACTTATACCAGATCACTCAGCAACGCATCCAGGCTGGTTTTAAATATCTCCAGACAGGAAGACTCCACAACCCCGTTGAGGCAGCCTGTTCAAGTGTTCTGTCACACTCACACTGGAAAAAATTCCTCCTCATGTTTACATGAAACTTCCTATGTCTCAGTTTCCACCCGTTGCCCCTAGTCCTGTCATTGGGCATGACTGAGAGGAGCCTGGCTCCATCCTCCTGGCATTCACCATTTACACATTTATAAACATTGATGAGGTAACCTCTTAGTCTTCTCCAAGTTAAAGAGCCCCAGTGCCCTGAGTCTCTTCTCATAAGAGAGATGTTCCATTCCCTTAATCATCTTTGTGGCTCTGCACTGGACTCTCTCAAGCAGCTCTGTGTCCTTATTGAACTGTGGCGCACTACTCCAGATGCAGCCTCACCTGTGCCAGCTCCCTAAGCACCTGTGGGTGCATGCCATCAGGACCCATGGATTTACAGATGTCCAGATTATTCAACTGTTCCTGAACCTAGTCCTCATCAGCTAGGGAAGACTCCTTCATCATGCTTTCCTCTGGAGCCTCAGGTGTCAGGGGCTCCTGAAGACAGTCTCCAGCAGTATAGATGGAGACAAAGGACACATTTAGTAACTTGTGTCCTCTCATGAAGGTACCCACTTCATTCAGCAGAGGGCCTACATTGCCTCTAGCATTAGTTTTCTCTGAAATGTATTTGAAGAAGTTTTTTATGTTATCTTTGACCCCCCTTGCAAGATTGAGATCCAACAAGACCGTAGCCTTCCTGGTTGCTTCCCTACATTCTCTGACAACAGTCTTATACTCCTCCCAAGTGGCCAGTCCCTCCTTCTGTGATCTTTAGACTCTCTTCTTCCACTTAAGGTTTCTTAGCAGTTCCTTACTTAACCATTAAGGTCTCCTGGCTCACCTTCTTGATTTCCGACTTGCTAGGATGCTCTGATTTTGAGCTTGGAAGACGAGGTCCTTAAATGTTAACCAAATTTCATGTGCCACTCTGCCTTCTAGTACCCTGTCCCATGAGATTTCCCTCAGCAATTGCTTGAAAAGGCCAAAGTTGGTCCTCCTGAAATCCAGGGTTGTAGTTCTGCTTGATATCCTGTTTCTACCAGACAAGATCTTGAACTCCATCACCTCGTGATTGCCAAAGACAAGGTTCTCAAACTTCACTGCTTCAACCAGACCCTCCTTGTTGGTGAGGATAAGATCCATCAGTGCTCCACTTCTACCTGGCTCCTCCAGCATTTTCTTCAAGAAATTATCATCAATGCACTGGAGGAACCTCCTGGGCTGTGTCTGGCTGAGTAGCACTTCCAGCAAATATCTGGGTACTTAAAATCCTCCATGAGAACCAGGGCCTGTGATTGTGAGGTTGCTGATTGTTAGCTGCCTGTAGAAGGTCTCATCAATTTCCTGGTTCTGATCAGGTGGCCTATAATAAACACCCACAACTGTATTACCCATGTTAGCCTGTCCTTTAATTTGCACCCACAAGCTCTTGGCTAGCCCCTCATCTACCCATGGACAGAACTCGAGACATTCTAGTTGCTCCCTCACAGAAAGAGCAACAACAACACCTCGCCTTGCTGACCTGTCTTTTCTAAAAAGGACATAGCCATCCATGACCAAATTCCAGTCATGTGAGCTGTCCCACCATGTCTCTGTAATTGCACCAGGTCACAACCCCTTGACTGCACATGGATTTCTAACTCTTCCTGTTTATTCCCCATGCTGCGTTCATTGCTGTACAAGGATTTCAGAGATGGAGTTGAGTACATAGTTTTCAGCCTTGAAGGGAAGTAGACCCTCTGTTTATCTAAGATGTTGACACACTGCTCCTCAAGTGTTGGGCTATTACAACCAGGGTTGTTAGTGGCAAAGCCAGCTAACAACCTCCATTTTAACTAGTTTAAAGCTGCTCTGGAGTAAGAAAAGAAATCTCAAAAGACAAATATCCCAAGATGCATCATTTTGAAACAAGAAAGAAACAGTAACTACATGGCAAAAGAAACTTGAAGCAGATCTGAAGCCTAATCTGACAGGCAGGCACAGCAGAGTGAAGAGTTAAAATGAAGGAAGGAAGCCTCACAGCTGAGAGCAAACTCAAAAGCATCAGACTCAAAATAATCACTTTACCATGATTTTGATCCAATGTGTGAATGTTACACACACTTGGATTGTGCCTGCCTCATGCAAGGCTATGTCTTCCCAATTTTGGGTAAAGCAAGACTATGGCTTCACCTAATATGGTCAAGCTTGGCTAACTGCCATTCTGACCAGCTATTCTTTATCCAAAGACCCATTAGTCTCAGACTATATTGATAGACAGAGATAAGCATGTAACACAATGTCCTCTGCCATTATATTAATGCTTGCTTGCTTGCTGCTTGCTGCTGACACTATTGCTCTCTGCTTCTGGCAGTGTTCTGCCTCATTGCCCTATTGCATCCTGAACTGCCTGGAAGCTGCCTGCTTCGAGCTGACCAGTAACGGGCTCTAAATGCCTCCACGCAATAGGCCTGCATAGCCAGCATGACATTATGCTGAGACTGCATATTGCAAGACATCCTGCCTATACCTGCCAAGATGAGGAGCCCTGGAAGGGACACACAGATCATCCAGAGAAATCAGGATAAGGTCAGAGATTGTCTGCCTTCTGTCTCCAGCATCCTGTGAAGCCTGGGAAGAAACAGAAGCCTCAGCAGCTGACAAGACATAAACAGCAGTCCCTGAAAGTGTTTGGGTGCTGTCTGAAGTTGTAGCTAGTGCTGTGAGTGGGGAGATAATTTTTGTGAGTAAATACTTAAAATTCTCTGGTAATTCACCAATTGTCTTCTGCCTTAAACCAGTAAGGAGCTCCTTAATTCCATCTAGTGGACAAACAGTATATTGACCGCAAGAACCTTCTCTTCCAGTTTAAGTGGGTTTAAATGCTTATATTTTGCTAGTTACTTCTTAAACATTCTAGATCCTATGCTATCATTTGTATAATGTTTCCATGACTGTGTGAAGAACCAATTATTATTAGAATTAGCAGTCCAGGGGGCAAGACTCCTGCATATTGAAAATTAATAAACAATATCCATTTTGAAAAATACCACCTCACATCAATTAATTACCCCTCTGTTACACAGCAAAGGCAAGAAAATCATAAGCAGCCTTGTGGTTATTCCAGAAAAAGGCCATTCTGGAAGGTTCTAACAAGTGACATATTGATATAATTCATAGTGAGTAGGGTAGTGACTATGCCACTGCATTTTGACATTGCTTTTTGCATTTGCAACTAGACACCTTCCAACATTTGTATCTATCTTATCAAATGGGCACTATTATTACCAATAGTTACTAGGCACTCTTCATTAGCTCCAGCAGTCAAGCGTCGTATTACCAGGAGGAAAACTTGCAATAAGTTCACTTAGCACCCTATGTATCAAAGTTAGAGCACACACACAGTATATTTGGTATAAACAAGAAAAAGAGTTTCAAAGTTATGAATAGAAAAGTGCTTCCCCTTTGCATTCAGAACATACTTTTTAAGAAGGGAATGATGACATTTTACCTATCCTGCAAGAATTCTTGACATTTTCACTGACTTGAATTAAGTAAAATTTTCAGGCCTTAAAGAAAAGCTTTGGTGAGCAAAAACCTCATTCAAATCAAATAAAATGGAGTCAGCCAAACACTTCAATAATTCTGAAGACCTGTTATATTTAATCTATAGAATTTTCTATAGATCATGTTTCCACTCCAAATAATTATCTGTTTAGAGTATTCTCAAAGCTGTTCTTTAAGTGGAAATATTCACTTTTACACTTCTTTTCAGTAATAGTAATCTCTTTGAAAGGGACCTTTATGCACAATCAGTTTGTACTTTAATGACTCAAGCATTTCCCTCTGAAAAAGTAATTTGAAATATATTCAGCCAGCTGTGCTGCTATTGATATAACTGAAGGATACCTTTTTGCAAGGCTCATCTTCTGAAATAGTCATACCATAATCAAAGGATATTGAAGGAAATCTCAGACATATTAAGCAAAATGGGAGGAAATTTAAGTACCTTCATGGAACAGGTCTCATGATTACCTTACCTTGGCACTATTAGAAATATAATTTTAAAACATACTTAAAAATATTTTGATGTACAGAAGTACATTATTTGCTCTAGTTGCACATCTTGGTATTGTTAGCAGTCTCTAGGGCACAGCTTCATTTACTAAAATGTGGCTATAACACATCCAGCAAGTCCCACAAGAGTTCTGAAATCAAAGGCCGTTCAGAACAAAATTGTCCAATTATTTTTTTTAATAGCTGATTGTATTTGATAAATGTGCATTGTGTTTGAAAATAGGAATAGGATGAATACACTGAGGAATACCACTTTAATGGTTAGATTATGTTACTGTAAAAGACAGTCAGGTAACTAAGCCATTTGGATTGGATAAAATCATGTTGGGATTATTCCACATTATCTACACTCTGAAGTACCATTGCCCTCTTTTCTCTTTCTGACTCAGTCCTTCAGGATTCTTTATCTGTTTCCTTTGAGTTTCTTTCTCATTTTCTTCAAAACTCAGAAAGGAATTACTCCAGTTTTGTCCTCAAACATTTCTTCATCTAAATCATAATTACCCATACAACGTATTAATGTCTCCACAACACACTGGGGACAAAAAAAAAAAAAAAAAAAGGAAGGAAGAATGAAAATAAGACATTTCAATGTAGTAAGCTTTTAAAATACCCTTTGGAGATTCAGAAGGTTACAGAAGAAAAAAAGAAAAAGGAATATAGCAGCTATCTTTGTTACTGGGACTTGGTATAAACTGAAATTGTGTTCTAGGAAATGAGCCCACCCACCTAAAACAGATTTGTAATGTTCTTTTATGTCTTAATTCAAGTGTAAAACACAAAATAATTGAAATATTAATCACCCAAATAATTGAAGCAGCTGAGCTGTATGAATAATTGTGTTTCATGGTGGTTTTATATTTTCAGTTCATTGATGAAATACCTTTTAAAAGAAAATTGACTGATTAAAAAAAAAAAAAGAAAGAAAGAAAGAAAAAAACAAAATCCCACAAACAAAAGAAAATGAAAACTTTTTTTTTTTCTTTCCTGGCTTCTGAGGCCTCATATTTACTCTGACTCTGATCAATACCTCACTGGCATTTCTGGTTGCCTCCTCTCCTCAGAGAGAGAATAAGTGTTATACTAGTACTGCATCATTAAAGGTATTAAAAGGTCAAGGACGCCCCTTCCCTAGAGGTATTTGAGGCCAAGCTGGATGAAGACTTGAGTAGTCTTGTCTAATAAAACGTACCCCTACCCATGGCAGGAGGGTTGGAACTAGATGATCTTCAAAGTCCTTTCCAACATAAACCATTCTATGAATCTATTAATTGTGGAAAGAAAGATAACTGTCTAGCCAGATCTGTACTACAGGCATTTTGCATCAAGTCATAATTACAGCCTTTGTAGACCATGTAAGGCTGGAGACTCTCAAACTTCACATTTATACAGTGGAAAGGCATCCAGAAATCAAGACACTGCAGTAATATAGTCAGTCACTCTCGCTCTCATTCAGTTGCCAGTGCAATAAAACACCTGCTTTCTGGAGCCTTAAATCTTTGCAATATTCAAGAATCACACAAATGTATTTCTGTTCTAAGTGGAATAGGCAGGCTTGGACAGCATGAATACTTTATATATTGTTTACATACGTTACACATTTTTCCTGCCTTCAGCAAGATTAAATGTATAGGAAGCCAGGACCCACACCTAGGCTTAGTATTTCTGATTACAGGTCTAAAATATCCTGAATCAATGAGCTGGACTCAGAGTATAGAATCACAGATAAAAGCACAGGAATATAGGACAAGAGAACATCTCTAAGTCTCAAAATGCTTGTCTTTTAAGTAGGAGCTTTTAAATCAAAGTTTTACCTCCTCCCACTCTGAAATCTAAGAGAAGCTTTAAAATAAATAGAGAAAACTTATTTTCCTGAAGCTTGTGGTTTTTGCTAGTAACAGGCATTTTTTTCACCACAGCCTCATGGCTGTGAATTGTCTGCTTGAGGGCACTTGTAGCAAAAGACTCTGAGAGAATTTATATTTTTCTCAACGCCATTAATTAAGACATGAAAGAAAATTATTTCACATTTTTTCAAAATATAAAATGTTCTACTAATTAGAAGTTTCAGAAGGCTGCTAAAATAATTTTCATGAGCAAATTTGATGTATCCTTAGAGGTATCAGTGATCTTCATGAAAACAGACAAAATTTAAGTAGACTCCTTATCTGGAAGTCAGTGGTAATATTCTCAGTGGTATCAGTGAGGAGAAATCAGGCCTAGAGTAAGTGGTTTTTTTTTTAAATTGAACCCTAAAGTATCCTCACTGACTATGTGACTGTGCCATACAGGAATGGTACCCAGTGAAGTCTTTGCTATAGCACTAGATAGATAATGGAAAAAAAATCAGCAAACAGCTAGAGAAACAAAGGGTTTCACATCTTCCAAGCACTACATCAGGAATGGCTTTCATATGCAGAAGTGCATCTTTCTGTCATTTTTCTCTATCTAGGCAAGTACTTGCATCAGCTGCAGCAGGATGAAACATGCTTTGCAAAACTCTCTTCTGCCATCTGTTTTGTGCAGTGCAGTCTGCAGCACAAACTGTACACATGGTTCATTATAGGACAGTTTGCTCTGTTCTCATTACTGATTCTGGTCCAGAGAAATTGTGTGTAAGTTTACCAGGGCAAAAGCGTTGTCTCTTTTTTCTGTTCCCCACACCTTCTGCCAATCAGTAGCACTATTTATCCCCACTTCCTAATTGTCTGGACCAGCATCATCTCATCCCATTCACACACCCATAGTAGTGATTTAGCCCTTAGCAAGTAAGCTTAGCAGTCATGGATCACAACTGAAGACTGATATTCTTGCTAGATTGCTCTTTGCATAATGGATTGGTTCAGTTACTTGATGGAGCTATTTGAGGAGAAATATATTATCCTTAATGAGCAAAGGGGCTCTTGTCCTCTACGAGTAACGGACCGATCTTTTATGAAACATTGGCCTCCTGCTCAACTTCTGGCAAAGAGCTGTGCCTTTAGTTTTTTAATTTGTCTATTTTTTATTGATTCTGCCTCCTTGCGGTTGCCAGTAATTTTATCTTCTTCATTTTATTATCATCATGACTTATGTGATCTCTTGAGATTTATTTATACTACTCCTATCACTTCCTTCTTAATTTGTTGCTGTATTAATTAAAAATCACATAAATACTGAAATATTAATTTTTTATAAAAGTTTGCCACAGTTCTATAAGCCATAGAGCTGTCCACTACATGTAATACATGTGCATAAAAAACAATGTATTCACTGTAACAGAATTATCAAAACGAACATTCATGTAGCACACACACATGCCAGATGCAGGCAAAACATATGCATGCAATCAAAGCAATAAATATCATTTATCATTCTCAAATACTAAAAAGAATTCAGTGTACAGAATACTAAATGCAGTCATTTATGATGATTAACTAATCCCTCTCACCTTCCTCTGTCTCAGACTCCCCTAGTTCACTCCATCTGCTTGTGAATTTAACCGGAAAACAAGAGTAGATCTTCCATGTACATAAATTAATGTTGCAGCATGTGCAATACAATGTAATCTACACAATAACACGGCTCACACAAATTTACATTTTTGTTTATTTCAATTAGCAACAGTCCCTTACTTTCTGCTAAATTCTATTTCCTCAACTATCAATGAAAATTAGCTGCACAAAATGCTCTTGGCATGTCTGAAAGGACACATTAGGAGCCACAGAGTTTTACATCTAACGGCCACCCTTGACTAAGTCTAAAAAGGCACAAGTGATTAGTCTTTCTCTAAATCTGCTGTTTGCCAGGAATTCCTTCCCTGGAATTCAATGAGAATTTTGCCATTGGCTTAAAGAGGAGAGGATGATGACTTGCCTCATTTTTATTGCTGATCCTATAAGACTAATTGCGAGGCTAAGCATTCATCTTGGACACAGTGCAAAATACAGATCAACACACATTAGGACACAGGATAATGAATTTGCTGTGAATCTCTGTTGTAAATGCCAGAACTAGATTTACAGATTTTGACTTACCAGGAAGCTTCTTTATTTACACAAAAAGGCATGATTAATACCAGAAATAATGTTTTAATAGACTTGATCTTGAGCAGTGTATTATTGAAGATATAGCATAAGGAGAATACAGAACTCCTGAGGTCAAGGCTCTGGCATCACAAATGAGACCTTCATCTTCTGGGTTTAAATCTTTTAATATAGAAAAGAAAAACCTGCCAATGTGGTAGCACAAGAACCTTGGCCATTTGCTCCAGTACACCAGATGCTAACCTTGACTGCTTAAACCACCAGGAACCATTTCCTTTGGTTTGCAGTTTTTCTTCACCAGACTCAGAAAGTAACTGCTGATTACATGATGCCACAGAAATCTAGTAGTAGTCTGGTGAAAATCTTCAAGCTACTTCAGAAGTATTGCAGGGTAGACAACAACAGAACCTGGCCATGGGGTCAGTGAAATTCTACATCATGTTTTCTGCAGTGTAGTGATTTTTTAATTAAAAAGTGACACTGAAGCATTTATTTTCCCTTGATACATGGATGCCTCATGTGGAAATGAACACTGACATACATTAGGAAAGTGTTAAGAAAAGTTTCCTACTGAAACCTGTAAGAATACATGAATGGCAAACCATTACAACAAGAAAGAGACTAAACACTAATGAAGTATTCAACAGCTGTTGCATAATTTTTACTTGGATTGCTACCAGATGTCTGAAAGATGTTTGGAAGGTCATAAGGAGGAGGCAGAAATAAGATTTAACATGAACAAGTATGGAAAGGAGCACCTAGCTATGAAGCAAGCCTGAAGTTACATGAGGGCCAAGCCCATCACAAATCATCTCATAGAAAGGACATCATACTCACCAGTGGGCTGCAGCAGCATCTGCCACCAGGCTATGCCAAAGCCCTGTGACTTGAATGAATACTGAATAATCATTAATTTTACCCTACTACCTCCTGCTAAGTAATGGGAAGGCAAGTAATCTCTTCATAGGAGGAGGATTATCCACTCACCATTCTCATTTGTCACTTATGTTATACGTGTACACCACACGAGTCAAGCACGATGGCACTGTTAGATTGCAAACTTTTAAACACAACATCAGGAAAAAAATGTGAAGAAAATCCTGTGCCTGGAAAGGGGAATAAGTACTGTGTGTTGTCCAAGAGAAATGAAGTGTAATTGCTGCTGCCTGCATCATCTTGACATTTGTGATTAGCTCAACTCAGTCAATTCAGAATGTGACTGGTGGATAATTTTCCAGAATTACTGGGAGCAGTGGGAAATCTGGCAAGTGCAAATAGCACTTGAAAAGATGCAGACTGCCCACTGGGAAAACAATCAAACAAAACCCAAAACAAACCAACCAACCAAAAAAACCCAAAACACCAAGCTTTGTGGTACCGTTGACTTGCTGGAGGGCAGAGATGCCATCCAGAGGGAGCTGGGCAGGCTGGAGAGGTGGGCCCAGGCTAACCTCATGAAATTTAACAAGGCCAAGTGTAAGGTCCTGCACCTGGGTCACTGCAATCCCATGCACAAATCCAGGCTGGATGTTGAGTGGCTGGAGAGCAGCTCTGAGGAAAAGGACCTGAGGGTCTGGATGGATGAGAAGCTCAACATGAGCTGACAGTGTGCACACGCAGCTCAGACAGGCAACTGTATCCTGGGCGGTATTAAGAGCAGCATGGCCAGCAGGGCGAGGGAGGTGATTCTCCCCCCTTTACTCTCCTCTTGTCAGACCCCACCTGGAGTACTGTGTGCAGTTCTGGAGCCCCTAGCACAAGAAGGACATGGAACTGCTGGAGAGAGTCCNACAGGAGGGCTGGGGAGGGACTATTCACAAGGTCTTGTAATGACAGGATGAGGGGGAATGGGTTCAAATTGGCAGAGGAGAGATTTAAACAGGATGTTAGGAAGAAATTCTTCACAGTAAGAGTGATAAGGCACTGGAACGAGTTGCCCAGGGAGGTTGTGGCTGCTCCCTCCCAGGATGTGTTCAAGGCCAGGCTGGATGAGGTCTTGAGCAACCTGATCTAGTGGGAGTTTGGAACTGGATGATCTTTAAGGTCTCTTCCAACCTAAACCATTCCATGATTCTATGATTCTAAAACCCAAAACTAACAAAAAAACCACCACCCACACTTAAAAAGAGGCCCAAATGCACAAAAATAATTACAGGTAAGGGAGAAATACATTACATGTATCTGCCACCTGGTTCTAGGAAAAAAGTGTCAGATTTTTGTTTTGAGAAGAAAAAAGTTGAGAAGAAAAAAGTGTCAGATTTTTGTTTTATACTATACATAGGTTTCCACACCATTATGTCACTAAAGTTAAGACCTAACCACATCAGGAACTATTACCTGAAAATAAACAAGCACTGAATCTCCTTTTCAAGATTTAAAGCTTCATCCAGACACTAGGGATTATCAAAACCATTATGTCACTCTTCAAGAAAATACCTAGGCTATAATAAGCTTTGATATTAAAATTTTCTATTCCAGTTATAGTTAGATCACGACTGAGAGTTCACCATTTCTTTTTTCTTCCTTAAAGAAGAAGAGTGACATAATTATTCAGAAATGCCACAAACAATTTTCACCAAAAGCACTGTTCAGAAAACATTTTAAATGTTCAAACATTCAGTGAGATAGAAACATCATCTGAATAATAAACAAACTCTTAGGAAATGGACCATGCTTAATATTTAGTTGTCAGTTCTTTACACTGTCGATTCCATTTCAGAACTGCACCATGACTGACACTACACTTTCACACGGGAAAACTCTTAGAATACTGACCTTCAGGACCAAAATTTTGAGCATCTCTCTGTTTCCTTGGGGAATGTTTACTCATAGAACAAATACTGGCATATTCCTTACTTCAGTAGTAATTATTGCCACTTCAGCAGAACCAGTGGAATTATACTTTCCAAAGGTCGTCTTCTGAAAACTCAGCAGATGACACTACAACTGAAAGTAAAGGGAAAAGAAAAGAAGAGGGGGGAAAAAGGATGGGGAAAAAAATTAAAAAGAAAAAAAAAAAGGGGGG
>VWZI01014637.1:0-10280 GCA_013396835.1 Psilopogon haemacephalus
CTGGAACTAACACTTCCACTCTGTTAAAAGTTCAGAGAATCACAATGAGTTGAAACTGGAACTAACACTTCCACTCTGTTAAAAATTCGAGGATCAGATTCCTTGGGGCTGCTCTGGCAGCTTCGCACCGTGTCAGCCGCACAAAGCAAAGCAGAGCTCGTTGAACCAGCCTCTCACACCTGGTTTGCAGCTGTTTTGCATCTCTGCGACTATTTGAACTGAATTTCTAGCTCAGACATAGACAAAAAGGGAACAGAAAAACTTAGAAGTGGAAGGTCTGAGTGGAGAGTCGAGCATTGTAGGGATAGGCCATGTAACAGCAACAATGGATAAGTTCATATTGTAAAGGGTTAACCCCTCCTGAAGGCTAGCCTGAACCTGATCCCAGGTGATCCTGATTCCTCCCAGGGGGTGGCCTGCCCTGCCCCTAGGTGCAGCGGTTTGCCCACTCCCCCTTCCTGTCTGGACTCCCTATAAAAAGCAGAGGACCTACCCAATTCTCTGTTTTGCTTTTCACTTCCTGCCTCTACCTCATCAGCCATCAACCTCCTGCCTTTCCTCTTGCTCCATATTTGCCACGTGGTGTTACCATCAGCCACCTTCCACCCACTTGCATCTACTGGCTGTATAGTTATATTTTGTAATTTGTTTCCCTTTCCCTAGATTTTTCTGACTCCCCTTAACCTAAAACACCTTTTATTTATTGTTAAAGTTTTCTTTTAACTTCCAAATTAGGGTGAATGGAGCAAAGCTGGAGGTGGGGAGATTGAGGCTGGAGGTGAGGAGGAAGTTGTTGAGCATGAGAGTGGTGAGAGGCTGGAATGGGTTGCCCCTGCAGGGAGGTGTTTGGGGCCAGATCCCTGGAGGTGTTTTTGGCCAGGCTGGCAGAGGCTGTGGGCAGCCTGCTCTAGGGTAGGGTGTCCCTGGGCATGGCAGGGGCGTTGGGGCTGGCTGCTCCTTGTGGATCCCTTCCAACCATGACTGATTCTAGGATTCTATTTCCTTCTGGCTGAATCCTGCATGGAGCAGTACCCAGAGAAGAGGAGGCTCCCAGATGACCTTCTTATGGCCTTCCAGGATCTGAAGGGAGCCTACAAAAATGCTGGGGAGAAACTTTTTAAGCTATTAGGTAGTGACAGGACTAAAGGTAATGGAGCAAAGCTGGAGGTGGGGAGATTGAGGCTGGAGGTGAGGAGGAAGTTGTTGAGCATGAGTAGTGAGAGGCTGGAATGGGTTGCCCCTGCAGGGAGGTGTTTGGGGCCAGATCCCTGGAGGTGTTTTTGGCCAGGCTGGCAGAGGCTGTGGGCAGCCTGCTCTAGGGTAGGGTGTCCCTGGGCATGGCAGGGGGGTTGGAACTGGCTGATCCTTGTGGTGCCTTCCAACCCTGGCTGATTCTATGATTCTATGAAATTGAATGAAGGCTATTCTTTGGGCTTTGGGAGGCTACCTAGAACAAAGACAAATATAATTTCATTGGAGCATCAAGAGCTTTATGCCTGGAAGCACAGCTTGTACTTTCTCCTTACTGCTTCTGCTGTGCCTGCTGCTATCTTTCCCCCCACGACTGTATTTTGGCTGCTGCTGCTTTGATCCCCTTCCCCATCCTCCTTAAGGTTATTATTTTTCTGTAGTAGTTTATTCTCCTTGCACTGTTATATTTAGTTTAAACTATAAGAAAACACAATTTCATTTTACCTTGTGGTGGTTTGGGAGTTCCTTGTACCACCCCCTCCCTCTGAAATTGCCCAGACTAGACTCAGCCTGCTGGAAGTTAAGGAAATGAAGCTTTATATTCACAGCTTGGCAGAATATACAAGCAGATATTGACAATATAGTATAGGTATTTACAGGTATCACCACAGCCCTCCTAGAGATCAGAGTCCTTAAGAGGGGTTTCCAACCACCCTACCACCTTCCTCCCATTTCCCAGTCTTATCTCACTATCTGTATTATGAGCCAGGTAAATGAGTCAGATCAGCCAGGGGTGGTAAGCAGCAGAAACTGGTTAATGAAGTTACACAGATCCAGCTACGAAGGCAGAGAGAGAGAGAGATGCAGCAGCCAGAGCAGCTCAAACTGCCCTCTCTTATCTTTGCTTGGGTTCTAACATTTAGAATCCTAGAATCACAGAAAGGTTTAGGTTGGAAGGGAGCTCAAAGCTCATTCAGTTCCAACCCCCCTGTGCCATAGGCAGGGACACCTCCCACTAGAACAGGTTGCTCAAGGCCTCATCCAGCCTGGCCTTGAACACCTCCAGAGAGGGAGCAGTCGCAACCTCTCTGGGCAACCTGTTCCAGTGTCTCACCACCCTCACTATCCCATTTCTACCATTTCAGTGTGCAAATGAGTGAAGGAGACACTGGAATGTTTTCCTTTTCCAGCCTATAGTCTAACTTCTCATTAAAATCTTCCAAGTAGTTCGAACCAGCACCTCCTGACTTTCCCCAAATCCGTGTTGTAGTGAGTTTAGTGGGGGAGGGATCTGCTCTAACCTGGTGCAATCTCTGAAGTGGTGCAGAGCACCAGCAGCTGCTGCTGGGTCTGCTTCTATGTGCATAGCAGGCAGCTGCTGGTGCTGGTAGCAGTGAGGTGGTTCTGAGTGACCCCAGCGTGAACTGTGTGAGTGATGTTTGGTAATGCTGGGGCTGGGCTGCTGGCAAGGAAAAGCTGCTAAATTTTTCTCTCTAACAAGGACATGGCTAAGAGCCCTCACTGAGCAAATGTTTCTCATTTGGTTTCCTTTGAAGCACAGAAAGGTATCAGAAGGCAGGGAAAAAGCTTTTCTGCTGCTAGAGCCCAGCTGACTTGCAGTGAAACCTAAGGTCGCTTCTCCTGCTAATGTTTCTTACCTCCTGTCCAGTGTTTCTCTGCTTCACAGAGCTCTTTGCTAGCAGTCCCTTTGGATCATGTTTGTCTTCAGACAGCAGATTTCCAAGGGGCGAGGCCTCTGTCTCTAGTGCCTCTGCCTTCTTTTCGTGGCTGACACAGCATCACTGTGTGCATCGACCCTTACCAAAGCACTGCTTTGCTCTTTCCTGGCATCTCCAAGAGCTGAAGTCACAGACATGCCAAAGCTCTTAGTGACCTGGAGAGAACTCCTAGATTTGTGCCAAGGACAGGTCACCTCAAATGCTGTGCTGGTTTGTGCTAATTGGAGAATCTGAGTGAGAAATTAGACTATTGGCTGAGAGAGGCAAACACAGGATGGCACTGCACCCAGAGCTCTACTGAGAAAGAAAAAAAATAAAATTGTTTTAAGGTATTGTACCCAAAACATTAGATATCAGAGGGTTTCTGACTGCTCTGGCTGCGGCTGCTTCTCCTTGCATGCTCTCCTTTGTCCCCCTGCCTTGGTAGCTAATTCTCAGTAATTCTACTAATTTCTTTCCTGCTACTAACCCCCCCTGGCTGATCTACCTCAGCTTATCTGCAGCATCAACAGGTGGTGAGATAAGACTGGGGAAGGGGGGAAAAGGTGTTAGGGGGTGGTTGGTTACCCCTCTTGGGGATTTGGGTCTCTGGCAGGGCTGTGGTGTTTCTGTATTACCTTTTCACTGTATAGATCTGTAAATATCTGTTATACCTTGTAAATATCTGCTTGGATATTGTGCATTGCTGTAAATATAAAAGCTTCATTTATTAACTTCCAGTGTCCTGAGTCCTAGCCTGGGGTTTATAAAAGTGGGGGGGCAGGGAACAGCTTAAACCACTACAAATGCCTTCCTTGGAGTTTTTCCTCTGGAAATACTTACTTCCCAATACAAGACTATGTGGTCTGTGTTTGTGAATCACAGAAGCAACATGCAGATTGGCAAAGCCCCTCAGGATTCACCAAGTCCTACCTAGAACCCTGCTCTGCAAGATTCACCTTAAATCATAGCCCCAAGCACCACCTTCAGAACACCCTTAAACACATCCAGGGTTGGTGAGTCCACCACCTCCCTGGGCAGCTCATTCCAGTCTCTGACCACCCTCTCTGTGAAAAACATTTTTCTAATGTTCAGTCTAAACCTCCCCAGCCTCAGCTTGAGACCACTGCCCTTTATTCTGTCTCCAATTACCTGTGAGCAGAGCCCAGCACCAACCTCTCCACAATGTCCCTTCAGATAGATGCAGACAGCCATGAGCTCTGCCCTCAGCCTCCTCTTCCTCACACTAACCATCCCCAGCTCCCTCAGCCTCTCCTCACAAGATTTCCTCTCCAGGCCCTTCCCAGCTTCCCTGCCCTCCTCTGCACTGGCTCCAGCACCTCCACATCTCTCTTGTCTTGAGGTGCCCAAAGCTGGACACAACCCTCCNCAAAAGCTGGACACAACCCGCCAGCTGTGTCCTGCCCAGAGCAGAGCCCAAGGGGACAATCCCCTCCCTGCTGCTGCTGGACACAGCATTTCTGCTGCCAGCCAGGATGCCTTTGGCTTTCTTGCCCACCTGGGGACACTGCTGGCCATTTTTTCCCTGAAAAACTTTTCCCTAATGTCCAATCTAAACCCCCCCAGTCTCCCCCTGAGACTGTTCCCCCTTGTTCTGTCTCCAGTTACCTGCGAGAAGAGAATCATAGAATGGTTCAGGTTGGAAAGGACCTCAAAGATCATCCCGTTCCAACCCCCTGCCATAAGCAGGGACACCTCCCACTAGAGCAGGTTGCTCAAGGCCTCACCCAGCCTGGCACAGTTAAGTTGTCCTCCTTCCAGGCAGGGGTGTAGACAAAACCTTTAAGTTCTCAGTGCTGAGCTTCTCCCACACCTTTGTTAAGTTCCTTCTTTGTGAGCTGAGGAGAGGATGTTAAGTAGGGGCTTCATGGGACTTCCTCCAAGTGGAGGATGCTGATGGTTGGAGGCTCAGGGTGCTGTTGGCCTTCTTGGCCACATTGGCATGATACTCAGGTACATCATTGACCATCTGTCATCCATCACCCTCGGGTCCTTCTCTGCCAGGCAGCTTTGCTACCAGGGTGAGGAAGGGCTTGTGCTGTTACCTAGCAATATTTGACCCCCCCACCCACCCTTGATTAATTATACCAAGTTTTGGAATGTAGTATTGGATGCCTTGGAAAGCTGTTTTGGGCTATCAGCATTTCAGGAGGGTTTTGCATTCTGCATGCAGTGTTTCCGGAGTAGGTTGGCATGCAAATGACTTTGCTTAGTGTAATTTTCTTCTAAGCATCCCAACTGCAGAAAGAATGCATCAGACAAACAGCCCTAGCTGAATAAAGCTGGCACCAGCCCAATTCTTTTATGCTTCTTCAAGAAGAAAAGGCCTGTGCTGATTTTCTGTGACCATAAGTGCTGCAGAGGAGTCTTGGTGCATTCAGGTTCTTCGTAGAGGCTGCAAGGAGAGGGAGCAGACATCCACATCCTATGATGTGCCAAGGGTGAGTTAGGTTAACCAGTTCTCTCCTTGTCTCCTGCTTTCCTGTGGGGACATGATAGCCTGGCATGTACTCAGATTTCATACACTCAGAGAAATCATCAGAGCTGGAGGAGACCTCAAAGATCATCCAGTTCCAACCCTGCTGCCATGGGCAGCGACACCTCACACTAGATCAGCTTGCTCAGGGCCACATTCAGCCTGGTGTTAAAGAACTCCAGGGATGAGGCTTCCACCACCTCCCTGGGCAACCTGTTCCAGTGTCTTACCATCCTTCAGGGGAAGAACTTCTTCCTAGTAACAGACTGGATGTGAGGAGGAAGTTGCTGAGCATGAGAGTGGTGAGAGGCTGGAATGGGTTGCCCCTGCAGGGAGGTGTTTGGGGCCAGATCCCTGGAGGTGTTTTTGGCCAGGCTGGCAGAGGCTGTGGGCAGCCTGCTCTAGGGTAGGGTGTCCATGGGCATGGCAGGGGGGTTGGGACTGGCTGCTCCTTGTGGTCCCTTCCAACTCTGACTGATTCTATGAATCTATAATCTGAATCTACCCACTTCTAGTTTTGCTCCTTTACCTCCAGTCTTATCACTACCTGGCAGCCAAAAAGTCCCTACCCAGATTTCCTGTGGATACTGGAAGGCCACAATAAGGTCACCTTGGAACCTTCTCTCCAGACTCAATAGCCCAAACTGTAATTGACTTCATAGGCGAGGTGCTGCAGCCCTCTGCCCCTCCTCATGGCTCTGTTAACAAAGCAGTGCGTGCAGTGCAGCTCTAATCTTGCCTGGTTCTTTGTGCTTTCACCTCATCACCTTTGGCCATTTGGGGGAATTTATCTTCTTCTAATGATTAGAGGCAGTTGGGGGTGGGAGGATGGACTGTCAGTAGTCTAAAGGGTTCCTCTGAGCTGGTGTCCTTGGCTCAGAGGATGCCAGGGGTTGGAAGGGACCTCTGGAGATCTTCCAGTCCAGCCTCCTTGCTAACAAGCTTCCACACCTCTAAGTTAAATGTCTCACGAGTTTTGCAGTGCCAAGTCAGTGATGGCCAATGGTGTGGTGTAGATTCCCACCATGAAGAGCCAAATCCTGTGTTTGTGATTTTTGCACCACCTGTTGGTTTCTGCTGGCCTCCCCTGTTCCAGGCAAGGTGTTCTGGCTCAAAATATAAAGGAGCTGAAGCAACCTTTGCCACGTGCTTAAAACCAGAATAGTGCAGTGACAGCTGCAGAGCATCACTGCTGCTCTTCACCAACCAGTCTCTAATTCTTGGCCACCCATCTTGGTGACATACATGAGGAACCCTAAAAAGATCCCAGATTTCAATGGATTTAGTTTTTTGTTCCAAAAGAGAGGGGGGAAAATAAAAGGACCATCTAGGATATGTTTCATAGATTTGTTATCCAAGCCACAAAAGGAACAATTTTCCACCTTGGTTTCTTTCTCTTCGTTTCTTCCCAAAGATCTGTGATCTGTGTTTGCTAAGGGGGGGAAAAAAAAGTCTCTCTGAGCTTAATTCTGTTTGTTTTCAGTTCATCAGGCACCACCCAGGAGGGTCAATATTATTTCAGTGGAAACCTTGTGCAGAAGGCATAGCAGGTGTGGAATCATTTAGAGTCAGAGAATCATAGAATCAACCAGGTTGGAAGAGAGCCCCAAGATCATCCAGTCCAACCTATTACCCAACGTTTTCTAATCAACCTGTGGCACTCATGCAGCCTCCTTTGAAACACCTTCAGGGACAAAGACTCCATCACCTCCCTGGGCAGCCCATACAATCACAGAATGGTTTAGGTTGCAAGAGACCTCAAAGATCAGCCAGTTCCAACCTCCCTGTGCCATAGGCAGGGACACCTCCCACTAGAACAAGTTATAGAATCATAGAATCATGGAATGGTTTAGGTTGCAAGAGACCTCAAAGATCATCCAGTTCCAACCCCCCTGTGCCACAGGCAGGGACACCTCCCACTAGATCAGGTCACTCAAGGTCTCATCCAGCCTGGCCTTGAACACCTCCAGAGAGGGAGCAGCCACAACCTCTCTGGGCAACCTGTTCCAGTGTCTCACCACCCTCACTCTGAAAACCTTCCTCCTCACATCCCGTTCAATTTCCATTCTGCCACTTCAAACCCATTCCCCCTCGTCCTGTCATTACAAGACCTTGTGAACAGTCCCTCCCCAGCCCTCCTGTAGCCCCCTGCAGATACTGGAAGGTTGCTCTAAGGTCTCCTGGCAGCCTTCTCTTCTCCAGGCTGAAAAGCACCAACTCCCTCAGCCTGTCCTCATAGCAGAGCTGCTGCAGCCCTCTGATCATTTTCATTGCACTTCTCTAGACTCTCTCCAGCAGTTCCATGTCCTTCTTGTGCTGGGGGCTGCAGAACTGCACACAGTGCTGCAGGTGGGGTCTGACAAGAGCAAAGGGGCAGAATCCCCTCCCTTGCCCTGCTGGCCACGCTGCTCTTAATGCAGCCCAGGACACAGTTGCTGTCTGGGCTGCATGTGCACACTGTTGCCCATTCCAATGCCAGTCACTCTCTCTGGGAAGAACTTCCTCCTAACTTCCAACCCTCTCTCTCCTCAGTGCTTTCTGAGTTCTACATTAAAGTGCTGGCAGCTAAACTCTAGCAGTAGAAGCTGTGACCACAAAAGCAGATATGTCAGTCCTGTCTGAATGGCATCAGCTCTGGGTTACCAAGTCACAGCCTTGCCATTGCTTCCTGTTTCACTCATCCTGCAAATGTTCATTTTCAGCTCAGTGCACATGCACAACAGGATCTGCATTCCAATTCATAACTGCTTGGAACTGACAGCTTGGGTACTTTCCTAGGCAGCAGGACTTGCCTGGACAGCATCAAATGCAGGTTCTTATCTCTACAGGCAGAGAAGCTGATTGAGCCCATGCCTTCCACTGCTGAGATGAACCTGGGGGCAACTAGGGCCTTAGACCAGAGAATCACAGAATGATAGGGGTTGGAAGGGACCTCTGGAGATCATCAAGTCCAACCCCTCAGCCTTCTTTAGCTTCTCCTAAGGAAGGTCACATAGTGACACATGTCCAGGTGAGTTTTGAATGTCTCTGTCATTTCCAGGTGAGTTTTGAACATCTCTGCCCTCTTTAGCTTCTCCTGAGGAAGGTCACACAGTAACACATGTCCAGGTGAGTTTTGAATGTCTCTGCCTTCTTTAGCTTCTCCTAAGGAAGGTCACACAGTGACACATGTCCAGGTGAGTTTCGAATGTCTCTGTCATTTCCAGGTGAGTTTTGAACGTCTCTGCCCTCTTTAGCTTCTCCTGAGGAAGGTCACACAGTGACGCATGTCCAGGTGAGTTTTGAATGTCTCTGTCATTTCCAGGTGAGTTTTGAACATCTCTGCCCTCTTTAGCTTCTCCTGAGGAAGGTCACACAGTAACACATGTCCAAGTGAGTTTTGAACATCTCTTTCATGTCCAGGTGAGTTTTGAACATCTCTGCCTAAGGAAGGTCACACAGTGACACATGTCCAGGTGATATTTGAATGTCTCTGTTGTTTCCAGGTGAGTTTTGAACATCTCTGCCCTCTTTAGCTTCTCCTGAGGAAGGTGACACAGTAACACATGTCCAGGTGAGTTTCGAATGTCTCAGCCTTCTCTAGATTCTCCTGAAGAAGGTCACACAGTGACACTTGTCCAGGTGAGTTTTGAATGTCTCTTTCATGTCCAGGTGAGTTTTGAATGTCTCTGCCCTCTTTAGCTTCTCCTGAGGAAGGTCACACAGTAACACATGTCCAAGTGAGTTTTGAACATCTCTTTCATGTCCAGGTGAGTTTTGAACATCTCTGCCTAAGGAAGGTCACACAGTGACACATGTCCAGGTGATATTTGAATGTCTCTGTTGTTTCCAGGTGAGTTTTGAACATCTCTGCCCTCTTTAGCTTCTCCTGAGGAAGGTGACACAGTGACACATGCCCAGGTGAGTTTTGAATGTCTCTGCCCTCTTTAGATTCTCCTGAGGAAGGTGACACAGTGCCACATGCCCAGGTGAGTTTTGAATGTCTCCAGAGATGTCTCTAGACAGCCTGTTTCAGTGCAGTTTCATCCTCAAAGGAGTTCCTCCACATGTCCAAATGAAATTCTTATGGTCAAGTTTGTGCCCATTACCCCTTCTCCTGCCACTGAAAAAAGCCTGGCCCCATCCTCTTGACACCACCTTTTAAGTATTTGAAAGCATTTATTAGATTCCTCCTTCAGTCTTCTCTTTTCCAGATGAAAAAGCCCCAAATTCTCTCGGTCTTTCCTGTGTTCCTGAAACAAGAGAGATGTTGCAGTGCCCTAATCATCTCTGCAGCCCTCTCCTGCACCCTGTCCAGCAGGGTCCTGCCCTTCCTGGAGGCAGTGTGCAGCATATCATCCTCTGTGGCGTTTTAAAGGGAAGCAGAGGACACCATCACAGTTTTGTGCCATTGACTTCTCTTCCTGTGGAGGAGGCGTGCTCCGCAGATATCTGCCAGATATTACATTTCAAAGAGCCTTAAATGGGAGATGCCTGCCAGCTGAAGCAAACCAGGTTCAGGCAATTAAGCTAGCTCGGCAGGCTTGCTGCTCTGCGCCGAGCTGCCAGTCCAAGCAGATGGCTGGAGGTTTATTTTGTCAGCTGAAAGCACCTTTTTAGGTTGAATATATTGGGCAGTGATGCCATTCGTGTCTCTGATTCTCTGTTCTGAAGCACTTCCCCAGCCCACTCCCACCAGAGAACGGGCAGTAGGCTGCACCTCCACCTGCTATGCCCCCCATGGCTTTGCCTTGCACACCACGCAGCACACACTGTCAACTGTTGGGGCTGTATGGCTGTTATAGAATCATAGAATGATAGAATGGGTTAGGTTGGAAGGGACCTCTGTGGTGGTTTAGCAGTTAACTGCCCCCCCCCCCCTCCTTTTATAAACC
>VWZI01014637.1:19195-29701 GCA_013396835.1 Psilopogon haemacephalus
TGTGCTGGGGGCTGCAGAGCTGCAGACAGTGCTGCAGGTGGGGTGTGAGGAGAGCAGAGCCAAGGGGCACAATCCCCTCCCTTGCCCTGCTGCCCACAGCTGCTCTTGCTGCAGCCCAGCACACAGTTGCTGTCTGGGCTGCACTCACACTGCAGCCTCATCTTCAGCTTCTCATCCACCCCAGACCCCCAGGTCCTGTTCCTCAGGGCTGCTCTCAGCCATTCCCCACCCAGCCTGGAGCTGTGCTTGGGATTGCACCCACCCAGGTGCAGGACCTTACACTTGGCCTGTTTTGAGGTAGAAGAGGTAGCTCAGCACTGGTAAAGCAAAACACTTCAGACTCAACTTTATTAGTGTCATAGAATCATAGAATTATAGAATGGTTTAGGTAGGAAGGGAGCTCAAAGCTCAGCCAGTTCCAACCCCTCTGTGCCATAGGCAGGGACACCTCCCACTAGAACAGGTTAATGATTAAATTTATCATCTCTTTCAAGCCCCATTGTGCTCTGAGACCATTTAACCAGCTGGCAGTAACAGTGGACAAAAAGGACAACTAATGTGTCTGGGACCTTCAGATCAAGATGCTACTAGAGGGAGCTCTGTGCTGAAGGGGCTGCAGCACAGCCCTTTGAGGAGAGGCTGAGGGAGCTGGGGGTGTGCAGCCTGCAGAAGAGGAGGCTCAGGGCAGAGCTCATTGCTCTCTGCAGCTGCCTGAAGGGAGGTTGTGGCCAGGTGGGGTTGGGCTCTGCTCCCAGGCAAGCAGTGACAGAAAATGAGGACACAGCCTCAAGCTGTGTCAGGGCAGGTTCAGGCTGGATGTTAGGAGGAAGTTGTTGGCAGAGAGTGATTGGCATTGGAATAGGCTGCTTGGGGAGGTGGTGGAGTCCCCATCCCTGGAGGTGTTGAAGCAAAGCCTGCATGGGGCAATTAGTGCCATTGGCTAGGGCTGGGTGCTAGGTTGGACTGGCTGAGCTTGGAGGTTCCTTCCAACCTGGCTGATTCTATGATTCCATGCTGAAGGACAGGAGCATCTACCTTGTGAAGAGAGATTGAGAAACTTGGGGCTGTTTTTCCTGGAGAAGAGCAGACTGAGAGGGGATCTCATCAAATTGGGCAGCAGGGCCAGGAGGGGATCCTGCCCCTGTGCTCAGCACTGGGGAGGCCACAGCTGGAGTGCAGTGCTCAGCTCTGGGCCCCTGACTGCAGCAAGGACATTGAGGGGCTGCAGCGTGCCCAGAGCAGGGCAGCCAGGCTGGAGAAGGGCCTGGAGCAGCTGGGGCTGAGCAGGGGCTGAGGGAGCTGGGGGTGTGCAGGCTGCAGCAGAGGAGCCTGAGGGCAGAGCTCATTGCTCTCTGCAGCTGCCTGCAGGGAGGGGGCAGTGAGGAGGGGGCAGCCTCTGCTCCTTGGGGGCAAGGCACAGGAGCAGAGGAAATGTTTCCAAGCTACCCCTGGGGAGGCTCAGGCTGGATGGTAGGAAATATTTCCCACTTTCTCTTCACTGGCTGTTTAAAGCAAACATCAAACTCAGGTGTCTGGCAGGATGAGGAGAAGGATCACCTAAACTGCTGCCACACTGCAGAAACTCAAAAAGGTTCTTGTGGCCAAGAGGGCCAAGGGACAGGAGCAGAGGAAATGATTTGAGGCTGCCTCAGGGGAGGCTCAGGCTTGATGTTGGGAAACCTTTCTGCCTTGGAAGGGTTCTCAAGCCTTGGCATCTTCTGCCCAGAGCAGTGCTGCAGTGCCCATCCCTGGGGGTGTTCCAGCAGCCTGTGGAGCTGGTGCTGAGGGACATGGTTTAGTGTTGGGTTCAGAGTTGGACTGGATGAGCTTGGAGGTCTCTTCCAACCAGATATATTCTGTAATTCTGTGAAAACACTGCACTAAATGGTGTGTCTCAAACCCACCACATTTATCAACTGTCTGAAAAAGGAGTCAAATAGTCAGACCTATATTAGGCTGGGACTGGGTCATGTCTTTTTATTCCTCTACGCTCACTGCTACCAGCCTACAAGAGAGGGGGGAAAAAATTGCACCCCAGGAAAATAAAAGGGAGTTTTAAATATAAGAAAGTGTGAAGGGAAGCAGTGCCCCCTAAATCAAGCACTAAACACATGGTGGGCCCAGGCCAACCTCATGAAATTCAACAGGGGCAAGTGTAAGGTTCTGCACCTGGGTGGGAGCAATCCCAAGCACAAGTCCAGGCTGGGTGGGGAATGGCTGAGAGCAGCCCTGAGGAACAGGACCTGGGGGTCTGGGTGGATGAGAAGCTGAAGATGAGGCTGCAGTGTGAGTGCAGCCCAGACAGCAACTGTGTGCTGGGCTGCAGCAAGAGCAGCTGTGGGCAGCAGGGCAAGGGAGGGGATTGTGCCCCTTGGCTCTGCTCTCCTCACACCCCACCTGCAGCACTGTCTGCAGCTCTGCAGCCCCCAGCACAGGAAGGACATGGAACTGCTGGAGAGAGTCCAGAGGAGGGACATGAAGATGCTCAGAGGGCTGCAGCAGCTCTGCTCTGAGGACAGGCTGAGGGAGTTGTGGCTTTTCAGCCTGGAGAAGAGAAGGCTTCAGGAGACGTTAGAGCAACCTTCCAGTATCTGCAGGGGGCTACAGGAGGGCTGGGGAGGGACTGTTCACAAGGTTTTGTAATAACAGGATGAGGGGGAATGGGTTCAAACTGGCAGAGGGGAGATTGAAACTGGATGTTAGGAGAAAATTCTTCACAGTGAGGGTGGTGAGGCACTGGCACAGTTTGCCCAGGGAGGTTGTGGCTGCTCCCTCCCTGGAGGTGTTCGAGGCCAGGCTGGACGAGGTCTTGAGTGACCTGATCTAGTGGGAGGTGTCCCTGCCTATGGCACAGGGGGGTTGGAACTGGATGATCTTTGTGGTCTCTATCAGCCATTCTGTGATTCTGTGATGTGTGCAGATGGCTCCTGCAGCTGCTCCTGCCTGCTATCCAGGCTGTTTCTCTGCAACTTTATGAAGGGGTTTTTTTTGTTTCCAAATTGTCTCCCAATTTTTAATGAGAATGCAGCAATAAGAAGTGGCTCAGTTTAAGCTTGCTGGGCAACAGGCAGAAGCCTCCTCCTGCCTCTTCTGCAGCTCTCTCTTTCCTGTTTAGAGTGCATGTGAAGGGGCTCTGCAATTGCTTTCTCTCCAGATACTTGCACCTGGCTCATCAGCTGGACGTTGTCTCTGTAAGTACCCTTGGGTGGGTTAGGTGGAAGGGTCATTGGTGCTGTGCTGTCTGAACAGTCAGAAACAAACTGACTTGCCTGTGGTGGGCAGCTGTGGGCCTGCCTAGAGGGATGCTGCATCCTGGGTATAGAATCCTAGAATTGTCAGGGTTGGAAGTGGCCTCGAGGACCATTCAAGTTCCAAACCCCCCAGCCATGGGCAAGGACACCTCCCACTAGAGCAGGTTGCTCAGAGCCACATCCAGCCTGGCCTTAAACGCCTCCAAGGATGAGTCTTCCACCACCCCCCTGGGCAACTTGTTCCAAGGTCTCAGCACCCCCATGGTGAAGAACTTCTTCTTGACATCCAATCTGAATCCACCCACTTTTAGTTTTGCTCCATTCCCTCCAGTCCTCCTTCGGGGCTAACTTGCACCTGAAATTGGGATCCTCATCTGAAACTGGGATCTTCACTGGGAACTTCATCTGAAATTGGGATCCTCACTGGCATTTTCCTCTGGGTGTTTCACCTCTCCTGTGAAGACAGGCTGAAAGAGTTGGGAATGTTCAGCCCGGAGAAGGCTCCAGAGAGACCTTAGAGCTACATTGCAATATTTGATGGGGACCTGCAGGAAGGTCTGGGGAGGGAGTGTTCAGAAGAGCCTGTGGGGAGAGGATGAAAGGCAATGGTTTGAAACTGGAGCAGGGGAGACTTAGGTAGGACATTAAGAAGTTCTCCAGAATGAGAGTGGCAAAACACAGGAACAGACTGTCCATGGATGTGGCTGGAGATATTCAACAGGAAACCTGATGTCTTCTGGGCAGCCTGCTCTAGTTGGAAGTATTCCTGTTGAATACGGATAAGTTGGACACAATAACCTTTGGGGATCCCTTCCAACCCAATGCACTCTGTGTTACCACCTGGATTTCCTCCCTGGAAATCTTCTGGTGTTGTGTTGAGGTCTGGTTAAGGTGGCAGGGAATGGCTCCTTGAGGTGTCAGGGCTCAGCATTTTGCTTCTTATAGAATTATAGAATCAGTCAGGGTGGGAAGGCACCACAAGGATCAGCCAGTCCCAACCCCCCTGCCATGCCCAGGGACACCCTACCCTAGAGCAGGCTGCCCACAGCCTCTGCCAGCCTGGCCAAACACCTCCAGGGATCTGGCCCCAAACACCTCCCTGCAGGGGCAACCCATTCCAGCCTCTCACCACTCTCATGCTCAGCAACTTCCTCCTCACCTCCAGCTTCAATCTCCCCACCTCCACCTTTGCTCCATTCCCCCCAGTCCTGGCACTCCCTGACAGCCTCAAAAGTCCCTCCCCAGCTTTTCTGGAGCCCCCTTCAGATCCTGCAAGGCCACCAGAAGGTCCCTTGAGAGCCTCCTCTTCTCCAGCCTGCACAGCCCCAACTCTTTCAGGCTGTGCTCACAGCAGAGCTGCTGCAGATCTCTCAGCATCCTCGGGGCCCTTCTCTGCACACCTCCAGCATCTCCACATCCCTCTTGGCTCAGGGGCTCCAAAACTGGACACAATTGGGAAACCTGTGCAAGTGTTTCAGCACCCCCATGGGGAAGAACTTCTTCCTTACATCCAGTCCGAATCTCCCCACTTCCAGTTTTGCTCCATTCCCTCCAGTCCTATCACCACCTGACACCCTAAAAAGTCCCTCTCCAGCTTTCTTGTAGCCCACTTCAGGTACTGGACGGCCACAATAAGGTCTCCTTGGAGCCTCCTCTACTCCAGACTGTATAACCCCAGCTCTCTCAGTCTGTCCTCATAGCAGAGCAGCTCCAGCCCTCTGAGCATCCTTGTGGCCCTTCTCTGGACACCTTCCAGCATGTGCAGCTCTTTCCTGTAATTGAGGTTCTAGAACTGCCTGCAGCTCACTGAAGGATTCTGTGGCCTTGCAGTGGTGACTGGCTAAAAGCCTCAGAAACACAATAGGATTAATTCCAAATTAGATTAATTCAGATTAACACAATTAGATCAAATACTGCCTCTCACACTGCCCTTGAAATGAAGCTGTAACTTTTACTGCCTTGTTCAGACACTGCCCTTAGGACTGTAGAATTTGAAGTCCAAAATTGCAGCCCTCGAGATCTGGCTCAGCAGCTGCCTAATCCTTGAGCTGCCTCAGGTTCAGGGTCTGAATAAGACACAGACTTGTCCTGGTTTTGCTGGGTCCCAGTGGCAGGGCACTCAGGGGCTTGCTTGCTATCAGCAGCTCCCAGGCAGCCAGCACAGCTGAGCTGAGTTGGCTCCAGGCATGTCCCAGCACATCCACATCACACTCAGTGTAAAGGGGGGAGATCGAGGAGAGAGAGGCCTCCTGCTTGGGCTGTTCCTTATTCTGCTCCTCCTCCTCCTCCTCCTCTTGAGGAATGCCTTTCTGATGAGTGTGACTGCTGCACCTTTGCTGGGTGAGTTTAACTTTCAACACTCCATATGGACATTGTTTCATTAAACCCATTTTCGTTTCAACCTGTGACTCTTCTCTCCCTTTCCTGCTTGCCCTTCTCTGCTGGGCAGAGATTGTTGGGTGATGCAGCAACTGCTGTAGTTTAGCCCTGGATATGGGCTAAGCATAGGCAACAAGGAAAGTCACTAGTGAAAATGTGGCAAGGTCTAGCCAAAGAGCTGCTTTATCCCAAATCTCTGTGCTTGGGTCTTCAGAACACAGCCTCAAGCTGTGCCAGGGCAGGTTCAGGCTGGATGTTAGGAGGAAGTTCTGCACAGAGAGTGATTGGCATTGGAATGGGCTGCCCAGGGAGGTGGTGGAGTCCCCATCCCTGGAGGTGTTCAAGCAAAGCCTGGATGGAGCACTTAATGCCATGGTCTAGTTGATTGGTTAGGGCTGGGTGATAGGATGGACTGGGTGAGCTTGGAGGTCTCTTCCAGCCTGCCTAATTCTATGATTCTAGGAAAAGAAACTTTCTTCCTGAAGTTCAGAAAAGGATGAACCAAGCAGAGCTGATCTCATAATTTGGTACTGTAAAAGGGCTCATCCTGCTTCTTCTCCCCACTCCTGTTCTGTTTGCACGCTCCCAGCCTATACCTTGCAGTAGTTCTGGAGTTCACTGCCTTTGGCACAAACCTAACTGAACAATAAAATGAGTACTTGGAGCAGCTGGCAGTGAAATCTGAAGCTGGCTCAGGTCTATCACTTAAAGCTCACCTTATGGAAATGATTCCAAGTCCACCAGAAGCCAGCAGTGTACTCTCATGGATAACAGTACTCTGGGGTACTCTACACCAGTAAAGCCACACCTGGATTGTTGTGTAGCCTGAGAGAGACTGGGAGCTACTGGAGAGGCTCCACTGCAGGGCCACAAGATGCTGAGAGGAGAGGAGCATCCCTCTGATGAGGAAAAGCTGAGATACTTGTTTAACCTGCAGAAGAGCAGCCAGGATGGGGTAGGGTAGAATAAGCCAGGTTGGAAGGGACCTCCAAGATCATCCAGTCCAAGCTATCACCCAGAGGTGGGTTCTACTCAATGCTGATCAATATCTAAAGGGTGGGCATCAAGAGGATGGGGCTGGGCTCTTCTCAGTGGTGTCCAATGACAGGGCAAAGGGCCACAGGCACAAAGTAGGACACAGCAGACTTCACTTGAACTTGAGGAAAAACTTCTTGGCTGTGAGAGTGATGGAGCCTTGGAGCAGGCTGCCCAGAGAGGCTGTGGAGTCTCCTTTTATGGACACTCAAAACTTTCCTAGACCCCACCTGGAGTACTGTGTGCAGTTCTGGAGCCCACAACACAAGAAGGATGTGGAACTGTGGAGAGAGTCGAGAAGAGGCCAGGGAGATTCTCAGAGGGCTGCAGCAGCTCTGCTCTGAGGGCAGGCTGACAGAGTTGGGACTCTGCAGCCTGCACAAGAGAAGGCTGCAGGGAGACCTTGGAGTAGCCTTCCAGTATCTGAAAGGGGCTCCAGGAGGGCTGGGGAGGGACTCTTGACAAGATCTGGTAATGACAGATGAGGACATTTAAACTGGCAGAGGGGAGATTGAAACTGGATGTTAGGAGGAAGCTCTTTACAGTGAGGGTGGTGAGACACTGGCACAGGTTGCCCAGGGAGGTTGTGGAGCACAGAAGCACCCAATGTGATCAAAGATCACATTGGGTGCTTCTGTGCTCCACAACCTCCCTGGAGGTGTTCAAGGCCAGGTTGGATGAGTCCTTGAGCGACCTGTTCTAGTGGGAGGTGTCCCTGCCTATGGCACAGGGGGGTTGGAACTGGCTGAGCTTTGAGCTCCCTTCCCACCTAGGCCATTCTATGATTTTAAGTGACCTTTCTTTAGCAGGGAGTTGGACCACACCTCTCCAGAGTTCCCCTCCAGCCCCCACCATTCTCTGCCTCAGAGGCAGTTGGGATCAGTGACCCATACCTCAGCCAGCCTTTCTCTGTTAGCTAACTTGGATTTCTTCTCACCTTGCTTTGGAGGATTTAGTTCTGAGATGCTCTTCTCTCTGATTGTGCATGGGAGTGTGAATTCTATCCTCTTATGTCCGTGCTCAGCAGTGTGTCTCTAACTCCCTCCCAGCTTTGCATCTACCTTCTCCGTAGGGCAGGCATTGAAACCATCTTTGCTTTTCTCTGAGGCAAAATGCGTGGAGACTAAAACTCAATCAATCCCCCCTCCCCCCTACCCTGGGTCTTCAGGGGATTAGTAGAAAGAGGACAAAAAAAAAAAGAGGAGATTGCTTGGCATGAATCAAGAAACATCAGCTAAGAGCAGCAGAGTTAACCACCAGCTGAGGATCTCCTCTGTTAGACTTTTCTCCTTGGCTCAGACCATTCAGATTGGGATTATTATTATTATTTTATTTAATTTTTTTTTTTTACCTGTGGTTAAATAGGTTCAGCTCTGCTGTGATTTTAAACATTCAGACTGCTTCAAACCGCTCTGGGGCTGTGGTTGCTCTTGCATGGCTCTTTTCTTCCAGCCTTTTGTAGCTGAATCTGAATAATTCCACTCACTTCTTTCCTGCTGCTAACCTCCCTGGCCCATCTACCTCTGCCTATCTGCTGCATGAAACAGAAGGTGAGATAGGGTTGGGGAAAGGGGGAAGGTGGTAGGGGTGGTTGGAAACCTCTCTTAGGGATTTTGATGTCTGGAAGGGCTGTGCTGTTTCTGTATTACCTTTTCACTGTGTATATCTGTTATACATTGTAAGTCTCTGCTTGTATATTGTGCATTGCTGTAAATATAAAGCTTCATTCCTTAATTTCCACCTGACTGAATCCTAGCCTGGGTTATTTCAAAGTGTGTGTGTGTGTGAGGGGGCACCTAACTGCCAAACCACCACACATGTAGACTAAAATGCAATCAAATTTTTTTTATTGCTATCTTTCATTTTTTTTTTTCCCCTGGATCTGTAGGGGATTAGTAGAAAGAGGACCCAAAAAAAAAAAAAAAAAAAAAGAAAAAAAAAAAAAAAAAAAAGGAGATTCCTTGGTATGAATCAAGAAACATTAACTAAAAGCAGCAGAGTTAAGCACCAGCTGAGGATCTCTCCTGTTAGATTTTTCTCCTTGGCTCAGACCATTGAGATTGGGATTTTTTTTAATTTTTTTTTTTATTTATTTACCTGTGGTTAAATAGGTTCAGCTCTGCTGTGATTTTAAACACTCACTCACTTCCAAAAAAAAAAAAAAAAAAAAATTAAGGGAGGATCTCCAGATTTGGAGCAGTTTCACCCTCCAGGTGAAATGGCTTCAAGATTTGGTTCCTTTCTGCTCAATTGAAGTGGCTCAGCCTAAATTATTGGATGTGTTTCTTGCAGAGCAAATATTTTGTTTTGTTTGTCCTCTTCAAAATAATACACTTCTCCCTAAGGACAAGCTGAGAAGGTTGTTTTGTACTGATAGGGCTTCCAGTGTAATAATAGATAGAGGTGGTTCCTAGGCATGGAATTTTTATTTTTTTTTTTTTTCTGCCTGCAAGGTTTCATGTAAGTACATTGTCATTGCCTGGGAAACAAAAAGCAAAAACCTCCCCAACCAAATCCAGCTCAGCTCAATGAGGATTGTCCAGTTCTGGGCCCCTCAATTCAAGAGAGATGTTGAGGTGCTGGAAGGTATCCAGAGAAGGGCAATGAAGCTGGGGAGGTGCCTGGAGCCTTCAAAGAGCCTCCTCTTGCTGACAGTCCCAAGGTGTCAGGCTCTCTCAGCCTGGAGGTTTTTGCTGGAAGCCAGGCAAGTGGTTGGGTGGAGGCCAACTGCAGCCTTGCACATTGCTTTGATGGAGTGGACTGAACTGATTGTGCAAAACTGTTTTGCAGAAAGATTTAGCAAGGTTTAAGGTTGAACAGGAGGCAGCAGTGTGCCCAGGTGGGCAGCAGAGCCAATGGCATCCTGGCCTGGGTCAGGAACAGTGTGGCCAGGACAAGGGAGGTTATTCTACCCCTGTGCTCAGCACTGCTCAGCACTCACCTGGAGTGCTGTGTCCAGTTCTGGGCCCCTCCGTTCAAGAGAGTTGTTGAGGTGCTGGAAGGTGTTGAGAGAAGGGCAGCAAGGCTGGGGAGGGGCCTGGAGCACAGCCCCAAGAGGAGAGGCTGAGGGAGCTGGGGGTGTGCAGCCTGCAGAAGAGGAGGCTCAGGGCAGAGCTCATTGCTCTCTGCAACCACCTAAAGGGAGGTTGTTGCCAGCTGGGGTTGGGCTCTGCTGTCAAGCACCCAGGGACAGGAGGGGACACAGCCTGAAGCTGTGGCAGGGCAGGTTGAGGCTGGATGTTAGGAGGAAGTTGTTGGCAGAGAGAGTGATTGGCATTGGGATGGGCTGCCCAGGGAGGTGGTGGAGTCCCCATCCCTGGAGGTGTTGAAGCAAAGCCTGGATGGGCACTGAGTGCCATTGGCTGGGGCTGGGTGCTAGGTTGGACTGGCTGAGCTTGGAGGTCTCTTCCAACCTGGCTGATTCTATGACAGGAGCAATGGCTTCAAACCAGAGCAGAGCAGATTGAGATTGGATGTTAGGAACAAGTTCTGCACCATGAGGGCGCTGAAACACTGGAAGAGATTGCTCAGGGCAGTGGTTGGGTTCCCCATCTCTGGNTCAGGGCAGTGGTTGGGTTCCCCATCTCTGGGGATGTGCACAGGAGAGGCTCAACAGGGCTGTGGGCAACCTCATCTAGGGGAGGATGTCCCTGTGGAGTGCAGAGGGCTTGGGCTGGGTGACCTTTGGAGGTCCCTTCCACCCCAGACCCTTCTGTGATGCTGTGAAATGTTTTGGCGCTGAGCAGGATTTGGGTTCAGCGGAGAAACTGAGGCTGAAGGCCAACAGTGGTGGAGTGAAAGGAGGAATTGGAGGCTTTGATGATGAGAATTTTCCGATAAC
>VWZI01014648.1:1064-61458 GCA_013396835.1 Psilopogon haemacephalus
CATCCAGAGGGACCTGGAGAGACTGGAGAGGTGGGCACAAGCCAACCTCAGGAGGTTCAACAAGGCCAAGTGCAAGGTCCTGCAGCTGGGTTGAGGCAATCCCAAGCACAAATACAGGCTGGGAAGTGACTGGCTGGAGAGCAGCCCTGTGTAGAGGGACTTGGGGGTGCTGGTGGACAAGAAACTTAACATGAGCCAGCAGTGTGCACTTGCAGCCCAGAAAGCCAACCAGAGCCTGGGCTGCATCAGGAGAAGTGTGGCCAGCAGGTCGAGGGAGGTGATTCTCCCCCTCTACTCTGCCCTGGTGAGACCCCACCTAGAGTACTGCATCCAGTTTTGGAGCCCCTATTACAAGAGGGATGTGGACATGCTGGAGCGTGTCCAGAGAAGGGCCATGAGGATGATCAGAGGACTGTAGCACCTCTTCTATGGGGACAGACTGAAAGAGTTGGGGCTGTTCAGTTTGGAGAAGAGGAGGCTCCAAAGTGACCTTATTGTGGCCCTCCAGTGTCTGAAGGGGGCCTGCAGAATAGCTGGGGAGGGACTTTTTAGGCTATCAGGTAGTGATAGGACTAGGGGGAATGGAGCAAAGCTGGAGGTGAGGAGATTCAGATTGGATGTGAGGAGGAAATTCTTCACCGTGAGAGTGGTGAGGCCCTGGAACAGGTTGCCCAGGGGAGTGGTTGGGGCCACTTCCCTAGAGGTGTTTAAGGCCAGGCTGGATGAGGTTGATGTCCAACCTGATCTAGGTTAGGGTGTCCCTGCTCATGGCAGGGAGGTTGGAACTAAGTGATCCTTGTGGTCCCTTCCAACCCTGACTGATTTTATGATTCTAAGTACAAATTCATTATACAGCTGGATGTGTTAAGGATCAGAAATAATATGTATTGATTAAAACATAACCCTAAGGGGAACTGAAACTTGTGTAGCCTGTATGCATTTGTGTCAGCCCAGCAATCTGAAAAATACCCATGTCAAGTGCTGGTTTTTGAAAGGTAGACTAGTATACTGACAATCCAGATTTAAATTCAAACATGGCCCCAGGTTCGTACCTGTAACACACATTTATGATGAACCTGGGAGAATATTGTATTAATGAATGCAGCTTATACACTGCTGGAATAGATGATGTGACACAGATGGAGAGATCAGTTTGAGATACATACATTTTTCTGATACATTAAGCCAAGTGACTAAGTACAGTTCAGTTTCTCACGCTGAGGCATTTTTGATGTGTTTTTTCCTTAGGTTTCCTTGAAAAGACAGAATAAATTGCCCTTGAAATTCATAAACATATTTCTTCTGTCAGTCCATGCCCTTTCATCCCTATGTAATACCCCATGGAAACTGTGCAAGGCAGAAGTCATACTTAGTACTCTGCAGCATTGAGTGCCTCGGAGCTCTGAAATGGGAATATCTCCCCTCCAACAAATTACTGCAGTAAAAAATAGACCATGTTCACATTCAGACTACAAATATTTGACTTTGTGAAGTGTAGTATAGTTTGGGAAAACAATGCTGGTGGCATTTTTATGTGAATCTGGTTTTCTTGTATTATTGAGTAGTGAAGAAAGATGAAAAGCTAAACCAACCAGGTTATTCTAAGTAACAACATATTCCCTGGACTGTATTTGTCTGCCTAAGCATACCACACCTAGAGTACTACGTTCACCTCTGGTCCCCCCAGCATAGGCATAGACCTGCTCAAGTACATTCAGAGGAAGGTCACAAAGATGATCAAGGATCTGGAGCACCTCTCATGTGAGGACAGGCTGAAAGAATTGGAGTTGTTTAGCCTGGAGAAGAGAAGGCTCCTAAGAGTCCTTATAGCAGATTTCCAGTACTTAAAGAAGACCTACAGGAAAGATGGGGAGAGGCTTTATCAGGAGGAGAGGCAACAGATTTAAACAGAGAGATTTAGGGTAGACATAATAAAGAAATGATTTACCATGAGGGTGGTGAGGCACTGAAACAGAGAAACTGTGGATGCCTCATCCCTGAAAGTGTTCAAGGCCAGGATGGATGAAGTTTTGAGCAATTTGATCTAGTAGAGGGCATCCCTTCCCATGGCACAGGGGTTGGTACTAGGTGAATGTCACGGGATGAGCTAATCAAATGCAATATCCCGTGGGACGAGAGGGGGAACGATGCCCTCCTCGACGGTTCTTTGGGTTTCGGTCGGCAGAAAAAACACGAATACGGCTTAAACGTCAGGTATAAACGTTTAACAACCAGGACAGGGGAAAACAGAGAGCTTATACGCAAGACAAATCCTGATCGCGCCTATGAACGTCCGCGGGAGCACGAGGCAAAGGGGGGAAAACGCTCCTATTCGAACCGAGGGGAAAACCGCGGAAGGAGGGAGATAGAATTAAGGAAGATAGGAGAGGGATTAGAAAGGGGAGAGAAGGGCCAGCCTTGCCGCTTAGGAGAGCTGCGTGCTGCCTGCTGCCTGCTGCCGTGCACGTGGCTGGGGCTTCTCCCAGTTGCTGCGTGGGTGGCGATGAACGAGGAGAGCGGGAAGAAGAGAGAAGAAAAATGGCTGCTGACCCGTTTAAGTACCCTGCAGGGCGAACGAAGCTGTCCATCAGGCGTCCAACATTTCCTGGCCGGCCAATTGATTTGAGGTTCGACGTATATGGGCATCTCGAGGTTCCCACCCTGAGTCCCAAGGCCACCTGGGATGCCCCACCCTTCACCCCCTACCAAACCTTTTAACAGTAGAGGGAGGAGAGAGTCCAGGAATTGGATTAATTTCTGGGGTGATCCGTCATTCTATGCCGGGACAGTGAACTTTAAGGACCCTTACAATCCAAACCACTCTATGATTCTATGTGTACAATGTTCTTTGTATAGAATCTGCATGTATGCAGTCATACATGTGTACATTTTATATTTGTTGCCATCAAGAGTCGAAGATTCTGCTCCAGAAAACAATGATGCTATCTGGAGTCCAGCTTTCCTCCTTCTCCCACACTTTCTTTACTTAAAGAGCTCAATTGAGATAGAGATTATGTGTAGGTCCAATGCTGGTCCTTTGCAAATGTAAATCCATTTCAAAAATTTGTTGATGTTAATCTATCACAGAGGTCTTTCCTGCAAAATGACTTGTCAAAATCTCCTTTGTGATCCTGCTTAACTAGAACTTGAATGTTTAGGCTAATAGTGCCCCAAGACCCCTGCTTGTCATGCTGACAAATATGCTTGCAGTTTCTTATGATTTCTCTGCCTGTCTGGGTTAATTTTCTGCCTCTAGTCTTCTACTACATAATTTTTGCTTTGTTTGGTGATTTATACATTCTTCGGAGAAAGCAGTGTAAGTCTTTATGCATTAAGGTAATGAAAAAAAAAAAATAATAAATGAAAAGTGAACTCACTAGTAATGCATTCAAACAGGATGAAAAATGAACAGCCAGGCCTGAAGGAATGAAACTAGATTTTAAAAGACAGGCAAAAGAGAGAGAAACTGAGGAAAAATACCCTGCTTTTTTTCCCCCAAAGATAAAGAATGTAATGTTTTCTATTTGAAGAGCAATAAAGCATTTTCGCAAGGTCCTTGTTAGTTAACATAGACACACCAAGGTACGAGAATTAAATTATTTTTCACTTATTTCAAAGTAACCACTATGGCAGCAAATAGATTCCTAAATAACTGGTGATGGTTTCATGCTTTCAGTCCCTTACACTTGGAGAAACTTTGGAAATTGCATGAGAGTAGAGCATCTCCAAAAAATAAACTGCATTAAATGCAGGGGACAGGCACTCAGCTGCTGTGCTGAAACACAACATGTATAGCTGAGCTGGTCTGACCCTGTGGTCCAGCTCTAACAATGCCAAACTGCAGCTAAGGTTGAAATCATACTCTGTGTCCTCTCTCTCTTAGTTACCCTATCTGAGGCAGTACACAAAGGGCAGCACACAGTTCAGCATCCCTTAATTTCAAATAAGCTAAAAATAAATTCATTGACAAATACGCAAGCAGAAGCTGGCAGCTGGTACTGTGCATCACACATGAGTGTGGCAGAGCCTGCAGGAAGTGCAGAGTCAGTGGGAGTGCTTCACACAGTGGGTACAGAGTCCCCTGAGGAAGACAACTGTCATAGAGTGAGGATTGGCACTGCGTATTTGCAGTATGTCATCAGTTTAGATTGTGTGGAAAGTGGGACCCGAACCCTGCTACGCTTAACCCGAAACACTACATGGAAGATGCCTCTGCACACTCTGTTTCCATGGAAATGAGTGTTAGCATTAGCTTCCCTTGGTAAAGGGAATCTATTAGACTGAGTTCAGCATTACAGGTATTTTATCTCAGTTCATTCAGGGAGAAGATAAGGATCAGTTTAAAATCTGCACGTGCCATTATAAGAGCATGATTAGATTATTGCATCAGGGCTTTGTAAGAATGGAAACAACTAGGCTGTATTACATAGGTAGAACAATACCCATTTATGCTGAAGCTGACTCAGGTGCTTAACTTTGCTAAAACCTTATAAATCTTACATCAAAGGGAGGACAAAATAAATTCAAACGTATCTGTCCTCAAATTAGACTTTATTACTGACACAATCTTTCAAAAATAGAATGATTTTTGTTTCAAGATGCAACAGAGGCATTTCAGTTGCCCTGTTGATTTTTTTAAGGATTAGATCTATTTCCTACAAATAAATCCTCACCCTTACCACAACACTGAATTAGCTCATCATCTAAGCCAAATGAAAAGTAGACCTTTTCTGCAACAATATTATATAAGTTAAATTCTATCTCAAATGTGGAGGAAATGTGGGATTTATATAGATTTTTCTCAATACACATTACCAGAGAAACAGCCTGATGGGTCCCTCTCCCAGGGCTGTCAAAGAAATGGCAAATCTCCAAGGAATATTCTGGAAAGGAAAAATTTTTAAATGAACCAAAAAAGGTTTCAAAGCTATTTTCAAAGCATGGTGGATCACTGATTTTTGACAGAATGAGTACAGAATTTACTCAGTTTAAATGTGGTAATCTTATTTAGTGGTCAGTAAAATTATTAACACGTTAAAAATGGAATATGTTTATATCTATAAGCACTGGAGAATGAGACTATCTGTGGGACAGGGAGTGTTGTGTCACAGCCATTGCTGTGTAGTAAGGTTGGTAATTAGAAACTCAGCTGCAGACTCATTAGTTTCCTTCTTTATGTGAATGAAACCTTACAAGACTTCAGAAACTAGGCTGGATTTATAGAACTTGGTTCACAGTTAAAGAAAACATTTTTTTGCTCCCAAGAAAGAAAAGTAATTAAACATGTATCAAGTTTTAAGTGTGTTCTTGGTTCTTTGAGGTAAAGTCTTGATATAAAATAAGAGAAGGCTGCACATGGCCTATTATGCTGACACATGCCAGTTTGACTGCCAGAGTTCAGGATATGTTTTCACAGAAGATAAAGTTAGCAAAAGTCAGGATGCCTCTCCTGCATGGCAGTACAGTCTTCTGCCCTCACATAAAATCGTGCAGGACAGAGTTCTCATCATCCCATCCACATAGAATCATAGAATTGTTTCAGTTGGAAAAGATCTGTGAGATCACCGAGTCCAACCATTAATAACTACCAAGTCTGATGCTAAACTATGACCTTTAGCGCTGATTACCAGCATCTTACAGAACTGGGACTCTGACAAGCCATTTTGTCCTAGCAGGGGATGGCAACAGATATTGAGACATTTAATGTCTTTTTTAAAGCTGAAGAAATTTTCCCACAGTCCAAATTTTTAGAGACCTGCTATGTAACACCCATATCCATAAAGTTTTCAGGTAAACCTACACAGTCTTTGTTCTATGTCATTATTCCTTGCCTTGCAAATCTCAATCTAGATAAGAAATCTAAAATCCCTTAAAATGCATGCTTCCGTCAGTCTGAAGCAAAACATATTAAAGCTAACAATTTTAAAATTACACATAAGAAACAAAATTCTTTCTAACACAAATGAGGTTATAAGAGTGTTTTAGTCTAATACAGCTAATTCTGTTGGGACATAACCTGATCTCCTACCCTGTGACAATATGCTGTTTATAACCTGCTCTTTTAAATCAGTTCCTGATCAAATCTATCCCCAGTTAATTAAAAATTATTCTACAAAAGTAGCTAATAAAAGAACTAATTGGGACACAGGCCAACATCTCCCAGCTTCTTGAAAGAGTTCTAACATTTTAGGACTTGTAATTAAGTGTATGTGCTGGTGTTACAGTGTGCAATAAATTGTTCAATGAAATATGGAATAAACTTCAGAACTCTTTGGGGAAGGGATAGATTTTTAGTTCAGTTTTGAAGCAGATGAGCAATACTCTGTTAAAATTCTGCTCTTCAATAAATGCACCAAATTTTGGAAGCTTCTCCTCCTCTTGGTCTCATAACCCTGCAAAATCTTTCTGTTTCTCAGGTTTTCTAGATTCCATTGCCTGTAACAGAAGCATAAGGTTATTTATTTAAGTTTTTGTTTAATTAGTGATACTCTTAGCAGAGTTCTGAAAATGAGAGTTCTGGTAATACACTGGCTTTCTGATCATATTTTCTTTTCTCCTCTCATTCAGCAACCTGGGATGCAGAGTTCATTCTTTATATGGCACTTGCTTAAATCCTTGTTCCCATTGCCATTTAGGTAAATGGAAGCTCTGCAGTAGACATCTGTGCAAAAAGACTCAGCCTGGACAACAGATATGTGCAGAGAATAGGACAGATCATAGTACAGAAAATGGGGGAGAGACTGAAATAACTAAAGACATAGTATGCATAGGGATCTTGCTCATACTCTTTCTATCCACACAAAAAGGCTTTGGAGTGTGAGCTAAAATTTGGACTAAAAATTCACTTGGACTAGTAAACCAACAACTTTATAGTCAAGACAGACACATACAATGCCTCATACAATCTGACAGGCCTCTTCCGCCTCGAACGGAAGCAAACAGGCCACCTGTTTGCTTCATGAGCCAGAAGAAATAAAAAGGCTTTCTGTAACAGCACCAAACAGCTCAGGCCAAGGCAGCACAAAGGATTGTACTGCATGCTGCAAGGCAGCCTAGCTGCACTGGATGTATTCAGTAGGACTCTGCCCATCTAGGCATGATCCAAAGAGTAGGTTGCTCACTCAAGCTAATTTTCAGTACAGTTACAGTCTAAGGGCCATTGTCATGTAATAAATATTTCCAGAATTCAATCAACTAAGTGATTTCAATCCATTTTCATTTCAATCCATTTATTTTGACTGTAAAGCCATCTAAAGTGTTTCCTTTTGTTTGACCTTCTCAAATGAGAAGCGGTGACTGGGTAGATGATACGCAACTTCCACTGCATCCTTACAAGTCTGAGACTCAGCCTGCTTCCATGTGTGCTCATAGTTTAAAATGAATTCAAGCAACAACGTGGAATGTTGTTTCTGCGTCTGCATATATCTAAAAAATGTTATTTCATGTCCAACACTGCCTGCAGGATGTCTTTTACAGGCATATTAGGTCAACAAAAGGAAGTTCAGTGACATTGAAAGCAGAACCTGATATTTCATATAGCAAAGTTTAAATCATTTTAAAGTGTTTATATTCTGAACATGGAGACCTGACTATAATCATATCACAACTGCAGTGAGATAAAGGAAGAAACTAAAATTGCATATTTGAGATACATTTATCTGTCAGCTGTGATCCATGTCCACTACCACACTGAAAATCCTAGACAACTGCAACAGTATTTAGGTTAAGGAAGATGATAAAGCGATTAGTATCTGATCAGGCATCTATAAACAAGCAATGTAAAAAAAAAAAAAAAAAGCTTTTTGCATATAAAGTCTAATTACTTTGGGAGAAAATCCTTCTTTGCACACAGAAGGACAGATCATGTGCTAGCTCTAATTTATGCTGATCCTTATATATTGTGCAGTAGGGATCTGCCTTATCCCTTGGCTGTCTCTACGTGACATGCAGTTTTTCACAGTACTTCTCAGTGATTTTCAGAATCCAGGAGCTATTCAGCATGGAGAACAATGGCAAGCAAGACATGGTGAGTTGTGTCTGCTCATGGCAATGAAGTTATGTTATCCTCCAGCAATATGAAAAGAGATTGTATGTTATGACTACCACTTGCTCTTATAACAACTGTAAAGCAGAAAATAATTTCTACCTTGTCTTTCATAATCTAGTCATGTCTCCCTTTTAAAGTAGTTCACATCTTTTATCTCTTCCATTATATTTTCTGTGTCAACATCTTAATTCATTAAGGAGATGCAACTCTACAACAGCTAGCAGACATTCTATCAAATGCAAACTATTTCTCCATTATAACTTTTTATGTTTATGATCTTTCTGAGGGCACTGCAAAATCCTTGGTTGATATTACTGGTACACTGAACATGGCTATTTTAGGTATATGTTCATATTTCAAGATTAGCAGGGGAATTTTTTTTAATATGGCAGTTACTATAGTGACAGTGACAGTTTCAGAGAGGAAATATGGTATTGTGATAAAGATATGGTGCTTGGATTGTCAGGAACTCTTCAGGGTGGATCACTTACATCTTTTTATTTTCCAGTATTTTTTATTGTCATGGCAGTGCTCTGGTGAACAAATTGTTGACCTGAACTTCAGGAGTAAAGCTGGCTGGGAGTTGTTCAGCATAGCTCTTCCATATGTAAAAATGTTCCTATTCTGTATAAAAAACAACCTCACATTTCTTGGAAGCTATTTTGTGTCATTAAAGTAAGCGATCTCAGGAAAGTCTAATGCTGAAGACCATGCTTTGTGCAGAAAGAAGACCAGATTCTAGTCCGCAAAACTGTCCCAAAGAGGCTACAGCAATGAGGAAGTTCTGGTTTTTTCCTTCATTTTGAAAAGGACTTTTATTCTGGATTTGAAAGCAAACAAACAATAAAACTGTGATGAAAACAAACCAAGAAATATCTTCCTGGAAAGAAGTTTGTCGTGATATGTTCCTATGAAAAGCTTGCTTTCTAGTTAATTGGTATTTTCCAAAGACTTTTGTGGGGTTTCAAACAAACAAGTAAACAAGCTGCAGCCTGCACAGCTATGCAGGTCGATTTGCAGGTATCTAAATAAAACATGAGTGAAAATAGCCTGTATGTGCATGTAATTCTGTAACTTTCTGAGGGTGAGCACTAATTCAGGCTTAGTCAGAACATGCCTGTTTACATGTCAACTTTTCATCCATAGCTAGAAAGCTATAGAAAACCTGTCCTCATAGTCACAGCCAAATATCCTCCTTGTTCTTGTCCAAGAGGCAAAGATGGAACCCTGTAGTCCAAATCTCTCCAACATATACTGTACAAGGCAGCTGCTATTTCACAATGAGTTGTCAATGCCCAAGATAATTACAAGAATAGCCATGGTGTTACCAATGATGAACCAAGTGGTCTATTCTTGCCTCTAATGTCAATAATACACTTGTTTTAAAGTATGACAAAACCTTTAACGTCCTAAATTTACAGTACGTATGGAATCATTCATGGCTGGTAGCAGCTAAAATGTTCATCACTAAGATCCCAGTGACAGATGAGACAAGGTTCAGGCTGCTGATCTTTGTTTTGGTAGCCAATTGCCAGCTTAGAGCAGGTCATTAGCTACCTGAAGCATTGTTGTCTGTGGCTTGCAAGAGTAAGCTATCAGTGTAGAAAATTGTAGGCGAGGAATGCAGGATACTGATCACCAATGTCAGCCAGGCAGCACCAGAAGTCATTGATCTTCTAGTCTGCATGAGCTGCCAGTGAAGACCATTTTTTTTCCTCCTGGTTTTAGCTGAGAAATTAATTGCTCTCTGCACCTCATAGCTACATGTGACTACTCCAGGGAAAAGACTGACAGCTTATCTTCCACAACCACAGTGTCCATTGGACTGTTTAAACATTGCCCTGGAGGGACTGGAAGTCTCAGCATAATCAATTACTGCATCAGGAAGCAATCATAGAGAGGCTTTCTAGATCATCTCTGTACTGAGGTCTTAAAGCCTCTGTCCATTCCCTATGCACCCATGTAGCAAGAACAGTAGATTTCAGAGTGCCATGATGCCACATTGTAATCTTCTGGTAATACTGCTGTATCCAGAAACATAAGGATGTCCTATGACAGACATGTTGGTCTCTGGCAACATTAAATGCTTATTTCCCATTTCTGGTTTTTTTACCCTGTGGCTTTGGTAACCCTACTTCTAACAAAAGAATGAGGATGGAATAAGGAAATCAAATTTCTTTATTCCTGCACAGTATTACTAGAGTGGTGTGATGACAATACTGTTATGTCTTATTTGGAGGTAGTTTGGATCATGTGAACAGCATTGGCATTCTTGCCATTTGGCATGGAGCTGAAAGGCCTAAAAAGCTGATTATGCTGGTGTGTTTGAAGAAGGGATTTGGGACACAGCCCTGAGAGCATTATAATCCTGCTCAAGCACAGTGTGACTTAAAAACCTACTGTTCCATTTCAGTTGCTTTGTCCCTGTGCCTGGAAATCCTTTGTATCCTTCAGTCCAAAGTGCACTTCTGAATTTGCATAAGGTGATGCAAGGTTTGAAAGAAATATTGTCACCTGACCTTACTCCAGAAATTAGATTTTCAGAGGCCACAGAATCAGAGCAAGTCTCTGTTGGTTCTGCTGTCAATGAGTAAAACAAGTAGTATTTAGGTCTTGAGACTATAATTCCATCTGGTCTGGTTCTTTGTCCCTATCTGTAATGTTCAGTAAGATGAGTTCAAGTGGGCCACATTACCTTGGGTGAGCTGATTCACAGTGAGGTCCTGTTCTGAGTATGAGTTCTGCAAGCCGTTAACAGAAGAGGATGAATGCTTGAAAAGGCCACCTACCTTATAAGACTAATAATAATCTGCTGCAAGGGGAAGGTGAGGGTCACAATGGGGAAAAAATGGTAAGATTTTTTGAGACCTGTGTCATCTTTAAGGCCCAAGGGTAATGGATATGATAAAATACACATGCAGATACCATCTTGCCCATAAAACCTTGTCTGCTTTAAGTCCCTTAATATAAAGCTACAGGCATAAGACAAACACCCTAAAGCACAAGCTTCATAGTGTGTCACTGAAAACACCATCTTCCTGTTATTAGTGATTTGCAGTGCTTTCTTGGGTCTATTGGATGAAGAAGTTTAGGTTTGCTCCTTGAACTTCCACCTCACTGCTAAATAACTATTGTGAGAAATGTTCAAAGGCACCAGAGGAGTTGGGCTCAAAGCTCTGGCTGTTGAGTTTCTTGGCACTTTGTTTTCATTCCATTACCTTGTGTTATATTAGTGTCTTTTGAATCGTTTTAGTTACCTGGCAGGCTGTCATGTATAATGATGTGCTTCTAGGTTCAGTTCTTTATTTTCTGAAGAGTTCCAGTACATTGTTTCAAGCAAATTCTTTCCTGCTTCCTTCAGTATCCTAAAGATTATTTTCAAAAGTTTCTGCTTTGCCCTGCATACAAGGCCATGGCACAGGATGAGTAGACCATTAGGACTCCGACATCAGTGGCACTATTGGGTCTCTGCAGAAACACATATTACTGGAGTTGTGTACTCCCAAGTCTAAGCCCAGAGGAAAGGAGTGGTGGGATGGGGAAAGACTCAGGCAAATGCAGCAGGGAGAGATTTACTACCCAGTAATGTGGCTGTTTTTCATGTTATTGAAGAGATTTGTATGCCAAAAAAAAAAAAAAATTAATATATGTCTAACACAGTTGAGAAACACCAGATCAATGACTGGACCCAAAGTAAGCCTGTAATACAAAAGACTGACAATAAATAAATATTTATATAAATTCCATTTGAATTTTACCAGGTCTGTGAAAATTGTAATGGAATTATCCTTTTTGATACCTCCCATCTCTGTAAAGAAGGTCTGAGAGGGCTGTTCTTTTAGTTTGTTTCTTATCTTAGCACCAGGACTAGCAGTCGATACAAGCTCCCAGTTTTGTGCATGTATTTCATCCACTGGCTTGAATAGAAAATGTTGTGTCTGCTCCCTCCTTGGATGTGTTCAAGGCCAGGCTGGATGAGGTCTTGAGCAACCTGATCTAGTGGGAGGTGTCCCTGCCTGTGGCAGGGGGTTGGAACTGGATGATCTTTGAGGTCTCTTCCAACCTAGACCATTCTATGATTCTATGATTCTATGATTCTGTGATTCTAGGGGTGGGGTTCAGATTGGATGTTAACCAATGGGACTGACACTTAAACATAGCTAAATCAGCACTTGTCTTATTTACGCTCTTTTTACACCTTCATGTCTTGCATTCCTAGCTGCATGGTGGCTGGAAAATAGCTGCATCAGAATAATATCATTCAAACCAACACTCACAAATAAGGAGGTTAACTAGAAGCTAAGAAGAGGGGGCTTAGAGGTGACCTCAATGCTGTCTACAACTACCCAAAGGGAGGTTGTAGCCAGGTGGGCGTTGGTCTCTTCTCCCAGATAACCAGCAACAGAACGAGGGGACACAGTCTCAAGTTGTTCTGGGGGAGGTATAGGCTGGATATTAGGAGGAAGTTCTTCACAGAAAGAGTGATTTGCCATTGGAATGGGCTGTCCAGGGAGGTGGTGGAGTTACCGTCCCTGAAGGTGTTCAAGAAAGGACTGGATGGAGAACTTAGTGCTATGGTCTAGTTGATTGAATAGAGCTAGGTGATAGGTTGGACTGGATGATCTTGAAGGTCTCTTCCAACCTGGCCTATTCTATTCTATTCTATTCTATTCTATTCTATTCTATTCTATTCTATTCTATTCTATTCTATTCTATTCTATTCTATTCTATTCTATTCTATTCTATTCTATTCTATTCTATTCTATTCTATTCTATTCTAATTTTGTTCTATTCTAAATTGAGGAATGATTAATATAGAGCTCTTTCCAGACCAATTATATATCCTACCAGAATGAGTGATTGTTGCCTCCCATCCTCTAATTTATTCCTACTTTGCCAAATATTCCTCTGAGAGATCAGAGGAAGGCCAGTTCAGACACAGCCTGTGCCTGAGGCCTCCTGTGGGTCAGTCCTTGGCATTTCCCTGTACAACATTGGGGATCTCTCTCTCATATTAGTTTCTCAATATCCTACAGAGTTTGGAGAATCAGCTAAAAATGTTACCTGAAGTGCTTCTTTGTTGCACTGAAGTGCTTGCCTTTTAAATAGTATCAGCATCTGAATTGGAAGGCAAAGGTCAGATTCATCTCACCCATATTAGACTATCTGGAAGGTAGATGCTTGGTCCTGACTAATCATTTCAGCTCCATGTGCAGTGATGGCACACAGGTACCTCTGAGGATCAGCTCTTGTCTTTTAGCTCAGATACCTGCTTTAGTGTGATCTGCCTGTTTAGCTCAGATACCAATTTTATTAATCTACCTCTGCAAGTGGCTATTGTTCTGCAGTGATTTCCTAGAGAGATTGCATTACTAAGTCAGACTGGATCTCCACTTTTAGGTGGAACAAGGTGAGTGGGGTATCATTCATTTCCACAGCACACCATCAGAATATGTTCCACTGCAGTCCGCACTTCATCCAGAGTGGACAGTATTCACTGTCTACCACTTACCAAATCAACAGTGCACAGCTGCTGATTTTTCTGAGGAGATTTCAATTAGAAGTCCATCAGAACTGATTCCATAGAGATATTATTATAGATCATAAAGTGCAGCATATTCATATTCAAGTTAGATGGGAGCTAAAAGGAAACAGAGAAAAGGGTGGTCCAGGGACGGTACGCATTGGCACACATGGCACAATGGGCAGACTCTCCCGAAGGGGAAATTATCTGGTTGTAGCTTATGCAGTGTTTGAAGTTTAAAATATTATGTTTTTACAACACTCTCCAGACATAACTATGTATCTATACGTATGTAGGACACTGAATGAATGTTTTACTCAAGGGCAAAATGATAGCCCACTTGCATAAACTGTTCATCCCTTAGGGACTGTGAGATTATGCTGTCTTTTCCACTGAAGCCTTACTTGTGGTATTTAACCAGATCTAATACATTTAGCTCTCCGGGTTGTATTTAATATTATTAATGGTTTATTTTTATAGCTTTAAATGATATGCAAAGGTACTTCAACATTTTTAGTGTCTGAGAGGAAGGGAATCATGGATGCAGTTTGCATAGAAACTGTTGTTTTCCAAGTATCTCTAATTATAAAACAATATTTTTAAGAATCTTGATGTTTGAGGCTGGGAAGTTTATCTCTTAACCAGTTTGATTACCATGAGCTAGGAACTATTGGCCCCAATCAGCTTCTGGTACTTGAAAGACAAAATTACAATTCAGGAAGAGTTTGCAGTGGCTGCTTGGTCCTAGAGTAATTCCGTGGCTGTAGACTTCCAGTTTCAAAATAAGTAGCCTCAGGGCTGCTCTTGCTTGTACCGGTTTCTCAACTATCGGTCATTATTGTTGTGATTGAAGAGATACATGGCAGGGGTTGAGGGGGGGAAGGTGTTCTCACCAGAAGAGCCCACATTCTGCAGCATTTCTCCAACATAGCAAAGACACTTATGGATCAGACTGGCAAAAGTTGCTTAGATTTTACAGGTTTTTCATTTTGCCTTTGGAAAGTTTCTAGGGGCTTTTTGTATGTTTTGGGGTTTTTTAAACTCTTGTGCTTTGTATGCTTTTGTGTGCAGTGGGGCTGTACTGATTATGCTGATCGCTATGTTTTCATATGGTGTTCCATTGTGATGGGGAAGCTAGGATATAAACAGTTTTCAGTCTTTAACTGGATATCTTATATATTAAATACTTTTAAAATATTTTTGCAATATAACAAAAAAAATCATAGAAATTAAATTTTTATTTTCATTTTCCAAACCCTTCTTTTTTTCTCTGAAAACTGTCAATTTAGTTTCCTGCATTTTGCAACAAGACATGAAATGTCTGTTGTGTCTTCAGAAAGTATGAGCACTGCAAAATCTTCATGCTCCCAGGCAAGCATTACTGATGCTAGTGCAGGTCTTGGAACAGGACATGCGTGCAAGTTAAGTGTGGATGAGAAATGTTTAATGCTGTGTAGTGGAATTTCTTTATTACTTTTGTTAGTCTATGAAAGAAATGTGTTTTAGAACTGGCTGAGACAATTTATCAAATGCAATTGTTTCATAAAGATGTATTGACACAATTTTAACAGAAAAAGGGAAGGTTTTACTGATATGGTCACTAAAGTACTGGCCCTAGGAAGTGCGAGGTGCCCAGCCAAGGCCTTTTAGCTGCTATAAGATTATCTGTGTAAGCTTTCACTGACTGTCGATCTAGATTTGAAGGTTTGTCCCGTTTCCTGGGCTGTGTCCTAACCCATTAGACATCTATCTTCTGAATTGAATTGTCACTGTTTTCACTCGATTATGCTTTAATGAATCTCTTTGAAAGATTTTAGTTTCCTTCTACCATGTAGTGGAATGGAGTGGTAAAACCCTAATAAATGCCACAAAACAAATTCCTCTTTGTTCTGTTTAGAGTAGATGTAGGGAATAATTTAAGAGTCTTTCATGGTGGCATTCTAAAGATGCTTAAATGTAAATGTAAATCATATTTGCTTACATTGCAGTCCTAGTAAATATGAGAATCAAACATATAGTCACACATATTTTACTTTGTTTCCTGTATTAGCTAACAAAACCTCTTTCCAAATCAAACAATTTCACCTACAAACACATATAAAAGATACTCAACAAACATCGTAACCTGGGTAGCAGATTTTCTGTACATAAAATTATAACAGGTTATCTATTAATAAAGTGTAATATCTCACAACATTGCAGGCCCAGAAGCGGAAATGTTATCCTTTTGAGTACAGGGAATCTGTACTCAAACCATTACTAATTGTTTGCCTAGATATCAAGAAAATGTACTCAAAAGGCACGAGGCGCATTGTTTTCAGATGTTTTATGCAGTACTGTTACAGATAAATCATCTCAATCTATAAGGAAAAGGATATGAAATGTAGCTCCAGTAGCATTTCTAAAGTCCTCTCAGATACAGTGCTTTTTTGCTCCCCTTGTAATACTTGCAAGATCTCCCAACATCTTATGTTCTGCACGGGGTGTGAGAATGTCACATACATAAGTTTTGCATGAACCACGTAACTGATTCATGGTTTTCCACCTACATGTAGATAACTAGCCAAAATTCTTCTGATATTGCATGTAACAGCTATGCGTCATCAGATAATTTTATATTAAACTACAGATAGTTTTATACTGAACTACAAAGTTCTTACTAACTTCTTTGGAAAAAAAAAATTAAAAGAACTATGATGTATGAATGTGTGTGGTAGTTTGGGAGTTATCTGCCCCTCCCCCCTCACCCCCCCTCCACTTTTAAAATCACCCAGACTAGGCTCATCTGGCTGGAAGCTAATAAATGAAGCTTTATATTTACATCTTTGCACAATATACAAGCAGATATTTATAATATATTACAAATATTTACAGATATATACAGTAAAAAGGTAATACAGAAATACCACACCCCTCACAGAGATCAGAGACCACAAGAAGGGTTCCCAACCCCCTCCCACCTTCCTCCCACCACCCAATCTTATCCCAGAATTTGTCTTACATGCCAGGTAAACAGGGAAGATTGGTATGGGGGAATTAGAAGCAGGAATTGATTAGCTGAGTTACACAGATTCAGCTAGAAGCCAAGGGAAGGGAGAGACCAACAGCCCAGAACTCCAACCTGAGCAGCTCTGCCTTATGTATGTTTGAGTTCTTACATTTGCATAGGTCAGCAAAGCTATGAGTGGAGACATCACCAATGTTTTCCTTTCTCAGACTGTAACCTAATTTATCTTCTTAAAATATTCAAATTAACCTCAAACCAGCACAATGTGTTTCCTCTTTTGTTTTAGGCTTTAATTTTGTTCGTGAATGTCCCTTGATAGTCATTGCATGAACATCTATCAACAAAGGTTCTGCTCCAGATGACACAGAATACAATGTGGGAAACTTCTGCAATGGAACTGAGCAATTTATATGGAGATTAATACCCATGTCTAAATCCTGACAGTAGCCTTTTAATCACATTTGGAAGAAAACCATTCACAGTATGAGAAAAAGGGTTAATGACACATATTCCCTGGAAATAGCTCGGACAAACATGGCTCACTATACAGTTTCTTTTTCTTTTTAAACCAGATTTATAGATTACATCTCAGTGAATCAATTATTCCTGTAAATATAGAGGAAATAGCTATCTTTACAACAAGAAGCAGCTGTGTTTTTCCAATACTATTAACATTTGAATTAATAATAAAAGGAACAAAAAATGAAGGGAGTAAGTGGATTATAGGCATTACTTGTTCCAAATGACATAATTTCACCGCAGGCTCCACACTAAGTATTTATTGTAAAATGATACTTCAGCTTTAAACTATTATTGCTGAGTTCTTGTTCATATTTACTGTAAACTCTTCTCTGTGGAACTGGCAATCACTCTCTTGAACAAAAGAAAGAAGCACAACTCAACATAAATAAAAAGCTCATAGCTTCAAAATGTTATTAATTAAATCTCAGCTCTGCTCTTCACTGATTTCTTTCATGGAGGTGATGGCCAGTAGGGACCAGTGTGATCAGTTAGTCTGATCTCTGTCTGAAGTCTTTTGCTCAGAAGCTCAGTTAAAGCATATTTTATAGGAAGAGGTATAATGATTTCTTGAAGGTGTAAGGTTGCGGTGAACCTACAACCTCCTCCTAGGCTGATCCGATATTTAACTATCTTCAGGAAATTAGGTGTCATTTTAGGGTTCAGAGTTGTTTTTACCTCCTTTGACTTCAGTTTTAGTTACTGGATGTTCCAATGCCTTTGCCTGCAAGACTGGAAAACCCACTGCTATCTCAGCAAATGTTTTGTTTGTGATGGATCAGATCTTAAAAAAAAAACCAAAACAAACACTAGTACTTCTCAATCTCAATACTGTAAATTGTGTCTTTCCTGATCTGAATTATTTGTGGACCACTTTGTACACTCTGTGGCTTTCACATTGCTACTCAAATGGGACTGTCAAAAGTCAAGAAGAGGGTCCTAATAGTGGTCCTTATCAATGCTGTATTCAGAGGCAAAGCTTACTCTAATATTACTTTGAAGGCATAAGCAACATATTATTAAATGCCATGGCCACAACATTGAAATAGGTCAGTTAAGAGGCACTTTGGCGTTTCTAGTGATTACTTCAATGAGTCTTTTGCCCTGTAAGCACAGCTGGTGTCCTTTGTACCCAAATATGCTACACAGCACTTGCCTGTATTACAGTACATTTTGTTGGACTATTATCAATAACTTGTTGCTAATGTCATTATGTACTGCCTCACCCATCTTGTTGGCATCTTTATTCTACAGAGGTAAATCATATGTTCTATAGCTCATAGATAAAACCATCAAATGACATTGGAACAAACTCTTCTGGGAGATTTCAGGGGATGTTGTAGGTGCTGGATCTAGGACTAAGTATTAGATGAAATTATTTCATTAATATTTCTTAATATGCAGTCCTAAGTAGAGATCAGCTTTTTACAACTCCATCAACTCTCACTGTGCTTTCAGGAGTCTTTCCATCTGGCAGCACTTGTAGAAGTTTTTGAAACAAAATTTTCTTTCCTCTTAATTTATCTGCATGAAGGTGACAGGTTGAATCTTTGAACCTATCTTAATAATTAGTTTATGTATTTTCAAGTAATGGTATTTAAAGCCTTACTTTTATGCAAGTTTCTGTGACATACCTATTGTGCCTGGAGGGAAATATGTGTCATTCAAATAATCTCCAAATACTATTTAAGATATGACTTAACATTTTCACACCGTATTTACATGTTTACAATTATTTCTTTTTTATAAGTCTGTTAGGAAGAACAATGATAGAGAGACTCTTTAAGAGCAGTAGTGGTCAAATTTCTGCAAAATGTGAAAGAGATAGTAAGTGGTCAAAAAATGTGATCTAAATGCAGATGGTTTTAGCTGTCTGTAGTACCTATCCTGGTTTTGCTGGGACAAAGTGTCAGGCTAGTCATGGGCTGCAGGCCATTAAGAGTCCTGAGTCAGCCAGGACAGCTGTGTTGGGCTGGCTCACCATGAGCATCACAAACAGTAAAAAGAAGGCAGTTTGCTGAGAAAGGGAGTCTTCTGTTAAGGCTTTTCCTCACCATGCTCCTTTTTCCTCTCCTAGTTCTAAGAACCACCTTTCTGGGTATTGTAACAGCTGCAGTTTTGCTGGGTTGAATGTGTATATGTATATATATATATATATATATACACACATATGTGTGTGTGCATGTGTGTATTATTGACATCACTATTAATTTGGCTATTTTGTTAAATGTATTTCAGTTTAACCTGTGTCTTCTTTCCTTCTCCTGATTCCTCTTTTCTGCTGGGGATGGGTCATCAGGTGATAGAATCACTGCCATGGTTTAGCTCCAGATATGGGCTAAATGTTGACAGCACTAATCTGTTTTAATAATGCGTGGTTTAGGCTATTCTTCACATGCACTACATAGGGTAAAACGTACCTCTTTTTCTAACACTGTGCCACATAGAGTGACCAAAGGGCAGGATTTAGACATAATGTCCTTGAGGTGGTGATTCTGCAGCCAGAAACACAGGAATTAGCTTCTCCTTCTTAATATAAAATATTTGCCACCAATACAAGCCTGTGAGGCATTTTCCTCCTTTACATCTAATGACACAGCTTCCTAAAGTTCTTAGCCTGAAAACCTGAATTTACCTCTGTTTCTCTCCATGTAGGATGAATGATTCATTCTGTTTCCCTGATGCTGTTTCCAATTGCAAAACTGTTACATAAAGGTGTTCAGTCCTTCTGCTTTTTATTCAGCTTTGGGAATTTCCTGCCCTTGTCACCAAGACCTTAGGTAGACTGAATCACAGGATGATTTTGAGTCAAGTGTCAGCAATGCACACAGTGTCTTTCTTACTGGTACAATTTTTCCATAGCAATGCACCTTCTGGTATTTAACAGGGAGTAATACTTCTTCAAAATTCAATATGTTAAGCTAAATACTCTTTCACTTGGTCTATGAAAGATCTCACTGCATACTGAAATGACATTTATTCAGTTTCAGTTCCAGAAGACTGTGCTATTCAGGAGGGAGCTCAGGTATCTGCTTAAATCACAAGACCATCAGTTGGACAAATGTAAAAATATTTAACTAATGAATAGGAACAGACTACTCTGAGAATTGCTTACTCCCCAAAAGAATTAGATTTCTTTTCCATTTTGTCTTTGCCTAGTTTTAAATACAAAAGTATGCTTTTAATTATGAGGTTCTTTGTCTTAATTATCGTGGTTCGTGGTTCTCAGTAGTTTGGCTTTTTAATCCCTTCTTGTGAGATTTACAGTTGTATATGAATTCAAAGGTACTTAAATATGTATTTTCTGACTAGGCAGGTGCCACACACAGGCAACATCTCTTCAACACAGTAAGACTTAACAGAACTGAGGGATGACATGGGTTAAGGTATGTAATGGGCAGCTGAGGTCTTCTTTTGCTGCCTGAGTCAGGTTTCCTTTCTTTGCAATAAACAGGGATTCTGGTTTGCTTGTACCACAATTACAAACCATTCCTGACAAGGCAATCTTGTTTAACATTATTTTGACTTTGAAAAACTGGTCATTAGCATATGCTGAGATGGTATATATGATGCTTTCTACTATTCTACTATTACCTCTGAAAAAAAGAAGAAAAAAACCCCCAAGACTAGACCACTATTAAATGTTTGGAAAGTGCTATTAATATGCTTTATATAAAATCAAACATGTATTTCAGTGCATTTTAAGCTGTTACTGAAAGAAAATAAAGGCACTCAATGTAGCATTCTAGATTTCTCTGTCCATGTGTTATCAAATGGTGTTATAATACATGTGATGAATGTGTTCTCTAAGCATTGAAATGCTTTGTTTGGTTTGAGGAGGAGGGGATATACAGCAAAACAGCACTATTGGGCCTTACTTTTAGCTGCTGCAAATTAACATAGTTCCACTGGGAGCAGTGCCAGGAATTTAAAATGAATGTTGAACTTGAATCAGCTACTGTGGTACTTCAGTTATATGGAGGGCTAGGGTGTAGGAAGCAACTGAAAGAAAGCATAATAGGTTGACTTGGCTTGAGCTTTTCTTCAGTGCCAGTTGAATTGAATACAATATTTCAAGCTGCAAAGTACTGAATGTCTGTAATACGCTTCAGTACTGGAATTACAAATGACCAATAGAGGAAAAAGTGGTGCATGCAACCCCCTCATTTTTCTAATACAGTACAAGACTGTGTGCAGACTCTGAAGTAATAGCTAAACCCCCTGTTGTTTATAATCAGCATGGGGATTCACATATTCTCTAATGAAATCTCTGTTAAATAAGCCATATGGTCATCGCAGTATGATTTGAAATAAGAGGAAAAGTATTAATGTGAATCAAAGCTCAGATAAGAAGCATAAGATTAAACACTTAATAGATTCCCTCCCCCCCCCTTTTTTTGGTTTTGTTTCAGATAGCAAAATCGGCTAGCAAATCTTGTGTTTTAAAATCACATAATATTTGGGGGGAAAAAATCCCAAACAAAATAGTTTGGAGCCATATTTTTTTAATATAAGAAATTAAATACAGTATAGACTGAAAGAAAGGCACTTGTCTAGTTTCAGTGTGGCTGAATGTTAAATAAATTGTTTCAACATTGGAAAAAGCATTTGGCACCACAGAGGACAGATCAGTGGGATCACTGCTATCCACTGCAAGGTCCTAAAAGCAAAGTCAGAACATTGAAGGAACAGAATGGAAAATACAACTGAAAGAAATCCAATATTGTGTAAATCACTCTTTCCTGAAATGCTGTGTTCATCTCTGCTCAGCTTGCCTCAGCAGAGATATAAACAGGAAGAAGGGTTCAAAACTAGGTCAGTGACACCACAAACACCAGTGGAACTCATCATCACCAGTCATTATAATTGAGACAAAAAAAAACCAACCAAAACAATATTAATCTTATGGCAAATAAATTATGAAAACATCAATTACAGCAAACAAGGCATCAACAAAACTTAAACAGAAAGGAAAATTAAGTAAGGAATTACCGGGGCCAACAAGCCTTCTTTACACAGGTCATGAGTAATTTGCCCCAGCTGCTTTCAGTTAAATGGATGCCTCCCTAGCTAGCTGGCCAAACCCTATCTCTGTAAACCAGGCACGAGAGCAGAGTCCTGGGTAATGATACTTAGCTCTGAGTGTAGCTCTCAAAATGAAGAAAACTATTACTGAAAGGAAAACACAGCTGCCACGGTAATTTCTTGATTAGTCAAAGGGAGGAGTTTAAGCAAAAAGAACATGTAGAGGATATGATACTTGTCAAATAGCCTAGAATTAAGCAAAAGCAAAATAAAAATCATAATCTCAAAGGAAGGAACAAAGGTTACAGGCCACTGGCTGCTTCAACTGCTGCCAGGTTGGTGTACAAAATCCACTCCTATGTGAATTTATTTCAGGCATTACTGGGAGCAGAATCCTGGTACCAAAATGCAAAATGCTTTTTTAAAAATTTTCACCCCAAATTATGGCTGCTCCTTGGGTTCTGGTCTTTTGAAGAGCAGAAGTGAAATAAGGTATGTAATTAATTTGAAATGTAATGTTGGTTTCTTTTAACACGCAATTATTTCTTCCCTGATAAGATTCAATTAGTTGGTGAGATAATTAAGTCTTTAGGAAATCTTTAATTTCTTTACTGTTTTCAGCTTTTTTGCACATATTTTATACAGGAAATACTCAGTATTGTAAAAAAAACTTCTGAACTCCAGGCACGTGGTGTTTTAACAGCACATCACTGATTTGCTCGGTGAGTGTTTGGTTTGGTTTTATTGATGACTGATATATATGTAATGATATGCTGGTTTGCTTTCATTATATTACACAAGCTTTCTAAAGCCATTACCTAAGGAGTAGAATACAGTCTGCAGAGCCCTGGGCAGCGTGATTTACAGAGTGCTCTACATTAACCTGTAGTTCATGCATCGCTGAGCATTTTCATCTAATTAGAGCCTAGCCAATTACACTATTTGTAATTACTTAATATGATGAACATTTATGTGGAGGGATTAAATAAAAGAGATTTAACAAACATGGAGCAGACTAAACATTTAATTAAAGCAATAAGTTTCAGAAGACTAGTATCTTTTAAAAGTGCTTTCTATTATTTTATTCCTTTGTTGTTTGCAACTGCTTACTCCAGGTGGAAAACCCATTGGCATAGTCACAACAGCCCCTCAGTCTTATATGGAAAACACTGACACAGACTTCTTGTGTTGATGCAGATAACAGTATTTCAAGCTCTACCCCGTACAGGATTAATCATTCCATGATCAGAGCTGTCACTAAATTGTGTTACAGTACAGTTAAGGGGTGGAGGGTAGCATAACTCCTCTTCAGATTTGTTTACATCATTAAAAAAAAAAAAAAAATTAACTTTTCATACCAAAATTTGGAAGAAAATAAACAATCTTCAAGCCTGCAAAAAAGCAGGTTTAGCATTGAGATCAGACGAGTTCTTTTTCCTTTCCTGTGAAACAAAGCTATTTTCAACCTAGTACAGATCAAAGCCAAGCACTTCATCTTTTGCAACTTTTTCATCTTCTCCTTGCCCCCAACATGTCTCCTAGTGCAGGTGCTAGAGCTATAAAGCAAATTGCTTGAATTATTCCTTCTGTAGCAAGCTTGGATTGAACTGTTAATGAAATGATTATGCAAGTAGTTGCTCTTTTGCTTTCTGATGCCAAATATCTGGATGATGCACGTTAAAAAGAAAGGGGGGAAAAAATGTGCTTAAATATAGTGTTTCCCCTAACCCAAGTCATACTGACAGAACCAGGTTATAGTGCAGCTGTCTGTGACATTATCCAAACAGATTAGAGCTGAGCATCTGTGAGTGTGTGAGGGGAGAAATGATACCCTGATCATTTCTTACCAAAACAAAGGAAAATGTTTCTGTTCTGTTTTCAAAATATTTATAACTTTTCTGGGCTTATATCTGAAAAGAAAATCAGAGAATAAAAACTTTTGCATAAAATCTGGTCCAAAAGTGTCTTGGGAGAGACCAAATAAAATTTACATCTAATGGCAGAAAAAAAGTATAAACTCAAAGGGATTAAATTCTAAATCCTAGCAAAAGTAAGATAGATAAAGAAAATTATTCTGAAGAGTTAAGATAGTGAACATAAAGGAATATTACAATTCCAAAATGAGAAATAAGAAACTCTGGATGATTTTGAAACAGCTAAGCACTAAAGAGTATAGTAGCCCATAATTTTTTAGCACCTTTTTTGGAGTGCTTTCAACACTCATCTTTAATGTTGCTCAACCTTTAACATTTACACAAATGCAAATGGATAAAAATTTACCACCATGAAACCAAGGGCTGAAATCTCCCACATGTCATGGCTAATTTGTGCTATCTCTTTTCAGAGATAAGAGAGAGATGGGACCCTGGGTGATTTCCTCCAGATAGAGCATAGGGAGTCCTTGTGGCCTCCTTTTCTATGCTGGTTCTGTAAAATCTCCTTTGCTCCCCAAGAAACTACTGTTCACTGAGACAACCACCACATAGTAGAAATTAACAGTAGCTGCATATCAATTGTCTACCATAAAAAAAAAAAAAAAAAAAAAACAACAGAGGAGAAATTCTGTATTTGGGAAAAGTGTGTTTAATACAGAATTGCAAATTAAAATTTTGCAGCTGTATATTGTGTATTTTTGAAAAATGTGTATGTATAGAAGTCCCTCAAGACAGCAATATGGACAGAGGAATCAAGTGCACCCTCAGCAAGTTTGCAGATGACACCAAGCTGTGTGGCACAGTCGACTTGCTAGAGGGCAGGGATGCCATCCAGAGGGACTTGGACAGGCTGGAGAGGTGTGCCCAGGCCATCCTCATGAAATTCAACGAAGCCAAGTATAAGATCCTCCACCTGGGTCACTGCAATCCCAAGCACAAATACAGGTTGGGTGCTGAGTGGCTGGAGAGCAGCTCTGAGGAAAAGGACCTGGGGGTCTGGGTTGACAAAAAGCTCAACATGAGCCAACAGTGTGCACATGCAGCCCAGGCAGCAACTGTGTCCTGGGATGCATTAAGAGAAGTATGGCCAGCAGGGCAAGGGAGGAGATTCCACCTTTTTACTCTGCTCTCCGCAGACCCCACCTGGAGTACTGTGTGCAGTTCTGGAGCCCCAGCACAAGAAGGACATGGAACTGTTGGAGAGAGTCCAGAGGAGGGCCACAAAGATGATCAGAGGGCTGGAGCACCTCTGCTATGAGGACAGGCTGAGAGAGTTGGGGCTCTTCAGCTTGGAGAAGAGAAGGCTTCAATGAGACCTTGGAGTAGACTTTCAGTGTCTGAAGGGTGCCTACAGGAAGGCTGGGGAAGGACTATTCACAAGGTCTTGTGATGACAGGATGAGGGCTAATGGGTTTAAACTGGAAGAGCAGAGATTTAAACTGAATATTAGGAGGAAGTTCTTTACAGTGAGGGTGACAAGAGACTGAAATGGGTTGCCCATGGAGGTTGTGGCTGTTCCCTCCCTGGAGGTGTTCAAGGCCAGGCTGGATGAGGCCTTGAGTGACCTGTTCTAGGTGGAGGTGTCCCTGCCTATGGCAGGGGGTTGGAACTGGATGACCTTTGAGGTCCCTTCCAACCTAAACCATTCTATGATTCTAAGAGGTGAAGCTCTAAGCAGTAGTGGGCAGACTATGGCTTATTATGAGCAGCATGTACACTCCAGTTTTGTCAAAAAGAGGAAGGTGTGATATCCTCCTTCTGGAGGAGAGAAAGGGTGACTGGGAAAATGCACAAGGCATGCAATTAGCAACTATGTCATCTGCCCACAAGTCACTGAGAGCTAGCTAGATGTATGTTGGTTGTCACTCAATGCTTTCAAAAAGGCAAGGCTGTATGTTTAACTTCCAAGACAAAGCTACACTGCTATGTAATCAATTAGTTCCTAATTCTCTCCAGTGGAAACTCTGTTGAATATTGCTAGTCTACCATCGCAAAAGACTTTCGTGTACTCTGGCATAATTCACTATACTGAAACAGTGGATTTCTTTCAAACTCCCTAACACACATTCCAGTTAAGGTACAAAAAGTCATCAGTGACTCGATACTAACACAGTTCTGCTGTGAGGCAAAATAAGGAGACAAAGCCAAAGACACTTGCATTTTGTTGGTCCTGTGGACTGATGCAGATGTTGAAAGGACACACAACAAGGAGGAGAAGTGAGGGAGTCTCATGCTCAGGCTGCTGACTTCCAGATGTCTCAACAGCTGAGTTCTGAAATTATATGGCTGACCTGAAAGGAGAGTTCAGTACTGGCTTTTTCTTTAGAATAAAGTTATAGTGACAAAAGATTAAGGGAAGAAACAAAAGCTCTCAGCTCTGCTTTACACTACCCTTCTCCTCAATAAGGTGGGTTCTTATGGCTTTTTAACTTGTTTTTGCTATTCTCTCTCTCTTCCAAAGCTAAATAAGCCAAGTATTATGCAGAGGCCATGAAACACTGATGAAAGTTGCTATATAAAGGAAAATACTACTTTTGTAAACCATTGTGCATTTTGGGCTAGCCACTTGCTCCTTTTTTTATGTCATAATTCTAAAAGCTTCTAATGTTTCACAAGGGCAACCAAGATCAGCACAGGATTTCTTTGCTTCATGCTGTATAAAAACCTCATGCTAGAAATCTAAGGGTTTATTTTGTTTATTACAGATATCACAGTGATCACATGAATACTGCCTTTGACATAAAGGATTTTCTTTAATAAAGGATGATGCTGTTGGTATGTTAGCTACCAAATTGGCCTCTTGTCAAACATCATGTACCTTCTTAAATGTGCTGAGAAAGTTTATGACACATAATCCATGGCTATTATTCTAAAAACAGCATTTCTTCTTCAGAAGATAAACAATGGAAGAGTAAAGTAATCCTAAAGGTAAAGTAAGGTCAAAGCTGTTCAGAGCCATCAAATGATTTATTCTGGAAAAAAAATACTGTCAGGCCAAGCTAATCGAAGAGTTTGGATGACTGAACATTGGCTAACATGGTGTGGAACTCTATTGACTTTCCCAAATTTGTCAATTCCTTTAGCTATCCCTGTATTACCGTAACCATGAAAGTATGACATATATCAGGAGCTCTGATACAGTTCTAACTGCAAACAAGGAAAAGACTTCTGAAATACTGTTTAGTGCCCTTTAAACCCTAACACTTCCTCAAGCTGACCAAAAAACTTCCTAAAGTGAGAAAACAACTTGGAAAAAAAGGTCACTTTGCTTTCCCAGAGAACCTCTGTGCCTGTGAAATAACATCTGTTGTAAGAAATCCTCTTAAAACTAAATAAGCAAACAAACAAACAAACAATCCTGCCAGTTGTGCAGTCCTGGTTATATGTTTGAACAAACGCAAACAGCATTTGCAATTTAGGTTATATGTGATCAATAGAGTTATATTTTTCCAGAAAGAGAGTGCTTGTTATCAGCAATCAATATTGCTATACTGTATTGCTCCTCTGAGGGTCTAAAATCAGGAATTTCATTTTCAGCCTGTACTTCACATTTTCCTTCCTTTGCTAGCAGTCTCTGTCTGCCACAAATCTTTCTCCCGTTCTGCCAACTGAAAATCTTGTGACTTTGCTTCTTCCTCTTCACATAAGCAGCAATCAGTTCAACCTTTTATATAGTCTCCTCAACTTAATGACGTAACATCAAGACAAGCTGCTGTGCAGCTCATGAAGTAATTAACATATGTAAGAAAGGAATCATTTTACTCAATGGCAGGAATGGGGAAGGAAATAATTAACCATATTCTGTCAGAGCCAAGAACTGTCTACAAAGCTCCTGCACTCTCAGAGAAACCAGATGGCTCAGGACTTATATAGTCTGTATAGCTGTCCTGCTATGCTAAGGGAGAATTTATAGAGCTGCTAAGCCAAAATATATTCACCAGAGCATAAATCTACAATAATTCCATTAGCCCTTGTGGATTTATGTTACTGCAAGGGAAATTGGAATCGGACTCTCTGTTTTCTCTGCTTTATGTGATGAATAGCATGCTCATCACAAATATGGAGTCAGGAAAACCCAAATTTTGCATCACAGGGATTAGAGTAGTTGCTCTTTAAAGTGGCTGGGCAACAATTAAGATGAATAGATGTTTCTGGTGAATACACACTAATTTCTAGCTCCTTTTCTTAACAAAATAGAATGCAACACTTTCTTCAAACCTCACTTTAATCAGAACAAAAATAAACCTTTTTTATTTTCCAGTCTGGTTTTCCCAAGGGGTTTGCCCTAGACAGGTTTTAAATAACAGCCTAGAGAGTGCAGAGAAAAAAGAATTACCTTTCTTATTTCCTTTAGCTAGATTTCAGAATTCTGTGATAATAAAATGCTGTAACTTGAGGACTCAAGGCATTTTAAGCTTTAGCAAAGACAGCAAAAAGCAGGACATTATGTTGTTCATGCTTGTCACAACTCTGGATATTATGTGAGTTTTTTTAAGGTAAAAAAACCCCTATGTATTAGATGTATGACAACTCTGGATGCCCTCTGGTAATAAATGCAAGTTAACTGTGCTATGTACTGGACAGTGTTTACAGGCAAAGGCCAAGGTTAGTCTCCTGCAATTTGGCCATTTGTCCATTTGGCCTCTGGTATGAGAGTCACTAGAATGATCTCCCAGCAGTGAGCAACAAAATTTGGAAGAGGAGCTGTGAAAGTATTCAGCAATGGTGGTGAGAATGGTATCAGACTTGACTTTGTGCCTAAGCTATGTAGGCTCATGGCCTTCCAGTTACTGAATGATCCTGGCCTGGGAGCAAAGCAGGTAGGTCATCAGACTGTATATGCTGAAAACAATACCTTGTTTCACAGTCTGAAGTGGGTCATAGACAGTAATGCTATTTGATCTCCCTCTACTGCTGGTGGAGCTCCATGACCTGGTTCAGGGAGGAGGAGGGAAGTGAGGGGGGATGCACCTACTAAACTGTTTTTTAAAAAATATTATTAAATTAGAACATCACAACCATGGAAAGATTGTCATTACTACCAAATTAGTCTGATCTCTGACTTTGTTTCTGAATGTGCAGGGAGCTATGAATCATTAGAAATCCATTTACAAGCTGCTGTAACTTCATGTTTACATAATAGGCAATTATTGCTACTAATCACTTCTGATAAACACATTTAGGGCTAATGACATATTTCCATAAATAGTATTCCTAGCAGCCATTACGAGGTCAGAAACTAGTTATGATAATAGGCATCCTAAAGTACTGTGGATAATATCGACAGTCAGGCACGAATTTACTGGGCAAATACAGATTTATAGCCCTGTATTAGCACAGGGTAATGCACCACAACCACCGATACACTCTGGGAAAGGCAGTGCCAGGCTTGCCATCCATTTCAGAAAACTCAAAAACTGAAAAGGAGGAGCATTGCAGGTATTGATGGTTTACTGAAAGATGGCAGATTGTGGCAAGTATTATTCTCAAAATTGGGTTTCTGCTGTAGCAAGTTTGGGGATGGGAACGTCACAGCATCTAAAGGATGAAAAAGTGTTTTCAAGTTCCTGTTGCCTGCCAGGCTAGCCTGCAGTTTCTTACCATAGCTGTTACGCTCCATGGGAAATCTTTTGAGGTTTCTAATCTAAAGTATATTTCTAAAAACATATGGCTTATTGCTATTACTGTCAATCAATTCTGTTGATGTCAAGATTCAGATTCTCATATACACCTCTGCTTTGTTGTATTAAGTGAATAAGTGAGACTGCTTTTATATCCCCATATTGTGGCTGAAGCAGAACCAAAGCTGTGGTGTTGCTGAATGTCTAAGTTGCCATTTACTTTTCACAATAAGAGATCCACATCTTTCTTTGTGATATCGAAAAAAGCATCATATTTTTAGAGCATTCATCAAAAACTGAGTTGGTACAAAATTCACTCCCCGATGGAGTTCAAAAGTGATATGGACTTGTAGCTTTTACTAAGCATGTCTGACTACTTCCTTGGCTGATCTATTGATCTATGTTTGAAACCATCTGCAACTTCAATGACATAACAAGAAATCTGTATTTTGAAGTACCTGATTTTAATTATTCTAATCCTCTGTCAAAAGATTTGTAAAAATACACCTTTATCCAATTGCTAGGAGTTTTTATGGGCCTTAGCTGCAGGAAATGACAAAGTGAATTGTCCCCCAGCCAGAGAATGTAGAATACTGGTATTAGCAGAAATCTATTTATCTGAAGTGAAAAGTTATTTCTTTGTTTACCTGAATCTACTCAAAGTATTTCCAGACTTGACAGATATTCAGAATAAGATTATGAATGAAAAATACACGTTTATGAAGAAAAAAAAAAAAAAAAGTAACAGAAAGACCTTATTTTCAGACTGTTTCTATCTAGCTGTTACCTTATGTCCTCAAACTGGGGTGTTGTCATGTCAAAAATCCACACATATTAAATATATTTGGAGCAGCTACATTGCCATTTCCATTGTATTGAATTTCCAGGGAGGAAATCTTCCTTAGCCTGAAACAGTTTTGAGCTGTAAGTGTATGCATAGGAGGATTATGAACCAGATAAGCTGATTTTGAACAGGACAAGTATCTCACATGTAACACACTGTTTTGTTTTTACCTTGGCAAATTGTACAAGTCTGTTCTACTTGATAGCTGTATCTTATAAAATTCAGAAAACAGACTGTAGAAGAATTGCATTAATTAAATGTAAGGTTGATACAAACCTCAACATGCCTTCAAATGTTTCTTTCTTGGCTTCTTGTATGTCTTGTCGCACATAGTGCTCATGTCATTCCTTTAGAGAAATGACCTTTGGTACATCTTATGCAATATAAGTTGAGAGAAAGGTGACCAACTTGGCTACAGGAGTTACATTCTCATGCCTTGAAAAAAATGATTGCCATTTTGCATCTGTGTATGGAGAGTCTGAATTCTGCCCTACTGCACACTTTTATGATAAATGTACCTAAGGTGAATTGTGGTGATGGTGCTGCAAGTGGGATTCACCAGTTTGAAATGGAAATCTAGGTCAACAAATCCTTTTCCATGTACTAGCAGGTAGTTGCAGAGTCCTGAATGAGCTAAACAATTAAAAAAAAATCTTTCTGCTATGTTACTGCTCCATTTTTTATTTGGAACAAAAAAACATATACAATTAAAATGAAAACTTTAATGACCTACAAAATGGAAACAGGTTCCAGCATAGCAAGATTATTTAAGATTTTTGCATATCCACAGGGATTCTAAGACAAAAACTATACCTTTCAATGTATAGGAATGCAGCAAAAGGAGCAAAAAGCATTCTAAACTACTCACTTGGACTAGGGCAAAACCTCTTCCTGATCCTAAATCTGGCCACCAGTTTAACAATAAATTTACTTTAAGTGGCATCAGGAGCAGAGAAACACTGTTCTTTTGTATCCTGCCTAGACATGTGGCTTGCTTCCACACAGCTGGTCATTAGAGGAACACAACAAAAGTCAGATAAAAAAAGCTGGGAGCCAATTTATACATTAAGAAAGAATAAAACAAAACAAAATCTTTTTTTTGCCCAAAGATAGCCACCAAATGCCCTGACACGTGGGATTAATATGATATGATATATGTCCTGAGCAAGCAGCAATAGCAATCCAATTTAATTTCAAAACTGCTTGGAGACTTGGACCCGAAGATTCACATATTTCCAATGCTGCATTGGGTATTGGAAGGCACAGCTTTCGAAACAGTTTTCTGCAGATACAAGTTTTTTTCTCCAAAGAAAAGAGATGCTTTTATCTCTGCAGAACTAAATACTAATTTAATGAGATATTTCAAAACCTGAAGTCAGCAAATTACCCTGTGCCCAGAAGCTGCTGCTATGATAGCTGGTCATCTGGGAAATAGTCAGAGAGCAGAGGTGCAGGCAAAGGACACGGAAGCAAAGACTTCATAGCAGTGTGCGCAGTCCTCTGTAAAAGCCTTCCAAAAGTGGTCCATGTCTTTCTATCTCCATATCACATTTTAAGGTTTATCGCTTTGATATGCTTTTACTCAGAAGATCAGGACACAAGACTGGGTACTTGACTTGTTTCATATTTTAGGCACCACGTGTAAATTCTGCTATGAGAGGCAATTTACACCAGCAAAATTGTATGAAATTGTGGTGATGGTAGTAGGGTGGTAGAAAAATATGATCTGTATGGGCAGGCTGGGCACAAAAGGTTTATTTTTTTAGTATCCTGAGCACTTTCTTTTCTGATGTATTTACTTTGCTTTTATGGTTTATTAAGATTATCCTTGCCTAGCTGATTACATATTAACTTATGTAACTTAGGGAAAATTAAGATATTACCTCCATCTAAACTAAAGTATTTGTGTATGTGTGTGTATCTGCATGCACATTTGCAAAAAACCAAAACATCTTATTTCTTCTAACTTGGGGGAAAAAAACCCAAAACATTATTTATACTGGAGTTAATATTTGCTTCAGAGAACACTGTGTTGCAGTAGCATCTACAATTCCAGCCAGAGACAAGGACCCCCTACTTGGCACACACATTCAATTGCACTCTATGCATCTGTAACAAAAAACATGTCCTATCCCAAAATCTTGCTATCTGCACCATTCATGGAAGATAACAGTGGATGAAATAGGTAGAGCAAAATGAAGAAATGGAGATGTGATCAGTGTAATAGACATCAACATGAAATGAGTCAAAGACTGAACTTGCAGTGCTTAAACAAGGCATTGGTTTCTGTTATCTTCCTATACCTTTATTTTACACTGTGTAGAAAGAAATCCCTTCAGAATTGTCATTCCTATTTCAGGCCATCAGTTATTGTCAGTGATACCAGAATGACAAAAAGAACTATCACTGTTGTATGTACATATTACAAAGAGGAGGGCTTGCTCTGATCTACATTATAAAGATAATTAAAAAAAAAAATTAAAATTAGTCTTCCTGTACAAATAATATTTTAGTTTTCAAAATATGGTAGTGAGTATGGCAGTAGAAAATCAAAAGTCTTCCAAAGGAAAAGGGGATGTACAGTCACATTTGCTAGAAAATTTATATATATTCATTTTCACTAAATACAACTGGATACTTGAAGAAAATGGTAGTTTTGTTTATACACATTTAATACTGTCAGCTTCAATACAGCTTCAATTGTTTATAGCTAAAAGTCTCCTTCATTACAGAAGATGCTTGTAAAATGTTGACTTTATGGCATATTTTTATTTACTTCCATTTGGTGGCAGCTATTTTTGTTTCAAATCAGTTTCTGACAGATTATTTTCATGCTACCAAAATCAGAATGACTGAAGAGAAGAAGTCCCTTAGATTGTCTTTTACGCAGTCTGGCCATTGCTAACCTGTTGAAAGTTGCATGAATTATTATGTTTTGGGGTAAAGGTAAGAAAAAGTAATTTACCCTAATTCACAATCTATTACACATGCCTTTAATCTGTTGCATTTTTAAATATAATTTTAAAATAAGCATTTAGCTTCTCAAAAATAGGCAGCTTCTTCATGTTTATGAATCAAAGATATCTTTCTCCAAACATATCAATGAAGAGATTTTCCCTGTATATCTGTTAAGTTGTGACTCACAAATTATAGCTCTTAAGGACCAACTTGGATAGCCAACATCCCAAAATAGAGAGGAAAGCCACACAGTGAGAAAATGGTTTCCATCTCCTTCTGGACAACCTTTCCCAAGAGCTTCCTGACATATGAGAAGATAAAGATTTCAAAAGTTATTTTTTGCCTAGGAATTGGGGGTAGATTTTTATTGAATTAATGATTTCTTGATTTCACATGCCATAACGAATCACAGACTTCTCTAGCTGTAGGACCACAGAAGCTGAGGTCAGGTATTTCATCTATTTCTGCTGCTCAGCCTGTTTCTCCTGAAGGCATTCCCATCAAGAATGGGTCTTATGGACCCATGGAGCAGTAATGAGGATATAACAGAATGAACATACTTTCAAACTCAGCATTTCTTTTATTTGTTGAACATAGGAAAATGTAGCTGCATATCACATCTTCATACCACAATGACATCCAGACCTCGGCATAAATATGTATGTGTGTAACAAATTCAAAACATCATGTAATCCATAATCCAATACCTGGAGTGCACATTACCACAGCATGATGTAGGTGTTAATCTAGGTCCAAAAAGGGTTTGTCTGAGGATATACATGTGACTGCAGAAAGACACTGCTTTCTGGCTATTTTTTGGAGTTGAAAACAATCCTTTCCATAATATGTAGTTTTGCATATGGATTGAGGAAAGGAAGGCACGTGTCATTCGTTTGATAAAAAAGGACTAATTATCAGGCAGCCAGATGGTAAAACACAAACTATAATTTAAACGCGAGCATTCAGTACAGATCAACACCTCCTGTATGGCTCCCACACCCCAACAGCAGTAAAAGCACAGAGCTACAGAAATTAAATACTGCAAGGGACTCAGGAAACCATCTAATCCATCTTCTTACATTCAGCAAGGAAATTTGGGTTTATTGCAATACAATTTCATTCCACAGAAAGACTATATTGACAAAAGGTTTCAATAATTAAAAATTCCTACATGTACAAAATGGACAACAACAAAAATAATCCCCAAACCTCAGAGCAAAACCTTGAGAAAATTACTGAAACCCAAACCACAAAAATCTCAGAACAGAGAATAACCACAACACACATCTGCTGCAGACACATGTGGTCCTCTAATGTGGTTACAAGTAGGACATGCAATGGGAATCCTTTATCGCACCCAGGATCATTTGCACACATCCTCAGCAAACCAAAAAATACCTTTCCATAACACATGCAAAAAACCCACCAACTGACAAACTGCAAAATAAACTTTGCTCTAACAGGCTCACAGAAAGTAATGTGAAAGACAAGTTATGAGAACCTAAATAGAATATGAATAGCATTCACCACAAATCAGTGCCAAGAAAAGGTAAATGATGAATTTGCACAAGGAGGGATAGAGCTGCCATGGGCTGAGTGTATGAGAGATGATGAAGGTGCTTCTGCTCTGCCACAGAATGCAGTCCGCAAGCTGTCTGGGGCACTGACAGTGTGGAAGGGGGCCCAAACCCTATGAATATTTGTAAATCTTACCCTCATAGAAATTGCTGTGAAACTCCTTTAAAAGACTGTAACTCCTACACTTACCATGGACTCAAACACCCCCATAAGTCAAGGGTCTTCCTTGTGTACCTCTTTATTTGCACAGGCATAGGTAAGAAATGTTGCTGTGGTAACCTACAGTCTGGGGACCAGCTTTGTGTTTGTCTGCCTTTGTGCCAGAGTGCTAAGTGACAAACCACCTGCTGACTGCTGAGGACAAATGGGAGAGGATGGCATCTTACAGTACTTTGTGTGGTTTAATTAGATCCATATTTCTGCTCTAAGTTCTTTAAGACAGAAGATACTATGGTAGAAGCCTTCTCATGCAATCGTAATTGTCAGCAGAGAATATATTTGAAGTCATTTGCTTTGTCCTCAAAAGAGAAAAGAAGTTGGAAAGTATATACTTAATTAGTGATGTTTCTGAACAGAATTCCTAATTAACAGCCATGGTAGTCTGATTTAAAGAACTGCTGTGGTTTCTTTTTCTTGCATGCACTTGGTTGTTTGAGGTGTTTTTGTGTTTGGGTTTTTCGCTTGATTGTTGGTTGTTGGGTTGGGGTTTTTTGTTTGTTTTGTTTTGTTGTGGGAGTTTTGTATTTGTTTTTAACCACTCTGAATAAAACAGAGCAGGACAAAAATCTAAAGTTTCCTTCCTTTAAAGATGATGCTTGTGAACACTGACCAAAGCTTGGGTGGCACTGAGGACATAGAAGAGAAAGAAAATTGTCTTCTTCAGCATCTCATTTTTCATTAGGAAAATGTTTTTCACAGAGATAGTGGTAGGCACTGGAATGAGCTGCCCAGGGAGGTGTTTGAGTCACCAACACTGAAAGTTTAAGGGTCATTTGGGTGTGGTGCTTAGGGATATGGTTTAAGGTCAATCTTGTAGAGTAGGGTTATAAGTTGGACTTGGTGATCCTGACGATCTTTTTTTCTGTGATTCTGTGATTCTTTGAGGGTGCTTAGCAAGAACCATTTGCATTCTTGAGGGCTTCACCCTTGCATTTTTTTCTGCCATCTCATATGAATTGTAGATGACAAAATCTGCTCTGTCACGCTCAGACCCAAGTCCAGTACAGTTACCTGGTGAAATGTCTGGAAAAGGTACAACGGCAAAACATTGCAACTAGATTTTTACCCAAGACAGTTTATGATTGAAGGGAAAGATTTTTACCTTTGAAACTTAGCCTTTATGCTTTTGCACAATGCCTGTGACTCCCAGTGACTGTTAACGTTTCTTTTTCTCCTGTTTGGTGCTTTGAACCTTAACTTTCTATAATAAGAACTGGAAATGTAATAGACATGTGATGTGTGTTGTCACCTGATTAATTACCTAAAGTATACCATTGAAATGAACTGATAAAATACAGGAAAAGTTTGTACATATAGTGGCAAATATAGTGGCAAATTTAACTTCATTTTCTACAAGAATTACTGAACCTCTGATAGCAGATTTATTTTAATTAACCTGGCTACATGCTATGTAACATTGAGAAGCAATAAGGATGGAAATGTCATTTTCTCAGGTGATATATAGCGATCTCTCATATAAAGAATCTACTGGAATATTAACTAGAAATTTGAATTTCATGCCCTTGTTAAAAGAACAGACTCTTAGAGGTATTTTCATAACACTTTCCTTCCTTCTCAATTCCTTCAGTTGGAGATGATCTCTGCCTGAGTTGTCCTCTTTCTACCATGCTTCAGATGCCCAGGCAAAAGGTTGCAATAAGTCAAGAACCCAGAGGAACCAAAGTGGCTTTGTTGTGTAACGTGAAAATGCTTAGGAAGTCTCTGAAGTGGGTGCTGTGATCTTAGTTTGCCTAGAGTTTCATTTTCACAAGATTATAGAATAGTGCATGTCAAATGATAGACCAGATGAGCTGTGTTTCAGTGAGTCCACAGATTCCCTACTCAGATGATCCCAATGGTTCTACTTCCTAAATGAGAAGGCTTTTACTGCTCCCACCATGAACTGTCACTGCCTACCTCTAACGTGCAAAATCTTTTTGAGGATTCCTATTTAATGTTGCAATATTTACATGATGTTTGACATCTGCAAACTACATTCATAATCTTAAGAAGTGTATTCTAGACACTGTTTTTTTCTGCAAGAAGCACAGTGTAATTCAAAGGGGTTTCTTTTGGTTTTGTTTTTTGTTTGGTTTTGTTGGTTTTTTTTTCAGAATATAGTGCCACCTAATGTAGTAACAGCATCAGGACCATATAGTGGAGATGGCCTAAATACTTCAGGAAAAGGGTGTTTTTCCTGGTATTTAATACTTACCCCAGAAATCCTTGATTTGTACAATTTGGAGCATAAATTAAAGATTTTTGCCATCTTTGTAAATTACTATTGTCACTGTTGTACCTACAGAAGATATTTTGATATATTGAAACAAGAGGCTTCTCCTTATTCTAAGCAAGGTTCTGTCCTTACTGGAAAAGCAACCAAGAAGACAAAGGATAATGTCCCACTTTCAGATGACCACTTTGCTGGGAATAAAATAGAAAATGTATAATGTAGCAGTGTCTTAATGGCATTCAATGTCTGGTACTAATCTCAGACATCGGCATAATTACTGTGAAATCATCTCCTCTGTAGGTGTATAATAAGCAAGAACTGATGTTGTAAAATCCCTTCTATGTATTTACCCATGATTAAACCTGATCCTTGTTGTGAAACTATCTTGATAAAGCAAACAATCCTTAAACGTTAAGACAAACATGATTTGGGGACAAACTATTTTTTGTCCAGAGCACCCACATCCATGTGAATTGTCAGCTACAAGTACATGCTAATGTGCTACAATCAGATTTATGACCACAGTGGGGCAAGAGATGCACCAAATGATGAGAGATGTGAGGACTATTATCTCAGGGTGTTCTACGTGTCTAGGTCAGACTCTGGAAGAAGCATCTGGCAGCTGAGAAGAGCATAGAGGGCAGTGAGACCATGGGGAGAGAGCTCCAGAGAAAAGAGCACTGGGGGAATAAAGGAAACAGGGCCAGTGTACCAAAATGTTCTACCCCTCTCTGAATACAATAAACAGCTTTGTGTGTGGACCTGCAAGCCCTATGTATAATCAGCACATGGTTAATTTATCTTATTAAAATAATTTTATTTGGAGGGAGAGAAAAATCTTTGAGCATTTATTCATCTGAAATTCACTTGCATGAACAAATCTTCTAGTATTGCTTTATTCATGATTTCACTTACTTCTGATTTATACTACTGTAACACCAGTTATTTCAGCATGTATTTTACACTTTAACATCTGAGGCCAGAATGGGTCCCTTTGAACAGAATTTAAGTACTGCCATCGTGAAAGGGATCTTTCATCTTGTGGGCTAAAACCTTTTACTGGGAATATTCAGACTATAGTTTTTGTACACATTTTAAATGATGTGTATAAGATGCCATAAACATCCTCTCTGGAAATGAAAGTCTGAAGTCACAAGGCTGAAAGTCGGAGATATTTGCAAGATTCGTCATGCAGAGATTTATTAGGTGTACAATTCCACTAGCAAAAAAAGGATTACCCTGTTTTCCTACTTATGCATACTCCTTCTCACAAAGCATGGGTTACATGTCTAATGTGTAGATCAGTAATCTATGGGTTTGAGATTTTCTACTTTGATTTCTCAGTTCACAGTATTTTACATTTGACCACGACTGTGTTTTGCATACTTCAGTGTAGGTGATGATTTTATCAAAATTTTAATTAAAGGGCTCAAAGAGGAAATTAAACCTCTGTCATGTTTGGCTTGTAGCATTCATGGACAGACACACTGTATACTGTGCATCTTTATATGGGAACTTCTTTGCTTTGAACTTTTTGCATTGCCAGTATGGCCCCCTGTTAAAACAAGAAACATATAAAGGAAAATTGAATTGGATAACTCCACTAGCATTATCCCTCCCTTATCAGTATTGTATCCTACTGCTCTTCATTCCACATTTTTAACTGTTTCCTACAGGGTAGTGGGTATTTTTCTGCTAAGAAATGTCCTCTGTAATGCTCAGATGTTGTTACAATGTGGAGAACTTGTCTGAAACCACTGCAGTCAGCTGTAATGAAGTAAAGTCTATTACCAACTCTTACTCCATGCTCATTTATGAGACACCCACACCCCACCCCAGGCACTGCATGACATTGCAAGGACACAGTGGCTGAAATAATGAGTAGTCACTGTGCAGCAACATGTCATTTTACAGCAGGGAACCTGTGTATGGTAGGCATGGTGCCATGCAAAGACTGATTAGAACCAGATGGTTAAAAATGCATTGCAACTGATGCCCTGATGAGATTGCTGGAATTATTAAAATGGTAGATTGTTCCTCCTGAAGCATACACACACTCACAAAGGCATTCGCTTGTGTGGCCTGAATTCCAAATCTGGGTATGGGGATGGAAAAGGCTGTAGCTAACCATACTGTATGAACATATATTGGTGGCATACAATAGCAAGGTCACATGCCTACCAGATTCCAATAAAGTCAAGTGTTCCTACAATCTTTACTCTGGGCTAGCAGTCAGAAAATCTGTGTTCACATCTTGTCTTTACTATGTGCTGCCTGTACCACTACAGTACCATCCTTGTGGGCAAAAGCAACTGACCAGCACAGGGAGAGAATTTCACTCTTAATCTTCATTTTCCTCATCTAGTAAATAAAGAAGATACTGAATTTCTCCTAGTACATCTGTCTAGCATTGCTTTATTTAGACCACTTTAGACAAAGACTCTTGCTAATTTTGACTTTTCTGTAAAACTGAATGGAATGGAACATCTGTCTAACAAGGAGAGACTGAGGGAACTGGGACTCTAGCTTGGAGGAGACTGAGAGATGTTCTCATGCATGTTTATAAATATGTAAAGGTTAAGTGCCAGGCTCTTCTGGGCGATGCCCATTGACAGGACAAGGGGCAATGGGTGGAAGCTGTGGCAGAGGAAGTTTAATGTTTAAATGTAAACATGAGGAGGGATTTTTTTTTTTCACTGTGAAGGTGACAGAACACTGGAACAGACTGCCTAGGGGAGTTGTGGAGTCTCCCTCTCTGGAGATATTCAAAACCCACCTAGACACATTCTTGTGTGATCTGGCATGGGTGATCCTGCTCTGGCAGGGGAGGTTGGGCTAGATGATTTTTCAAGGTCCCTTCCATCCCCTGATATTCTATGATTCTATGACTGTCGGTAATAACCTGTGTCATCCCCAGGTAACATCAGTATGTAAGAACTCAAACATCAGTACAACAAGTTTCTAGAAACCAACTGGTAGAAAAATACAGCTAATAATTTGTCAGAGGCTTCTGTGTGACCCTGTCCTATGGTTGGCTTTTTTCCACACCTTCACAGACAGCATTACATCAGGCACACAGATAAAATAATGATGTTTTCCTTAAGTTCACTGGGAATTTAGAGCTCAGCTTCCCCAGGTACATAGAAAAATTAGATCATTCTCTGTTAACCACTGCCACTGAAGTCTGATCATTTTGGCACAGATGATACTTTGTAAAGTGGCCATTCTCCATTAGGGTAGATTAATGTGGTTAAGAATATTAAACTCAGTCTTAGATAATATCTAGCACAAAGTCCCTCAGTCTCAGTCGAGATTTATCTGGGTTACAGTGATATAAATAATACTTCAATAATTACTGTGGGAATTAACTGATATTTAGCAATTTCAGTTTTATTACAGCACTTGTTCTTTGAAAGCCAAAGGTGAAATGATAGATTCTGTAGGAACATTCAATGCTTGTAGAAATACAACTGTAATTATTGGTGACAGGAAGATCTATTCAGACAAAAATGTGATGAAATTTCACAACAACTTTACAATAAAAAAAAAAATTTACAACATTATCACATTTTGAAAGCATTTGTTTTGCTTTTTCTAGATATTCTGCAATTAAAAAAAAAAAGGTAAGTAGTGAAAGAATTTTTTTTTTTAATCCAGAACTACTGAATTGTAAATTATATTTGTAGTTCTGCCTTTAGTGACATGATCCATTCTACTGGAGGAAACCATGCATTTCTACTCTAGTAATTTCTTCCAGTGTGATAGATTTTGTCTAACACTACAGTACAAAATGAATAATTTTCCATTATAAGCAGGACTGTTTTCTCACTTAAGCAGAATTTTTTTTCCCAATTTTCCTCCTACCAGCATTTAATTCACTTTGAGTCTACTTTTCATTCTAGCTAGTTGTGTAATTCTTGCCCATCTGTTTCTCTGCAAGTCAAGTGATCATTTTTATTTTTGAAACGTGTACTTTTGGTATGTTGCAATAAATCTTAGAATAATATTTTGCTGACTGACTATTTCCACTTGTTACAGAAGAGACTTTTAAAAAGGAACACTGAAGAGCTTCCTTAACACCTGTAAGGCTCACAGTGCAAAAATTTTCTTTGGCCACAATAAAAATTAAAGCAATTGTTGTGAGTGCTGGGTTTATGCTGTACATTCACAGATAAAGGCAAGCTCTATTTTCTAAATGCAAATGGTTTAATATAGTCTCTCAGATCTAAAAGATTATGTAAGAACAAGAAACAGAAAAATCATAGCTTAAATCCACCATAGCAGTCTGCTCAGATCATGAAGAGACAGTGGGAAGGAAGGCAGACAAAGAACAAAAAGCAAAACAAAAGGAAAAGGGAGATGCAGATATTCAGCAGTAAAAACAGTGAAATGATTTATCACTTGTAATGGAAAGTTATATTCCTTCGTTTCAGTGGGAATATGATTTGTAACTCAAGTTGCAGAACATCTTTGTTATAATATATTATATTGGATTTACCCAACTTGTCCTCTTGTTCACACAGTGGGAAAATACTTCTTTCTGACCTTAGAAGCACTTCTCAGTTTGGGCTCCAGCTGCTGTGCAAGATTAAGATCTCCTTACCTCGCTTCCTTCCAACGTGGGAGACACCAGAGCAACTACTACATAAGATGTTCATAATTTTCTCTTTCCCATATTCAAGGAGAGAAGTAGAAGACTGTGCATCAGAGACAAACAGACCCCAAAGGCTGCTCCTGGAAGGAGTAGGTTACCCATCACACTTTGTTTAGAGCTGCTACTGAAGACACAGCCCCATCTTTGGCTTTTTGTCTGCTGTGGCAGTCAGGCTTTCTCTTTTCAAATTTACAGGAAAAATCAGTTGCTTTAATGAGACACTTCAAATAATATCTCATGCTGTTGAATAGCTCTCTTGGCAGCAGGCTACCACTTCATGTGCTTTCGTAGAAGATATAGAGGGGGGTCTGCTCTGAGCCCTCTCCTTCATTTGGAAATAAGCTATTGGCTCCCTAGATTTGTGACTTCTACTAAAGGGCTCCTGGAGCAAAGCCAAAGATTCATTCCAAGAAACTCTGAACATAGAGTACATTCAGTCTTTTTTGAGTCATCCTCACTTTATTTTCTAGCCTACCTTTCCAAGGACATTAAGTTTATAAAATTACACTATTTATTAATTCTTTCATCTGACTGGAACCAGTTCCTCCCCTCTCCCTTCTCATGATTTTTGATACTCTTTGACCAATGCCGGCCCTGAATGGCAGATGGTTAGAGATCTCAAATACAACAAATATCTGAAATCAAGGTGCTGATTAAAGAGGAGAGAATCTACTGGTGCTTCCTCTGAAATAAAGGCAGAGAGGGTTCAATGCAATCTCTTCAGCAGCATTGAGCTTGTCAGCCAGCAGACATGCCCTGACTAGCCAGCTCTAGCATGCACTTTTTACCAGTCTGCTCATCTGAAAGCTGAGAAAAGAACTTGAATTCCTAAACGTTGGTGAGGGGAAAACTAGGTTAACATTAGTAGGCTGGAGGACTGCTGTGGTGTGAAGACATTATGTGGGTCTTTGAAAAGAGGCTATGTGCACTACAGGATAGGATAGGAGGTCAATAGGTATCACAGCAGCACACCAAAAGGGTGTCCCGACTGCATTGTAGTGGGAGTATTTTAAATAATACTACATAAACCCATAAGAAATCCAGCCTGACCAATTTCACAGACATCAAGAGTGAAAAAGAGCCCATGTTTTGGAGATCCCGACAGATCCACAGCATTTTGCTATGGAGCAGGCAGGACTGAAAAAGCTGATCAGCAACTTCAGTAGCAGCACCAGACATTTTGATTTCACGGCATCCCATAAACCTCAAAGAGAAGAATCACTTTTTATTTTACCTGTTCAGACAAGTCAATCTGGGACTAGATTGGGTATCTTTTTTTATTGTCTGAGTACATTTTACCTGGGTCATTGCTTTTCCATTTTGATTTCATGGCTCGATTCTCTGCTTTCTTAGTTGGTGTAACTACTTTGCTTAATTTCTATGGATCTGAACTGAGAACACAGAACAGCAAAGCAGGAAATTATTTTCCAGCCTTGCAGGATCCTCTACCCTCCTCCACACCTTACCTGATTGAAATGGAAGTTTTAGAAAAACATCAGAGGAAGCAAGACAAAACCTGTACCTTCATGCTGGGATAGCCTCATGATGGGGGCATTTGCACAGGATCTGCATCACTACCAAGGAGTTAATTTATATCCAAGCTTATAGTAGTTTCTGAGTGCTTGATCTTTAGTATGTAGTGTGTGCATATAAACATCAAAATACACAGAATCTGTGGTTCAGTTATCTGTCTGATGTGAAATACAGAAGAACCTGCAAAAACTGTCTTCCCAGCCCTGCCATCAAAATCAAGCTTTTAAAATCTTCCTAATTTTTATGTATGCATGTACTGCTTTTGTGTTTGTGTCTGTACATGTATCAATACAGATATGTGCATATACAAGAATCTGAAAATGTTATCATGTTTGCAACTATGATTACAAAATATTTTACATGCAGTTCCTATGGTAGTGAGGTTGGACACTTGTTCACTTCAGCCATCAGTGATGCCACAGGATTAGGTCAATTTTAGCCCCATGCAGTTACCACTTGGGAACTATTTTATTTTGCTAATGAAAGTAATCTGTCAGGGTAGCTGAATTACAGGATGAGATGGTGATTGCCTCTCTGAGCAGCTCTTGGTTGGATTTGTTAGCCAGAAGGGGAAGCAGCACAGAAAAAATAGTGTTATATGCCTGCTGAGCTATACTGATGGGCAGATAAACTGCTGCATTATTCACATGCCCTTTAATAGATTAAATAATTAAGCAATAGATGGACAACTCTTCCTTATAGTGTAAGATCATTAAGAAAATTTACTTGGAAGCATCCCTAGACTTGAAATTATTCTTATTAAATTTAACAGTATCACAGGATGATGTGGGCAGCCAGCATGTTTCCTGATGTAGTTCAAGTGATGAGCTTCATGCTGTGTAATTTGAAGTCAAGTCATATTATTACTTGCCATTATTTATTTTCCACATTGAAGTATTTTGCTCTCAGCAGGGTGCATACATGAGATCTTAGTGTTGCACTGTCTGTCTTTCAACAAGCAGTCCTTATTCAACAATTCACTTTAAAAGGAAATAGATCAATAACGTGACAAAACAGTCAATCAGGAGAATGGCCATTCCTGACTTCCTACTCTTTGGCAATGGCCATCAGACAAATGTATAGGTATGACTTTTTAGATAAGAAATGAAAAGAAAGCTAACTGTACTGACTCCCCATATTACAGATTACTCAATCTCCCCTGGAAGACGACTGAGACTATAATGAAATAATCACACTTTATCTTGGAAATTACAATATTCTGTGCTGTATCTTAGCAGATTCCTAATATTGTTGTTACACCAAATTAGACGATATAAAAGGATTCTTTTTTTCTCTGCCTGTACTCACTTCACATTCAGCCAGAACTTGGCTGCGATTAACTTTTGTGGAATGGTGAAGGAAAATCAGAGCTGTTGAATTTCTGACCATTTGCTTCTGTGAACCGCTGCTGACCACCTAGAAATCACTAGCCACCTATGAGTGCTATAGGCATGCCAGTGTACTGCCCCTTTGAAAATGCCTCTCATTAAATCTGGAACCTATATGAGCATAGGAGGGGAAAGATTAGGATGACTGCAGAAGTACGGTTCTGCCTCATATACATGTCTATATACTAAGGCTGTTTGTGTAGCAGCTGATGGTGATCCCCTTACTGTCTTTGATGCATCTAACCAAGAAAGCTTCTTGGCTGAAGGAGCCTTTTGCTTTGTATCTGAAAATGCAATTTTGTCATTTTTTCGAAGCTGTCATGAGAAGACAGTGAACATTAGAGTTTCGATATATCAAAAGATTTCATTTCAATGGAAATGAAGGAAAGTTTCTTAGCATTAATTATTAATTTTCTAGTACTCTATTACTTGAGAAGTCAAGGTGCTTACAATGGAAATTTAACTGTAAAACATCTAGGTCATCTCTGAGTGAGTATGGTCCAACTTGGTGTCTTTCTTTAGCCTTTGTGAAACAATTTATTTGAATCTGCCAAACCTTCTTATACAGAAATTTTGGTCCATGTGCCCCAGGGCTCCAAAGCTAGTGGCATGTATCACTGACTATCCATCTGCTTTCACTTTCTAAAAGTTTTTTCTGATCAGAATCCTGCTTTGGTCCAACCCATGTGGAGCAACAGGAAACAAACATTGGTATGGCATTTTAAGGGTCAGGATTCCTTACTGCCCTATCAGTAGGGGCATTGGTAGCTGCTTTCATCTCCTCTGTTGCACTGACAGGCTTTGTGCCTCTCTTCAGTTGATAGCATTTTGAATTTTGCCACAAGATAATTCTGTTTCTATAGTGATTTTGGCACCACTCGTGTAGGCTCATTTCCTATCAGTCATGGTTTGCTTACGTCAATGGGCGCATTATTTTCGACTGCATTTCTTTCATTCCTGCATCATGTAGGTCATTATATTTTTATGCAGCCAATGAGACCAACAAATTTCTAAAATTGCCAGAATATTTAGAATAGCCTGACAAACTGTACTGTGTTCCTGCCTATTAACGTGCCATTATGTTTGGAAAAAAGAGCATAAGTAAACACTAATTAGGAAAATAGATAGAAAAAAATAGATGGATCCAGTATAGCAATCAGAAAAAAAAAATTAAAATATATGGAAGTTAAAAAGCCACAACGTGCCAATTCCATAGAGGCAGAAGTATTGAGTTCTAAAAGCTACAAAAAAAGGATAAGAAAGCCTTCAGAAAAATCATTGCTGTTTCTGCTTACTTGAGGTTTCATCTATTATTTGCTGTAACACAAATATAGCACAGAGATCCCATGTTCTGATCTACCTTTTAAGAAGGCAGCTCTAGATCACATAAATGAGCTTTTCTGATTCTATGTACTGCAAACACGTCACAATTGTCTACACCAATCCATCTGTCTAGCCTTCAGTAGACACTATAATGATTTTTTTGTTCTCTTGGATTATGAACGTGTATGTCGAAGGAGATCTCTGTTTCCAAACAAGGAGGGAATTCAAGAAGAATTTGTCACTGAGTGGGACAGCTAGCAAGTAAAGGCAAAACTTTCCCTAGATATGATTTATATTTTTCCAGCACAAGTAATATAAAATATACTAATGTAGCTTAGCTATAACTGTTCAGTTTGTTTAAGTAAGTCTGACTCTCTGACTTTTTAAAATCATGTTTTCAATAAGAGTATTGGAATTCTAGATTATATTGTAGCAAACCTCTGCAAATGAAATTAAAGCAAGCGGAAAATGTTTCCATTTCAATGGAAGACAACTAGAAAAATGCAGTTTTATAGAAAGGACAGATAGATATAAATGTAAATGTATTCCTTGATCACTATCCTCTACTTTTCAGTAATGTTCATGGGGAAAAAAAACATCGTCTAATGTTCAAGAATGAGTCTGCAGGCATAGAAATTGATGTATAGCTACTCAATGTTTTTATATCATTTCAGTAATTATCAACCTGTAAAATCAACTTGAAATCCCAAAGGTTATTTGATTTTGAACCTGAATACATCGCTACCTCTGCCACAAATATGACTAGCTGTTCTGTTAAAGGCACATCCATTATAAACAGACTTTACAAAGCCTCTCCCCAAGGCAGTATCTCTGATGAAAGCAAAAAGGTTTATTTCAGGATTTTCAAGGTAGAGATCAGTTAACATTTGTGTTTGTGGTTCTCTGATCTCTTGGAACAAGTGAGCCTTTCCTATTATATTCTTACTAGCTAAGCTGTGCAAGAGTGATTATTTTTGTTCAATAATAATATAACCTTCAGCAAAGTGGTAAAAGAAATTAAACTAGAGGGGACAGGAGTTTGAAGTCGTCCCAGCACTCCAGCACTGTATAACACTGAAGTGAAATTTTTTATAAGGATCTTTTTATTTTTTTCCCCTCCTCCTTAAATAAATCACTGAAAAATACTGTACAGAGTTTAAGAAAATTGCTGCTTGGGGTCGTCTGCAGGTGATGTGCATTGGCATTGTATTGTTCTTTTGGTTGCTTGTTTCACAGAAGAGACAAGAATGTGGTCTTCAATAAATATGAAACTTTATTATATTAATGGGCAAGGTTCAAGGATACAAAGGAAGCTGAAATAGCTCTATGCCTAAAACAACTCATGTTCAGATTCCCTAGACTCCATATCCACAAATTGGGTCTTCAAAAACACATTGCTGAAGATAACTGTTTTAACCATAACAATATCACAGTCAGACACTGAAGTGGAAATGAGATGAAGGATTTAGTCAGTAGCTAAATACAATAACTGACTCAGGAATACTTCTGATCAAAGAATCATTTAAAAAAAAACAAAACTCTAAGCTATTAGTCAGGAGAAAAATGAAGGAAGTAAAGAAGGTATATAATGGCAAATAAACAACTTGAGGACTGTGGTTCACTGTGTCAGTTGACTAGAAATGCTGCAGAGTAATTCAGAATAATATACTCCATAATGTAAGAAAAATAGAGAACATCAATGCACAGTTTCCTTCTTTTGTCTTATATCTTCAAATGAGACAAGTGAGGGAAAAGACATATTGATCAAAGAAGTATCAGGAAAAGAGGTGGAGGTTTTGATGAAGATTCGTAAGATTGTGGCAGGTAGTCAAAAATCAGCATTACAAGTAAGGCAGGATGCGAGTCACACTTATTTGTAGGTTGTTGTGAGAGTTCTGGCATGTAAACAAATTGTATTGGTCAGGCAATAGTATAGACATACATCCTTAGCAAGCCCGAAACTAGTGGTTGCCATCACGCAGTACATGCTGGCTCCTCAGAACCAGGTAGTGAGAGCAAATCCACCTGCTTTGGAAGTGCTACAAGACGTAAATCTCTGGTAGCTGATAGAAAGATATCACCGTATGTTAGGTTTCTTTTTCAAGAAGACAAATACAATTTCCACATTTCTCTGCCTGTAACATCTTTTTGAAACAATATTTTAATTTCTTTTAAATAATTGATTTTTCTAGCATACCATTTCATTACAAAGTATACATAGTATTGCTAAAATGCTATGCTCAAGAAAAACAGAGATCAAGATAATATTCTTCTAGACCATTTGTTGCTAGGAATGGCCAAGAGACATCATTTTTTTCTCATCTGTGTGCCTATCAAAATGGTGGATGAAATGACTGCTCCTCATGCCTTTCCAGTTGGAAGAAGTGAAAAGAAAGACTACCAGTGGACTCAACAACTGGACAGTCATGTTTTGGAGCTGAGACCTTCTATGGTACCAACAGTGAAATTTTCATGACTTCTGTTCCCCCCTTATTGAAATGGTATGTCTGGATTCTTCACTTCCTACTGTAAGAAGACATGTTGTGTCTGCTCCCTCTCTGGATGTGTTCAAGGCCAGGCTGGATGAGGTCTTGAGCGTCCTGATCTAGTGGGAGGTGTCTCTGTCTGTGGCAGGGGGGTGGAACTGGATGATCTTTGAGGTCTCTTCCAACCTAGACCATTCTATGATTCTATGTCCCTGTTAAACTGGGGAGCCCAAAACTGAGCGTGCTACTCAAGATGAAGTCTCACCAGGGCAGAGTAGAAGGGGAGGAGAATCTCCCTTGATCTTCTATTCGAGGGAACACACCTAACTCAGGCTTGGAGGAAGTGGCCTTTAAAAGTTAACCAACTTTCTTAGGCTCCTTTACCCTCTAGAGCCTTAGTCCATGGTCGCACACAGAGAGTGGTGATCAAGGGCACAATGTCCACCTGGAGACCAGGGACAAGTGGCGTCCCTCAGGGGTCAGTGCTGGGACCAGTGCTGTTTAACATCTTTGTCAGTGACATGGACAGAGGAATCGAATGCACCCTCAGCAAGTTTGCAGATGACACCAAGCTGTGTGGCACAGTTGACTTGCTGGAGGGCAGGGATGGCATCCAGAGGGACCTGGACAGGCTGGAGAGGTGGGCCCAGACCAACCTCATGAAATTCAACAAGGCCAAGTGTAAGGTCCTGCACCTGGGTTGGTGCAATCCCAAGCACAAACACAGGCTGGGTGGCGAGTGGCTGGAGAGCAGCTCTGAGGAAAAGGACCTGGGGGTCTGGGTGGATGAGAAGCTCAACATGAGCCTGCAGTGTGCACACGCGGCTCAGACAGCAACTGTGTGCTGGGCTGCATTAAGAGAGGCATTACCAGCAGGGCAAGGGAGGTGATTCTCCCCCTTTACTCTGCTCTTGTCAGACCCCACCTGGAGTACTGTGTGCAGTTCTGGAGCCCCCAGCACAAGAAGGACATGGAACTGTTGGAGAGAGTCCAGAGGAGGGCCACAAAGATGATCAGAGGGCTGGAGCACCTCTGCTATGAGGACAGGCTGAGAGAGTTGGGGCTTTTCAGCCTGGAGAAGAGAAGGCTTCGGGGAGACCTTATAGCAGCCTACCAGTATCTGAGGGGGGCCTACAGGAGGGCTGGGGAGGGACTGTTCACAAGGTCTTGTAATGACAGGACGAGGGGGAATGGGTTCAAATTGGCGGAGGGGAGATTTGAACGGGATGTTAGGAAGAAATTCTTCACAGTGAGGGTGGTGAGGCACTGGAACAGGTTGCCCAGGGAGGTTGTGTCTGCTCCCTCCCTGGATGTGTTCAAGGCCAGGCTGGATGAGGTCTTGAGCGACCTGATCTAGTGGGAGGTGTCCCTGCCTGTGGCAGGGGGTTGGAACTGGATGATCTTTGAGGTCTCTTCCAACCTGAACCATTCTATGATTCTATGTTTGGGGATTTTCTGATTTTTATCAGCTGTGTTGCCTGCTTGCTCACTTGCACATTCTGTGGGTATTCGAAGCAGCACAATACCAGTCTGACTAATGTTCCACTCTCTGAAGCATCCCAAGACAAATTATCAGACATCAATATTCATTACAGCGTTCTGCCATATGTCCATTAAAAAATACACGATTCAGGAAACAGAATGGAAGCTTTACCCCCTATCATGTGCTTCAATTATAGGTAAGATAAACCAAAGTGCTTCCTATTCTGCTTTGCCACAGTTCACTCTCTCTCTCCACTAACACTACAAAGTAATATTTGTGTACAAAGATTTTTCAGCCACACAGCCTCCTTTTAGTGTCTCAGTTTTCCCATCCACAATATCTACAGTCTTGACTTTTCCCTTCAACCTGAAAATAATTAGCACTTTTTTCTCTTACAGTAATTGGTAAAAGTCTAGTAACTTATTTCCATGATTTGCTTGTTGCTCAGTTGAGGGCTGAGACAGTAATTTATTTGTTTTGGTGCTGGTTGCATTTTGTCACTGTCAATTCACAGGATTTTCCAATATGCTGCTGGATATGTTTTCACTTTTGGCAGTGACTTGCCTTAGAGTGGATTTCATTTTTCTTTGTACTAACTGGAGTCTCATCTTGGCTGCCAAAATTAATTTCAGGGGTTATAACTTGTCTCATACAACAGATAAACATCCCCTTAAAATTGCAATGTACCATGTATACATCCTGTTACACTACTGATGATTAGCTAGGTAAACAATGCTAAAGAAGAAAGGGCAGCTCTCCTTTTTCATAAATACAAGCTAATGTCATGACTGATATGAAGAAACTTATCTTAAGGACAGCATTAGCAGACTAAACCTTGCCTCTTTCACAAGATTTAATTTGTTGTTTATTTCTACTTCTGTGTTGCAACTTGCAGCTATTAAAAATGTTATCTATAACTTTTGTATTTTAAGGCTGCCTTTTCTTTTCTTTTCTTTTCTTTTCTTTTCTTTTCTTTTCTTTTCTTTTCTTTTCTTTTCTTTTTCTTTTCCTTTCTTTTCTCTTTTCTTTTCTTTTTCTTTTTTTCCCCTCTCAACTTTTTTTCAACTACTGACCTGAACTATTCAAAATATAGTGCTAGTAGAGGTCAGTTTAAGGCTAGGCATTTTAAACAGGGAAATAAATTAAGCAATATCATATTGTAGTTCAGAACCTTTGAACAGCTTACTGTAACAATATCTTTGCTCAAATCCCCTTACTGCAATTACAGAAAAAACTCAGAAAACAAAAAACAAAGCCCACAGCATAAGAAAAAGAAAATATAAAGGCTTGGCACAGTCATCTCTGAACAATTTGTGAAATTCTGAGTTTCCTGCATATTAATAATGCTTGCCCATCAGAATGCAAAATTACTTATCTTGTGACAAGTTTAATTGCATATTTTCAGGATCTTCCATGGAACAGGCCCATGACAATAATTAATACCTAATGCTATAAACACTATTGCTTTGGGCATTGCTTAGCAACCAGCATCTTTTAGGCTTCCTAAGGGGCCTCAAATAAAGGCAACAGAGGGATCCTTTCATACCACCATGGACGAGTAGTAGTTTTCTTCTAGGCTGATGCTCTGTTCTGGCTGTTTCTAGAGTAATCTCTGCAAAAGAAATATTCCTTAAACGGCTGCATGTCTAAAAAGCCTTTTCAAATGCTAAACGGACACCAAATGCTGCACATGTTGATTTTTTTGTACTTTGGGATACCTTTTATGATCAGAAATATGACCAGTATTCTCTTGTCATCCTTCAATAATAAAGCCTTTTTTCCAAAGGAAGTGTTTCTGTGGATTAATTTCTGATTGGAATAGTTTCCAGTGCTGATTTTTTTACAATCAACTATTTTTTTTTTACAAACTATACATAAAATTTAAGAGATTACTTGGGCTGTGAAGTGTTTTTATACAAATACTTTTGTATCTCAGTGGTATATGCAGTGCAGAAATAACTTCACCAAAATGCAGTCTTTCACATCTGTGAAAGCATTCCTTTTTGATAGCACCATTTTTTAAAATTCCAGTTCTTTTCCAGTGCAATGTTTTTATCTTGGCACAGGGACCCTTAAATATCACTTAATTAAATGTATGTATTTATTCAGATGGTCACTTCAATATGAGCAAGAGGCTGGATATCAGTATTCCAGGATTTCTTTTCTCAGCTACAGTTTCTAAACTGCTCTGTGATCCTTAGCAAATCTGTGGGCTTTCCCTTATCATTTGTTTTTACATTTAAATAGCTGCTCAAGTATCTTCAGACTCAGAAAGATATTGTGGTGCTTAATTAGTAGCTACTATGCTATTTGATTGCCCTTAAAGTCAGCAGTATCAGGATATTTAATTTTTCCATAAATAATGCAGAAATTATATAGTTTTAAGCTGACACATTCAGCATTGTTTGAATAGAAAAGATAACAGCAAAATTTAAAATTTTTAAAGTAATCTTTTTATTGAAAAGACTGTGTAATACATTTGCTAGTATTTGGAAGAGGTTTGCTAGGATATGACTGGTAGTCCAGTCCTGTGCTTCTATGAGTCATATTTTGCAGTTGTTTTAAAACATCAAAGATCAAATATTACGTAAATATTCCTCATTGCAAATCCACCAACTTGCCCTTTTTTCCTGCCACTGTCCTGCAGCAAGATTATTCAGTCTTTTGAGGTATTTTGTAAAATCCTTATAAAACACAGATATCTGGCCACAGATACTTCTGTAGAGTTTTTATTTTATATTTATGTCTGGTCTTGAAGTCTCAGAAGAATTGTCAAGGCACAGAAGGTAGGAGAGTCCTCAGCATTCAGTGAGAGTTGACGAAACCTTTTACATTTCTGTAACACAGCTAATTCATAGTAATTTAAAAAAAAATCATTCTCACTTAATTCCCAGTAAGGTAGACAAAGGACACACTGGAGAACCAAACTCCCATACACTAAGTGATGGTATAAAACATCTCAATCTTGAGAGACACGCTGAGCAAAATTCTAATAAAATATAATCTTATGGATATCCAGAATTTAAATTGTACATCAAAAGCAGAATCCCTAATCACTGACTTAAAAGATTTCAGTGCAGTTGTGCTGGAAGATATTTGTGCTTGACAGGAAAGACTAGACAGGATTATCTCTCTCCTGCTCATTGCTTTTCCTCTGTCTGTCTCATTTACATGTAAATAAATGAATTTTGCACACATCCTGAATGCTGCATGAATTATAGTTTCACCTTTTTAACTTGTGATTTCACAATCAAAGTTTGTCTAATTGAATTTATTTTCTGATTAAAACATTCATCAGCACTTGTGTTACCCATAAACTTGAATCACAGACTGGCACAGGAATTGTCTATCTTTAGTTCAGGTCACTATGAGTCTTGGCCATACAATCACATTATTGCAGTTTATGGAACACATTCTCAGTTCTCTTGTCTTCACAGAACTATTTTTCAACTTTGAAAGTATAAGTAAACACTGCAAAAGTCAAATTGCATCGAGTAAGTGCATCATTTTCATACAGGCAAGCAAATGTGTCCTTTTATCCTAACAGATGCTTGTTTTCCAGATTTATTTCCTCCACACAACGATTTCTGTTCAATGTCAGCAGCACAGGAGTAACTCCCTTGGTTTGTGATTCTACCATATCAGTGGTGAAGCTAACAACATACTGAAGCACTTTTGTTTCATTAGCAAGGGAATTTCTCCCTAGTGGAGCATTTCAATACAAACGACATTTCATTACCAAGTTCCCATAAAGAAGTTCAGTCTAAGTTCTAGGGTAGTTGCCACCTTACCGAGACTGACCCTCCTTGGCAATGAATTGATTAACCTCCCTTAAGATTTTATTTCTACAGCTACAGAGTAAAGGTTCTCTTGAAGCTGTTTCATGTGGTGAATGCTTGCATACATTGCACTTGCACAGTTAGCTCTCAGAGCTTTGGCAAACAGGACAGCCTTTTCTGTGTGCTATCATTTCCATTCCAGCTGAGTTTCTTCTAAGATACAGCAGTCCATTTTGGCAGTGATACAGTTTCATCTCTACAGGGGGGCATTTAGCAATCCCATTTTGTTTATAAGAAGACAGCAGCAGAAGAAAATTTCAAAATTAATTTTTTGCATAATAAAAGGAGGCAAATGCAAAAAAAACCAGCAGGTATAGCAATCAAGTGATTATCAAACAGACAAACAACAGACAGACAAAAAAATAAATAAAAAGGAAAAATAGAGATTCTGCAATGTAGTGAGTTAGCAATCATTGAAGAAATTAATTTCACAATGTAGTGATTTTTTGACTAAGAGTTAAATTCCAAAATGAGGTAGTGTACTTCCCAGCACTGCAGATTACTGCCAGTGAAGGAACAAACTCTTTCACATCTTGCAGCTGCAGCATGAATTCCCCTGTTCTTGCCACTACAGCCAGTATGCATTTCTCCTATGTCCAGGAAAAGAAAAAAAAGAAATAAAAACAAGAAAAAAATTTTAGCTTGGAAGTGCAGATCCCTGTAAAATTACATTAGTCATCATACCTGCTCAGCCAAACTGGTTCTGAGAATTTCTGATTCCTGCACCTTTATTCTTTCAGTTAGCAATTTCTTGTGGATCTGCATCACATTCCGTACTTGTACCCATGACAAGATGAGTGAAAGAGAGAAATTCAGCTTTTCTGAATACTTTTGTACATTTTCACTCCAACAATTTTAACTCTTCTATAACTTTTGAGTGTTTAAATAGCCGTACCTCTTTCTTGGCTTGATAGCAAATGGTCACCTTCTTCCTCACAGGGAGAGACATGCAATACAGGCAAATATCCCTTTTTTTTTTTTTCCAGATACTAGAGCATAGACATGAAATATATTAATACTCTAGCAGAAACTTAGAGATTTCAACTCAACAAGGAGATCAGTGTGTGATCTTTTCTTTTTGCATAACACAGAGTGCAAAACTTCTCTAAAATAAATGTACCCATTTTTAGTCTCTGGATTCCTTTCTGTACTCAGATTTCCAAAAGCTAGGCACAGCAACTGCTCAGATTTTAGATTCCAGTTGGAGCTAGCTTTCCCTCTTCATATGTTAAAATGAGATCTCATTTTGAATTCTCTTGATCAAGGCTAACTTTTTGAAGTGTCACCTGTAACTGACATTTCCAGGTTGTTACAGTATTGGCAGAATGTTGTAATTTGAGGTGATAGTAGCTTTCTTTTTCTGTGTAAAAGATACTTAATGGTGTTGTAATTTTGTACTTTAAGTATGATGTGAGGGTTGCAGCGGGCACTAATACTTGATTTCATGTTTTAAACATTAAAACACAATTTATAAACATTCAAATAGCCTTTCCTGTCAGCAATGCTGACACACAGAACACTCAATTTTGATAATGTTTTCCTTTCCTTTTTTCCATGCATGCCTTTCTAAGCAGTTTATAGCCAGTTTTCAACATTCCAGCCATGTGGATCACATCACTAGCTTATAGTATAGCACTGTTGAACTTATGCTCATAAATCAACAATTCCAGCATTTTTTATTTATCAGATATGCTCCTTGTGCATAGTCAATTAAAGCGTCTCTTCTTTGGATTCTTGCTGTATATTCCATTTTGGTCATAACACTTTGATTTTTAACTCCTCTTCACCTTACGTCTTGCTGGAGTTTAACATCCTTAGAAATAGCTAACGTCTTCTAGAATTCAGGAGGTTGGAGTACCTCTTCGATGAAGACAGGCTGAGAGAATTGGGGTGAAAGAAGGCTGGGGAAAGGACTGTTCAGGAGGGCTTGTCACAATAGGACAAGGGGCAAAGGTTTTAAACTGGAGCAGGGTAGATGTAGGCTGGACATAAGGAGAAAGTTCTTTGCACTGAGGGTGGTAAAATACTGGAACATGTTGCCCAGAGATGTGGTTCAGACCCTGCCCCTGGAGACATTAAAGATCAGACTCAATCTCTCTGTGGGCAGCCTGGTCTAGCTGGAGGTTGCACTGCAGGGGAGTTTGACAAGATTACCTTTGAGGGTCTCTTTTAACCCAATGCAATCTGTGAAGCTGTGAATATTGATTCTTTTTCTATTGAATTTCAACCAGACAGTGGTATGACATCTTCCAAAGGCAGCAAAACCCAAGCTTATGGCTCAGTTATCAGAGTGCTCTGTATTTCTTACAGGTCTTCAAGATCAAAGTTCCCTAAAGAGGTAATCAGTGCAGTGTTTGAATTATGTTGCATGGCTTGGCTTGGCTTGATGAGTCCTAGATGAGTCATGGCAGAAATGCTTTAAGTTAGCATTTGGGGGTAGCTTTTGAAAAGCTTGTGATCTTACAGTGATTAATTACTTTTTCTCAGATAACAAATAGTCTGCAAAAAATGTATCTTGGGAATTCAGCATCTCCTACTTCCTTTAAATTCAGACACAGTCTTATTTTTTATTTAGAAGAGGTGAATAAAAGATCATTTCGTATTTTTCTGTTTCATGCAAATTATTAGTAGCAAGGCAATAAAGCCCCAATGAATTGTATGATTTAGATACATAGCAGTTTTTTTCCTTGCCAATGAAAAGCCGAGGCATACATTTTCTATCACAGCAGTTGTGTGCTAATGGATAGAATGAGCACCAGCAGCTGCATCCTGTAAGGTGTGGACATTCCACAGCTTTGTGCCAGCTCTTTAATCATAGGGAAAAAATACATTTAAAGCTCAGTTTTAAGGCCTGCTTCTAGGTTTGGTCTTTCCTTTATACCGCTCACACCAAATAAAACTGAAACAGCAGAAAAAGAGTTAATTGCATTCAGCTTGCCAGCTATGTGCTACTAGTAAAACAGTAAGCACCTTCCTCTGAGAAAAGCAACCCATTTGCCTTAGTGTAATGGTAAAATTATATGTAAAAAAACAGAGAATTTCTTCTCCTAGAAGGGTTCTGGTTTAATCATGCATTAAAGAGGTGTTTTACCCTGTATAGTACAGGCACAGCAATGACACTGCACTATGGAAGCAGTTACGAAGTCATGCTGTCCTTCTCTCTCAACTCATTTATTCTGTGTGTAGATGCTGTATTACTGAGGTTTCAAATATAGTTCTGAAAGAGGGTATCAGTAGCATGAACAGACTAAACATTGAGTAAGTAAAACCTTGTCCAGAGAGACAGCACTAGCTAGGTAAAAAACATTTCCTACTTTGAAGATGATCCTAAGTCCAAAGCAGCCAAACCCTGAAGTTCCTGCCACCCTTAATGTCCTACCACCATCACTGATGAGGCAGCAACCATTTCTATGCAGGATGAGAATCTACTCTCAATAGCAACTGGTAATATTTAACATGGATTTTAGTGCTCCCATGCCAACAGGCAGCCTTGTTGCTGTCATTAGGGAAAGAGGGAAGAAACACACAATTACAAAAAAACAGTAGTATTTTCCAAATGTTGTGATGATTTGTTTCACAGCATAAGGAAGAAAAATAGGGAGATTCAAACTAGATGTTAGGAAGAAGTTCTTTACAGTGAGGGTGGTGAAACACTGGAACAGGTTGCCCAGGGAGGTTGTGGATGCTCCCTCCCTGGAGGTGTTCAAGGCCAGGCTGGATGAGGCCTTGAGCAACCCGTTCTAGTGGGAGGTGTCCCTGCCTATGGTGGGGGGTTGGAACTGGATGATCTTTGAGGTCACTTTCAACCTAAACTATTCTATGATTCCTCTTTCAAAATCACGCCTGTCATCTTTTTGACCACAACAGCATGTCAAACTGTTTCCAATGCTTGGATGATGTGCTGGATATTAGTTGTCTGGGGGTGGGTTCTTAAATGAAGTGTTGCTGGTCCATCTGTCCTATTAATTTCTTGCTGGCTGAGATACAAACATCCTCCATCTTTCTCAGAAATCATTCTAAGTTTATCTTCAGATGAGGAAAGAGAGATTGGTTCTCAAGTCTTAGATTGAAAGCTATGACTGATCTAATATTCATTGTTATTCTGATAAATGTAAATTTAGTAATTGATGAAATATCAGCTAAACCAGAGTTTATGATCTCAACAGAGCAAGAAATAAATGGTGCAGCCTTTGCTACATCATTACTGTGATATGGATGGAGTTTAAAAATTTCCCCTACATAATATGCTATTATTTGTGCTTTGTACCAACTCATCTAGAAAGACATATCAGTAACTCTGATGGTCAGTAGATGATTCTAACACAACAGTGAAATACTGGCAGTGAGAATGGTAGACAGGTATCAGTAAGAGAAAAGACATTCTCAAACCAGTTAAAAAATGTCAGTGTTTAAGTTTTGGAGAGGATTAAGTATGACAAAATCCATAGTAAACATCACTTTCTGTTGAGTGTCTCCATGACAAAGCATCACGTACTCTTCAAAAATTATATAAATAATATCGTAGAATCATAAAATTATTTGTCCAAATGTCGCCCAGTCCAACTCCTCCATAGTAAGAAGGTGCATTCTCAACTAGGTCAGGTTGCCTAGAGCCTTGTCGAGCCACACCTTGAATATCTCCAAGGATGGGGCTTCAACTACCTCCCTGGGCAACCTGTTCCAGTGTTCCACTTTTTGTAGCCCTTCTCTGGACCCACTCCAGCATATCCATATCCTTCCTGTATTAAGGGCTCCAGACTTGGACACAGTACTCCAGGTGAGGTCTCACTAGAGCAAAGTGGCAGAATCTCTTCTCTAGATCTGTTGGCTACACTTCGTTTGATGAAGCCCAGGATGTGATTGGCCTTCTGGGCTGCAAGCGCACAATGTCTGGCCTTCCCCAGCTTCTTGTCCATCAGCACCCTTGAGTCCTCTCCACAGAGCTGCTTTCTATCACCTCATCCCCCAGTCTGTATTGATAGTAAGGATTGTTCTGAGTAGTGTATAGTACTTTGCTCTCAATGAAGTAATAAGCAAGCAACAATATATCATAAAAGTAGTTAATTGGTATTGGACTTCTAGGAACAACAGTGGTTTAGGCTTTGTGTTATCAATGAGTTTTTCAGCTGAAGCGGTAGAAAAGATGCAAGTACTCACTATAGTTATAAAAAGTACAATGCTTGTGTAGGAGGATAGATGATTTTTAAGGAAAAGGGAAAAGAAATCCTAAGCCCAGAATGCATGTATTTGATTGATTTTATGTGCCTGTAATGAATCCTATACACTGCCTTCTGCTCAGTGAATATATATATATCTCAGTTTGAGTTAATTCTGCTGATGGCTTTTTGGTTCCCCATCTGATAATGCAAAAGAGAAAAAGTTTGTGCATGCTTTTACATACATCTTTAGGTACAACATGTTCAGAAGAACATACGCTCTCTTTGATCAAAGGAAGGTATTGGCAAAATTATTTTATAATGTCAGCAAGTTCATTCCACAGAAGAGTACATTTGGGTTTGGTTTTGGTATATAGCTCACCACATAGGTTCCCATTGTGGAGGGGGAACATAGAGCAAGACACTGAGGAACACTCCCTGGAGGCAGACTGTGTGGCGCAGATAAGGGGTGCTTCTGTGGGGGGCAATATTAGCCTGTGTGATCTAAGGTTGGGCTCAGCAGCCCGTATCTTGCCCAGGAGGAGTTAGAACAGGCTTTGGCAGCCTCAGGCCAGGGTGGGCTCCGGGACTGGCTGGAGCTGGGAGGTATTGAAGTCTTGGGCCTGAAGCATTTCGCCTGGATGCAGGTTCAGTCTCACACAGGATCTGAGGCCATCCTGCTTTAAAAATAAGCCACTAAGCCAGGGTTGTCAGCAGAAATGTCGGCTCCCGAGACCCTCCACTGGGCACAGAGAAGTGACTCCCTCTGTCAGCACCTCTCGAAGAGGCAAAGAGATGCCTTTCCCTCAACGGCTTTAGCTGTTTTAAGGATCTCACTGTAAAAAACCCGCTCTTTCCCCCCACCCTATCCATAACCTTTCGTTTCATTCTCCTGGGTGAGGGATAGTAGCAGAGTGGTGCCTGCGTGGGGCCCGGGCAGCAGAGCGGCGGAGGCACTCCTCTCAGCCACCATTGCGCACCGGCAGCCCACGGCAAGATCCAGATCCCGATACCGATCCCCCT
>VWZI01014648.1:63225-115253 GCA_013396835.1 Psilopogon haemacephalus
TCCTTTTCATCTTTTTTTTTTCCCTTGCCAATATGTTTTGCATTGCTAGTTCCATTTTTATCCTTGCAAAGGAAAGTAAAAATAATTCCTCTGTGCCATAAAAAGGTTTTTTAAAAAAATTCCCCAGTATTCTTTTTGAAGTGCTAGTATGAATAGTTTCTTTTCTGTCTTCAGGATGCAAAATCATGAATTGGATTACCTTCATTACTTTTAGAATGACAGTAAGTGTCCGGGTGACTTGTTTTGTAAATCACACTGAACTTCAGTTTATTATGAAATACTGTTTTCAGTACAGTTTTAGATTTTTATCTCTTTTCAGTTCTCAGAATCCTGATCGCACAAATAGCGCAGTTAGAAAAAAAATTAAGAACATTATTTGTAGCAATAATATATTAATGTGTCAGTTTTGTAGTGTGAGCAGGAGATGTATAACAGGACAATACAGCGTGATTTCTTGATACTAACTGCTGTTATTTTGTATTGGTACACTATCAGTAACATCACTGGAGAAAAAGACTTCTTTTGCTGCTTTTAGAAGCACTGCAGAAAAGGATTAGAAGTGTCCGCCTCCCTTCTTTTATATTCACCAGAGAATTTGTCTGAAAAGGGCTAGACTGTTCTATAGTGTGTTACATTTAGGAACAAAGCTGGTGTTTTGTAATTCTGAGTGCCTTGGATGGAGCACAGCATTTGTTAAGCCAAACACTTCTTTTCCGCAAAATACTGGTATTTTTATAGTGGTAAGGATGACAAGGGAAAATGTCAGGGGAGTGGTTCTGATTCTTTTCCATACCTGCACAGCTTCATTACATGGAAGCCAGGGAAATTGCGTTGGTGCAATTTGGACTAGAATTGAGAGAAAACATATGTGTATATTCTAAAATGCCTTTGAATTACTTCCATCTGCATAATGTCTACCAATAATTTTATAATAGCAAGAAATAATCCAACTTGACAGTCTTTTTGTTGAAACATTGAACATCAGCCTGCTGTGCACAGAGAGCTAGCTGATGACATGTTACAGCTTCAGTGTAGCTTTAATAAAGCCTATGAAAAGTCTCTTTTATCAAAAATAAGTTTGTTTACATTATTCAGTAAAGTTTTCATGGTTTGATTTTGCTTGACCAGTTATCAAAAGCAAAGATGCTGCTTTTTCTTCAGAAGGACATACCTTTCAATACCTGTAAAGCTATACTTATAGAGAGGCTCATAGAGTGGAATGTTGACTCCTCTAAAGTCAGTAGGAATTTTGCTGCTGTCTTGGTCAAAATTTCATTGAGAATTGTGTACATACTTGAAAGGATTGGTCTGGGTTGTTGTGAGTCACATAACAGTAAAGCAAAGTTACTCTACAAAAAAAATATGTTCATACTGCCAAAAAAAAAAAAAAAAAAAAAAAAAAAAAAAAAAAAAAGATGGAGAGGAATTCCATGACACTTTGTGGTGATATTGTTTAGGATTTTATCCTTAGCTTAGTATATTCACTATCCATTTGCAAGTATGTTTGTAGTAGAATTGCCATTCTGGTCAATATAGTGAAATGCTAATGATGTTTTGACCAGATCAATTATTCAGGCTGATTTAGATTAGTTGAAAAGTTTCTTATCTGAAAAATATTGCAAATATCAGAAAATGAGACTATAACCCTTGAAAAGCAAAGACTTTTATTAGTGATTACATTGTGGAAAATGGTTACTTGCAAAAGTACCTTGATTAACTACTACTGTCTAATCTGAATGGAAGTTCTCAATGTAGCATTATTCTGAGAAGTTATTTTCATCTAGTCATATGTGTGGTACTGTTGTGGTGGTCCCATTATGTAGATAAGGTGAAATGACAATATAGTTCTGTCTGATTTAGTTCTGTTACTCCTCCTTGATAAGAGAGTGGTCCTGACCCATAACGTAGTGATACACTGCACAGCTCCTTCCTGCATCTCCTGCCTACTTCAAACTATAGCATTGCCTTTTCTGTGCCTTCTGCTCCGTGACCTGCAGTACAGCCTCTCTTCCCATGTCGTGAAGGTCCTGGGGCACAAGAAAAGAAAGCCACTAAATGTAGTCCACGTAAATGTTCCTGTCTCTTCTAAATGCGAAGTCGTCACTCTGCCTGTCCTTAAAGGTGAAGTGCATAGGGGCAATGCTGTGGGCTAGATGCGTGAAAGTGGCATGGAAGTGCAAATCCGTAGGATGCAATACATCCTGCTGCTTTCCCAACCGCTTTGACTTGAGTTGTGTAATCATTGCTTTGGCCTCAGAGTTAAGCAGGATAGGAATAAAGACGGAAATTGCAATGGGAAGGAGGGAGCTCAGGAAGACAAGAGCTTGATGTTTGCCACTGCAACCACTTCTACCTAAAAAAGGGATCTGTTGATTTACAAAGCCTGTGTAATCCTTGAATATGTAAATGTTCCAGGAGGTGTCAAGCAGACTTAGGAAGGAAATACTGCCTCTATGGTATGTGAATTAAAGCTTTTTTGAGCATTGATTTTTGGTTGCATTGTAGCACAGAGTAAAGTGTAAAATTCTAGAACACTTAAAAATATCCTCTGGAAAACTTCTAAATACAGCTTCAACAATATGTACCTGCATCTGGATTTAATCATATACTTTTTTTGCCTTCAAAATTACATCTGAAAGCAACTTTCTGAATAGAAATTACTTGTTAAATTTAAGCAAGAATTTAAACATGGCTATTGAAGGGTTGTGGGCCTACATCTGTAAAAAGGGGCTTAATTACCTAACTTGCACTGAAATAAAAAATTACTAAGTACTTTTGTGGCTGTTAACAGATTGCAAATATGTTTTAGCAGCAATGACAATATCTGGGTATGTGTAAAGGTCAGTGTCTTACTAATTTCTGAGAGGTCGGGGGCTGAATTTTTGTTTCCAAAATAAACTTCCCAGTTTTGATGCATGTTTATGCTTAATGTTTAAGCTGTTAAAAGTTCTGTAGTTGGCACAAGCCAAAAAAATACCACAACTAAAAAAACCCTTCCTTATACCTTTTAAATAAACCTTTGGAAAAAAACCCAGAAAGCAAGGGAGCTGTGCTTGAGAAGAGGAGGGCAGAATAAGTAGATAAATTTATGTGGTGAACAGCAAAAGTCACTGAACTGTTGAAGGGGAGTAATTAAATGCATATAATCCTCTAATGATCCCTCAAATATAGCTGTGTGAAACCTTTTGTGACAATCAGGTGATATTCTCTTCTGATGCAAGTTCAATTGTGTGCAAGTTCCACATCATTGCTTTTCCTGGAAATATATTTCTCTGTCTTTATTATTTTTTTTCTGTTGCAAAGAACATTCCTAGATGTCACATCTTACTTAAGTTCATTTTGTATGGGATGGGAAATGGACATGTGTTTATGCATAGGTAATTTCTGGAGGAGCTTGAGATCACAGTCCCTCACCATAGTTTCAGACTAAGCCTTCCATAGCCAAAGCAATAAATTGTGGTTTTCCCTGAAGTATTCATGAATGATATTATGGATATTATAAATACTTCTTTTAATACTTTGTTTGTAGAGTTCTTTATTAGAAAAGGATTAGGATTCATTTTACTACATATCCCATGGTTTTGTTGAGCTAGATCTTGAAAGTTTCCTTTATAGTTGGTAGAGTGAAGTAAGTGGTTAGAAGGAATAACCTGTTTTAGAAACAGGTTTGTGAGCTTCTCTGGTTTTGGGTGAAGTGATGTAGACAGCTGACTCCTAAAGGCATGGATGGAGTTCAAGATGCTTCGATTTTCAGTGTCTACATAGTGTTTCATATCTTATTACAGGCAATGAGAATCTGACCAATACAGTCAGTAGAGGCATAAACAAATATTCTGGTGGCTGTTTGGCTGGATATCTTTCTTGGTTGGTTTGACTAGACTGATGAGTTCTCCATTGAAAGCAAGGGGGCATTAGGTTCCTAGCTTACATCGTTCACACCTACCTTTACGTGTTTTCGTTCTATCTTGAAGGCTTCTTTAAATGGTCCATATGTGATACACTGGAGTATTCTAGATGGCATGTATGATTCTCCTAAGTGCTATATCACATCTGTCTGCACCAAAGAGATATCTCTGATCCTTCAGACACTTCCAATCACACTTGATACTTCTACTTTAGACAGTGGTGTTTTTATACTTGATCAGAGAAGTTGTACCCGGGGGTCGTACTCAATGTTGTAAAATGTATGAATCAAAAGATTGTGTTTCCCTGGTTCAGTTGCTTCTTGGTTCTGACAGGTGCATCATGGTATTAAAAATTTACTTTGTACAGTCTAATATGTAATAGCAAAACTTTTTAATTTTCAAATTTAATCTTGGAAGTCTACTTTGTGAATCTTCAAGAGGGGTTTTGTGTCTATTTAATGGAACTCAATATAATATGTGTAACAAATGTAAATATGTATCTTTTCCTTTCCTTCTGAAAGAACTCCTTTTTTTGATGGCTTTTCACAGAAAAAAAAAGATGGTGTAGGGGTTGGAAATGACCACAGAAAAACAAAATGGTGTAGGAGTTGGAAGTGACCGCATCTTGTCCAACCCCAGCTAAAGCAAGTTTGACTAGATCAGATTTCACAGGAGCATGTCCAGGCACGACATCAAAGTTTTCAAAGAGGAAGACTCCACAGATTCTCTGGACAACCCTTTCCAGTGCTCTGTCACTCTCAAAAGTAAAGCAGTTTTTCCTCATGTTCAGGTGGAACTTCTTGGTTCTAGTTTGCGCCCATTGCCCTTTGTCCACCATTGAAAAGAGACTTGCTCCATCCTCTTGGTGCCAGTGCTTTACATATTTATAGACATTGATAAGGCTCCCCTTTCTGTCTTGTCCAGACTAAACAACTCCGTGTCTCTCAGTCTGTCATGAGATAACGCTTAATTAGGTTCGATATCCCATGGAAGAGGGGGTCCTAGTGCCCCCCCGAGGTTCTTTTGGGTTCTGGTCAGCAGAAACAAACGCAGGAGTCGCTCAAACGCCAGGTGCAACAATTTAACAATCAGAACTTAGGAAACAGAGAGGCTACATACAAAATCAATCCCAACCGAGCCTATAAAGTACCCGCAAGGCACGAGGGGGAAAACACGCTCCTTCCTGAACCCGAGGAGGGGGAAGAAGGGAAAAGACCGACTTAGCCCGGATAGGGAAGTAGAGAGAGAGGGAAGGGGATCAGCCTTGCCACTTCTCTGGAGATTTGCTGTGCTTTGCTGCCAGGTGGATGCTGCCTTGCATGTGGCTGGGCTCTTCACAGCCATGGCGGGAGACGACGGTGAACGAGGAGAAGAGCGAGGAGAGTGAGGAAGAGTGACTAACGGCTACTGATCCCTGCCTAAATACCCTACGGGGGCATGTGAAACTGTCCAATAGGTATTCAGCATTCTCTAGCTGACCAATTGATTCAGAAAACTCAACGCATACGTGCCGCCTGAGGTGTCCCTGGGTCCCGGGGCCACGCGGGGTGCCCCCACCCCTCAACCCCTACTGGACCTTGGACAGTGGGGGGAGGAGAGAGCCCAGGGATTGGACCAATTCTAGGGTGTTTGTCACACCCATACCGGGACACAGTCTTTCATCAGAGTTATGCTCCACTCCCCTTTGTAGCCCTCCATTGGACTCTCTCCAGTATTTGCCTTTCTTGAACTGGGGAGCCCCGAACTGGACACAGTACTCACTGGGACACTTTCCTATGTGTTTTCTGTATATCATTTTTATACTTCTTCTCATGTATTTTCACTTCAGCCCTCAATTATGCTCCACAGGTTTGTTTCCTTCCTAAGTCCTGGGTTAATACCAACCTCCATCTTTAAAAAGGCTATGTAGCTGCTCCTTCTGAGCAGGAAGGAGCTTGTTTTTTCTGATAAGTTGTGATTAATCCACAGCTAACTTGTTTTTTGCTTTATTCTGCTTGGAGAAAGCACAAAGCTGTGCCTTTCATACTTTACCTATTCAGACCTCTGCTGAAGGCAACAGTGTTTGTAATAGCTTCTGCGGGAGCACAATGAATGGCAGTTTCAGCTCCTGAAGTTGCAGGTGCTGTCAAATGGGCTAGGTCAGCAAACCCAAAGTACTGGCACTGTCAGTCCCTCACAAGATTTTACTCCCCAATTCCCCTTTATATTTTTTTCTTGATTTTGGTTGGTTTGGGTTTTGGGTGTTTGGAGTTTTGTTTGTGAGAATGTTTTGGTTTGTTTTTCTTTTTGGTGGTCTTTGGGTTTTGAGTTTTGGTTTGGTTTGGTTTGTTTAATTGTTGTAGTGGTGGGTTGGTTTGTTTGTTTTAAGGGAGAATGGTGGGATAAACTTAACCCCAAAAACTTTTGCTATCTCTGCTCCAACCAGCAATGCATGTGGGAAGCAGTCCTTTCCATTCCTATGCCTCTTGGTGACCTTGCAATTTCACCCTCTTTCCATCTTTTCCAAAGATGACAGAGGTGGAAAGATGTCTGTTCAGCTTGATCACTGTTGTCCTAAATCATCCTTCTCTTGTTCAGAAGGTATGTTTCTTGTCATCTTTTCGATTCATGGCAGAGCTTCTTTTAATCTTTGGCAATGCAGGTTATTATTTCACCTGTCTGCTTTTTGTGATGCATACACAGGTAGTTGAATGAGCTTTAGCTAATTAGCAGTTTGCTCTATTGTCAGTGCACTTCCTACCAGGCAACACAGAACCCTTAAAAACTGATGTGAAAAATAACATGGAGTTACAGAGCAAGATAAGTTGTAGTCTTTCAGGTACTTTATTCTTATAAATCATGTAAACCAGACATTTTAAAATCCAAAAGAGGTAGAGAAAAAACAGCTCCTGTATTTGGTTGTATATGCCAAATGTCACCCTGGGGCAACATATTCACATATCTGTTATGAAACCAATATAATGAATGTCTTGGTTACATTGTTGTTAAATTGTTAGTTAAATTGTTACAGCTTGGCATCCTACCAGAGGCATTGTAGCTAAACCCCAAATGACACATAAACCCTGAACTACTAATGCAGTCTTTATTTTCTGGAGATCTCAGACTTACTGCTCCACTGGAAGATGTTAGGAAAATTACTTTTCTAGAGCTAAACAATGTTTTTTTCTATGATTTAGGCAAACTGTGCTCCATCTGCATAAAAACTTCAGGCAATGCTGCCATGACTGATATCTTGAACCCCAGAAGATGATGGGGTGTTTAAGAGAAAAGAGAGTCTTATTTCACCATATGCCTTATGTACTCAAATCTTTAAAATATTTTTTTACTATACTTGAGACTATATTGAATCTTTATGTATTTTGGTCCTGTTAACGTAAGCTACATTTTAGCTCCCAAAGTGGTGATTCAGAGGTGTGCATGGGTACATGTAGTAGCTTCTTCAGCAACTGCACTGCATACTCTTGCCCTGCATGAGGGAATTCAATGCTATTTATCCATAGTGAGAACATTCTTAATTGCTTGTTATTGGTGTCTTTTCATATGTTCTAGTTCTTGCTTGACCAGATGCATAGTTTAAAAAGCTCATCACTGCATCATGTATGCTGAAGAATGTCTCTCCTTTGTTAACCATGTGAAAGTGTTTTCATTTAAGCCTTGTGGAAGATTGCAGGAATAAAAAGTTTCACCTATTATATACAATAAGTCTTTTCACAAAACCCTATGTTATACCTCCTGACAAGCTGAATTTACTAAATTGGAGAGAAGAGTAGGACCATGTTTCTTGCACTGTACTCCTTTTAGCTTTGTCCCTGTCTATCAGAAACCTTGGGTGCCATTTCTGTCAGAAAAGGCAAGCATATTTTAAAAAAGGAAAATAAGGTAGTGGATAAACCTCTGAATGGAGACTTGGGACTGTTACTGAATATCATGTTTTATACTACTTGCTTTCTAAGTTGTTTGGAAAAAAATAACTGTTTTGTGTTCTTCTGGCCTTGGGAAAGCAGAAATGGCATTGCCTTTAATTTTTGTTGGATTTTCCTGTGATAAAGTTAAGCTCCTAGGTAGGGAGACTCTTAGAAAATAAATAATATATCCAGGTACATAATTCAGCTAATTTGGCAACCGATTCCTTCATACTAAAGATAGCTGAATGTCTGCATCTCAGGGCTTTGCTAGGAGACACATCTACATCATAGCAGGGACTTCAATATTCCCCTTGTGAATCGCATACTGGAAATCAAGCTGATCAGCTGAATCTAGTGCAGACAATAAATATTGCTTTATTTCCCTTAAGATGCTCCTCTTCTAGTTTCAGCAAATGTTACTTGTGGATATTGGTGAACAAGAGATTGTATTCATCTTATCTACTCTCTTTGTGGGTTTATAAATATTAATAACGTTCCCCCATCCCTACCTTCAAGACCAAGACTTCCAGCCTTCTAGGCTTTCCTCGTATAGCAGTTGCTCTTTCTCCTTTTAGTTGGCCAGTTCTGTAACTTTAAGTAAGGACTTTATGCAGTTTGGAGTTTAATAGGGTTTTATAGAGTGGAAAAATGAGAATAGTAACCTCTTAATTGAGGGGTTATGTGCCAGCTTCCATGTGAAGTAGATGACTCTGCCACTTCTTTATCCTTTTTCCAGGTTATTGATGAAGGAGTTGAATAAAGCTCGTCTTAAGAGGTGCCCCACTGCTTCCCTGTCACCATCTTGAAAAGTGTTTGTTACCCATAATGTTTGCTTCCTGTCCTTGAAGTGTCTTTTCATCCAGTGCTCTTGGATAGGAGTTTCTGTAATAGTATTTTATATAGGACCTTGTCCAAAACTTTTTGAAAACCCAAATATTTTAGTGTCCAGTGGCTCCCCTTACTCATGTGTCTATTGACATTGTTACAGAATTGTAGCAGTTTGTGAGATGGATGTGGTTTTACAGAAGCCATGCTGATATTCTCAGCACATAGAATGTGTGTGTCACACATGTCTCACACACATCTATGTGTGTGCTCAATCATCTTATTCATCAGTATGAACTTCTCTTTTGCTGGATTCAAAATCAGACTTACAGTCAGCTTGCTAGCTGCCTAGGCCTAAACTGTATCCTTCAGCCAAACAAATGGGACTGCAGAAAGCATAAAGATAAGACTTTGCATATTTTCAGAAGTTGTGTTTCACTGTATAGGGGAACTGTTAGTTACATGGTTATGATTTTTACTTTTTACTTTTGTCATTCACAAGACTTTACAGAATCAATTACTTTGAACATTAAAGGATTTGTAGTAGTGTCATGCTGGAGGGCTTTTAATTTCAGAATATTTGCTATTAATTTTGACTTTATTACAAATAATACAAATAACCTCAACAGTTACAAATCTTTAAGGAACCCATAATTAGGATGCTGATATGTCTGTGTTTCAGATCTATAAATAACTATTGTGGTCAGTTAGTGTATTAACGTAGAATCATAGAATTATTTCAGTTGGAAAAGACCTCCAAGATCATCAAGTCCAACTGTCAATCTAGCACCACCATGGCCTTTGAAATATGTCCCAAAGTTTCTTGAACACCTTTAGGGATGTTAAGTCCACCACTTCCCTGAGCAGCCTATTCCAATACCTGACTCCTTTGTCAGTAAAGAAACAACCCCAGCTTCCTTCCTCAGCCACTACTCATATGATATGCCCTCCAAGGCCCTCACAAGCCTCATTGCTGTTCTCTGGACATGCTCCAGGACCTCAGTGTCTTTTCTGTACTGTGGCACCAAGAAATGAACACAGTATTTGAGATGCATTCTCATCAGTGCCAAGTACAAGGGCATGATAACTTTCATACTCCTGCTGGCCACACTGTTCCCGATACAGGCCGGGATACTTCTGGTCTTCTTGGCCACCTGAGCACATTGTTGGCTCATTTTTAGATGGCTGCCAACTAGCACCCCAAGTCCTTTGCTGCCAGGCAACCTGCCAGCCACTCTGCCCTAAATCTGCAGCGTTGCATGGGGCTGGCATGACCTGAGTGCAGGACCTGGCACTTGATTTTATTAAATCTCATACAACTGAACTCAGTTTATCAGTCCAGCCCAAGCAGAACCTTCTTGCCTTCAAACATATCAGCGCTCCCACTAGCTGCAAATTTACTAAGAGTGCCTCAGTTCCCTCATCCACATCACTGATAAAGATATTAAATGTTTGCAAAGGAGGAACAGGTTACACTGAAGTATGTGCACTGTGGTTTAGGTTCTTTCACCATCTCTTCCCTTCCTTCATCCTCTGATTCTGCTGAATTGTTTCAGTCCCTATGATTGTCCATCAATGTGTTGCTTTTTTTCCTTACAGAAAATAGAGTTTGATGTCGATAGCTTGAGCAAGCCAGAACTGCGAATGCTTTTGAGTGTAATGGAAGGAGAACTAGAAGCACGAGACCTTGTTATTGAAGCCTTGCGGGTAAGTTACTGGATCATTGTGGTTTGCTGCTTTTTTCACTTTTGCCACTTCCTTTACACTGTAGTAGTGGGTTTGCAGTTTCCCGCCCCCCCCCCCCACCTTTTATAAACCCCGGCTAAAACTCAGAAAACTCTGAAAGTTAATAAATGAAGCTTTATATTTACAGCAATGCACAATATACAAGCAAATATTCACAAGATATAACAGATATTTACAGATATATACAGTGAAAAGGCAATACAGACACCACACCCCTCCTGGAGACCAAAATCTCCAAGAGAGGGTAACCAAATCCCCCCTACCACCTTTTCCCCCTTCCCCAGCCTTATCTCACCACCTGTTGATGCTGCAGATAAGTTGAAGATTGGTCAGAGATTAGTAATAGGAAGGAGTTAGTAGTTTTACTCTGAATTAGCTAAAAAACAGAGAGACAAAGTAGAGAGCAGCCGCAGTACCGAACAGACAGAAGCCCTTTGCTAATCTGGTTCTTTTGAGAACAGTTCTTAAAACAACTTTTTTTTTTTTTTCTTTCTCAGTAAAACTCGGTGAAGTGACACACTGTGTTTTTATCTCTCTCAGCCAATGGTCTAATTTCTCACTCAAATCCTCCAATTAGCTCAAACCAACACAACTGTACATAAACTGTTACTAGTAGAGTAAGTTGTGATTTTTAAAGTTTCAGGTTGGCTAAATCTTGGTAATCGCAAAATATTCCTTGTTTAATTGTTGCTGTTCCATAGTTCTATGTAATTTGATATAAAATGCTAACAAAACTTTGGTGAAATAAGTGAAAACTGTGGAATTGCTTCTTTATTTTATATTGTAGGGCCTTATTTGTGAAAAGAAGGGACAACATCAAAGGAAAATTCAGTCCATTTATTGTTTGTTCTAATGAACTATTTCTTTGTGCATCTAGTCTCTTCAATGCATTTATTTTTTGTAAGATGGAAGGAGAAACAAAACTAGATGGCCCACTTAAGGAAAGTTTTTGTTTTGTTTTTTTTTTTTTTTTTAATTAAAGATTAAATATGGGATATATACATTTAACAGTACAGACAAGTACTTCATTAGATTTTTACTGTGCAAGGCACATGTGAAGGTTGGCTTTCACCTTCAGAAGAATGGCAGCTTAGAGAGTTAAAGGGAAATGTACAAACAAAACTGTATTTTAATCAAAATATGGTAATTTTTTATTATTGTAATGACTTCAAAATTAAACAGAATAGAATGTAAAAGAGCTGCCAAACAGACTTCAGGTTTAGGCGTTTTGGGTTTATAGTGCATAGTTGGAGAGGTAACATGGCCTTTAAGGTTCCTTGAAGCAAAATCTCAATATAATAAATATATGTAATACTAGTTTTTAATAGTACATGTAATGATTTTCAAGTAGCTTGGGAACACTTTCTACTTGTAATGTCAGAGTAATAATTGTAAATGGATTTTTGTTCAATTTTAATTTGTTTTAATGGCTTCAGATGACTTGATAGACATTTAAAGTAGTTGTCACTGGTGTACCTATAAGATCTTTAGTTTTTAATGGTAGTACAATATTTTCTTATAAAATTCAATTTCCCTTTATTAAGACAGTGGAAGCGATGTGCTTATGAGGAATTACTGCCCTTTGAAGTTGTTCGGTGTTTGGCCTTCAGGTGTATACATATGAAAAGGCAGTACATTTCATCATCTAGCTGTGTTACAATTTCACATCTTATTTGCCTGAACTAGGAATTTTTATTTTCCTTGATTACCAGCTCAAGTTTTGTAAAAACTGAAACCATGTGCACACCTTATCCAGAATCTCTTTTTTTCACTCCTCTAACTTTAAGAGAATGTAAATAGAATACACAGACAATTTTCTCTAATACATATTCACAAACAAGCTACTATACTGCATACCAAGTAATGGGTGTATTGAAATTGAAAAAAGGGGGGGGTGGAGGGAAGAAGAAGAAGAAAAAAAGATGATTCCCATGCATCTGCTGAACTGGGTAGTACGTACATTGTGGTGGGTTTCTTTGTTTCCTAATATAGACCAATATAAAAAATATTGCAGTTTCACATATGGTATACAAATGTTAAAAATTTATTTTTGTTATTTTTTTGGAGGGGTATTTTATTTGTTTGGGTTTTGTGGTGGTGGTTTTTTGGTTTTTGGTTTTGTTTTTTTTTTTTTTGTATCTCAGTTTCCAGTTCTTGTATTTTGTAGTGAAATCCTCTAAAGAAAAACCCTTGAGGAACTCAAGTCTTCCAGACAGCTTGCCTTGTGGTTAGCTAGTATTGGAAAACTTAAAAACTTAACCTGCTGGAAAATAATAGCCTGATATCTTGGATTATAGTATTTTTTGATATTCTGGCTATTCTGGAATTATGTAAAATCTGGTACTCAAGAGTTTTTTTAGTTTGGTTGTTGTTTTTTTTTTTCCCCAGAAAATCAGCATACATACAGTGTGTATCATTAGAGCAAGAAGGAAATGGTTTTCAGTAAGAAAAAGATTCTTTAGGTTATTTCAAAAGATGATCAAGCTCTGTTTCAAATTAAGGAAAGTTTGTATGTGTGTATTTGGAGTTTGCTGTTTGTTGTGTGTGTTCTTTTTTAATCCTACTAGGACTGCAGGACTGTTTCAAAGCCTAATTTCTCTGATAGATCAAAGCTCTGTAACTTCCATCCCTACAGTAAATAAAAGTGTTTTATTTTTACCTCTCAAGTGATTTTCCTGCTAGTTTGCAGTCACTGTGGTATACACATTTTTAAGTAGTTTTATATGTTTTGGTCTTTTTGTGTGACTGTAAAACTAGATCTCTGTCTTCTTGTAGAAGCAAGGCTTGTGTCACACTTACAGTCAGATTTCGAGATTTGTTCTTCAAGGGAACAATTAATTTGCTGTGGAGAGCAGCAGCATGATTCACCTCAAAGAAGGCAGTCTTGGTGTAAGTCTTTCTCATTAGCACTCTGATTCTGTATAGATACTACACCAAATGACTTGAGATGGTTCTTTTGGAATCTTTAATTTCTTTATTTTAGTAGCTCCATGATCAGGATGGCAATGTAATTAAAAATAAATTCAGATAAACATTTAAATCATGAAAGTTATTTTGTTAATGAGATGTAACATGCTGTTTAATTGCTATTGAGAATGCGTATACTTTAAAAAGGAGGGAGACTTAACTATAGCTACTGCTTCCATCTGTCTCAATTATCCGAATAAACTATTAGCCTGTAATAAGATGGTGATATATTCCTAATGTGGAGGTAATATGGCATTTTCTGTTCAAGCTAGTTTGATTTCAAGTCCTGAGCTCTGCATTGTGGAAAGCTAGTTTTAGTAAACTTGTGTTTTAATTTCAGATTATAATGATAAAGCACTGAAAATATACATTTATTTTAGTCTCATTGAAAACATTAAATATTTTGATCATAACTCTCATGTACATATTCCTCTACCACTTTTGCTATTCTGTAAGTGTATGTGAAGATCAAACTATATTTAAAAAAAAAACCACAAACGTAAGTTTATCTTAGTTTTATCATAATGGTATACTACATAACAACATTAGGTTTTAGGTAAGTAACAGAGAATTATACTGGAATAACTGCTTCTTGGAAAAAAAAAAAAAGGTATATATCAAGTGAAATATTTGCAGAGACAGTTGTACATCTTGTGAACATCCACTTGCCTAATTTGACCTGTTCTTCAGTGAGTTCTGTCTAGCAAAAGAACTTCCTTCACTTGGCCAAAGCAGAATATTGCCTGCTGTGGCTTAAGATTTTAGGTAAGAAAATTAGATTTATCAGTTAGAGTTCTCATGTCCTTTTTATGTTATTTTCTGCATCTTGTGATGAGGTCGTACTTGGTTTTGCCTTTACTCTGTGTATTACACATTGCAATAGAATTGTTACCAGCATCAGAATCATCAATTGCATGTGGATAAAGTTTGTGCTGAACTACAGCACAAAGTCAGCAAGAATTGTACTATAAGACTTAGTACTTCTACAATGAACTTTGAGGTTAGAGGGGAAGAAATTTGAGAACTAGAAGGAAAAAGGGAATGATTCCATAAATTCGGTTTTTCTGAAATTGATTCATAGGTAGAAAAATGTAATCTGTCAAAGGAAGCTACACTACCTATAAATTCTGAAGACTCTCACCTCGGTAACTGCACAAAGTTGTGAATAAAAGGAAAAACTGAACTTCTCCTGTACATAGGAATCCCACTGAAAAATGGAGCAAAGAGTACACAGAAGGTGGCTTTAGAGATTTCTGGCAACCTGTTTTGTAGCAGGTGTCTTTGATAAATGGCAATTAGGCAGAAGGAGAAGCAGAAGATGCTAAACTATATGTGCCAGAAGGTTGTTGTTGTAGAAAATATGATGGCAATTGTTGGCTGTCATGACAGAAGTGAACCATGAAATAGAAATCAGATAATGCTTTGTTTGCATTATCATTTTTTGCATGTTGCAATTTTACTGCAGAAGTTTAATTTTTACTAAATTTTGGGGAGATAATGATCTACAGCTTGTGTCCTTGCTTGTCTGATTATGGTTGCTCTTTTTTTCCCCCCTGCTCTTGAATAGTTTGTCTTCACCTGTCCAGTGGTTCTGGCTATGATAAAAACTTTTAATTTCTTTAATTTTTTTTTTTTGTAGTTTTCTGAATGTGGCAGTTGAAGTGTTATTCCACTGTTGTAAGCTATTTAAAATTGATTGCAAGGAAACTATGAATGAACTATATGAATAAACCTCAAACAAGTTAGTAGATTATTTTTTCAGTTCTTAGTTTGGAATTATTTAATCTGTAGTTTATTTAAAGTTTTAAAGGAATGCTGCATGTTTTTTTGTTCACCTAATTGGAAAAGTATTGTTACATATAACCTTAAAGAGTGTTCAAAATTTTTATTTTACTTTTATTGTAGGTATGGTTTTTATTTTATATTAAATTAGTTAAATTTATTTCTATAAAGTTGCTTGACTTGTTTTGATACACTGCTTTATGTTAAGGATGGATTTGAATCTGTGTTAGAAGTGACTTGTAATGAGGCTGATATAAAAATAATTAGTTTATATATAAAGAAAATTTATCCAAACTTATTTACAATTAACACACACAGATTCTGTTATGCAGTTGGTAAAACTGAATTTTTGCTGAATTAATATATAAAATCAGATTAAATTTAAATGATTTTAGGAAAAGTTTTAGAAAATTTACACTATTGGAGAGTCATGCAGCACAAACTGCTACTCAAAGGTTAAATGTAAACTTTTACAAACTTTAGAAAAGAGAGTATGATTTACTCATTGCCCTGAGTCTCAGTGTTGACAATCCAAAAGTATACGCAGATGCATAAACGAGTTAAAATATAGTCCCAGGCACGTGGTGGCCTTCCACGTAGTTATGATGCGGCGGAGGTTTTGCTGCCTTCGTAGCTCAAACTGAGCACGTTGTGTGAGGAGATCCACGGACACGATGCAAATCTTCTGTGGCTCTCAGGCGGTCATTAGAGTGGTCAGCCACCTGGGTGAAGCAGGATTTTAGGTTTACTGGCTGGAACAGTCGAATCGGGTGCGGTGCAACGGTGCTGGCCCTGTTAGCGATCAGTTAGGAACGGGTCCCCGATGTTGCAACTCCTTGCTAGGCCGTTGCTAGGTAGTCAGCTAGACTCGGCCAGAGTCTAACGGGCTCAGCTGAGCTCAGGTGGGCAGCTGTATCTCAGCTCGGGGCAAGCGGTTTCAGTCCCTTGGCTCAGTTCGGAAGATGGGTTCTTTCATGGGGAAGGCAAGTCCCCAGGTACATGCGGTGTACGCGCAATGAAAAGGCACACAAGGCAAACAGGTAATGGATAAACAAAACAAATTTGCGAAGTTTTTAAGCATTTTGGCGAGTGTCTTTGACCAATAGCAACAGATAAAACACCCCTAGAACCAATCCTAGGTTATTTCACCAAAAAGGGGAGATGCACGTGCCTAGCATGTTTGTTTGTGTTTACCAAAAACAAAGCCGGGTGCAAAACAAAACCAAATATGGTGTCTCTGTGGCAGACTGAGAGGCACCAAGGCTTTTGTCGGCTGCTCTCTTCTTCCACCGGGAAGAAAGAGGGAGGTGAGGGGGCAAGGTGGGTATTTAGGTGGGTGTTTAGGACATGCAGAGGCATGTCCAAGCAATTCAAGAATCAGATACTGTTACAGTAAATAACTGTGTAGGCCTCGGATTTTTTAAAATTGCATGACTGGTTACAATGTCAAAAAGTAGCTTTTTTTTTCATGACAACAAAACAGCCCAGCCTGGTTAATACAACAAAACCTAACACCACTTCAGGGAACGTTGTTAAACTGAATAACAGTCTTCCACCTTATAGTTGATACTGCCAGAATTCATGTGGTAATAGTTTGCATATACTGTTTGTTATTGGTATATATTGGTGTATTGGTATATATTGTGTTGGCATTTTATCTCTCTACGTAGCATTTTATTAAAAATATATTTTCAGATGCCTATGAAAGTATTTGCTGTTCTTCTATTCAGTTGTTTTTGCAGTAAGGGTTCTGTAAAGGTGGCTAACTCACCCTAAATACTTCTCTTTGCATGATGGAAGGTATCACATGAACTGTATTTGGATTGTCATTCAAGTAACACCTTTTCCAGTAGATGTGGGAGATAGAGCAAGAACAGTCTCTAGATTGATTATCTTTGTTGAGCTGAAGGTTTCTGCTATTTTGACACACAAAAAGGCTTACTCTAGAGGCTACTGACAAAACTTTTAAGTAGTGTTGCATCACTTTTTGTAGTAGGTATTTCCTATTTGATGGAGGGACATATTAAGCACTGAGCACAGAAAAAAAGTTTTGGTGAACAGTCCTTGTATATGTGTTCTTTTGCAAGGCTTGAACTTCACAAACTCAGGTGAATACGCTTGTTCCAGGCTTTCTGAAACTTGGAGGTTACAACTATGAACCTATGAGACTAGTTTTCTAGTATGAAGACTCTATGGCCCTGCATCGCCACATCCTTTTTGCTTGTCCTTTCCAGTAGTGACTGTTGAAGTGACAATAACATCTTTTTATTTTTCACATAAGAGCCGTAGCATTGCCAGGCATGTAACTGCCAATTTATCTGAAAGTATTCTGCTGGTTTCTTTATCTCGATAATTGCTTTGTCTTTCCCACTTTAATTCTTCTTACCCATGATTTTTATGTGTAATCCAACATAAACTAAAGAGATACATGTGCTATTTATAAAAAATAATATTTAAAAAGTCAATGTCCCATTAATTAAACTATTTCTCAGTTTCTGTGATCTTTATGAATAGTACAGCTATGACTTTATTGTCAGGGTGACTTACTTAGAATGTTTTATCTGTTTACCATCATTACTCACTTTGCTGACAGTGAGAAATGTTAACTGGGTCTTCTATCTGTATTATTATGGTAAATGAGGATATATCCTCTATGCCAGTAAATGGTACAGTTAATAATTGTTCATGATAGCACTAAAGTGCAACTGGTAACATTTGTTTCTTTTGTTTGTGTCTCTTTACATTACTGTTGCTGAAGAAAAATTGTATTAAGTTTGTTCTTGGTTCTTTCAAATAAATAATGACAGTAACTTATAATTAAGAAAGAGATAAGAGATTTGGTTGAGATCCTTTCAAAATTCATCACTTGTGTAAATACTCACACAGCAGCGATTACTTTTGTTCTTGTGTGTACGTGCTCCCATGTTTTTTTCCTTCAAGTTCTATTTTGCTGCTGTTCTGTCTGGTAGATAAATCTTTCCACCTGCAGCTCTCCCAGAAAAAGAAATCTTCAACAGTGTATTAAAAATAGTTAGCATTAGGTCTCTTATAAAAGCTACTGTTCCATTTCTACAAATTTGAGAGAATAGAGCTTACTGTGATTATAGTGAGTTCTCTCTGAAGTAGCAGAGTCAAATTTTAGTTAGATATTGTGGAAATAGCTGTCATATGACAAATTTTTAACTGGTAACTTTTAAGTAATAGCATCTGTAAAAAGAGCTGGTATTTTGTCTTAAAAGTTTTAATAAAGAGCATAAAATCAAAAATATACATTGTAGATGTGCATTTTGTTTTAAAATGTTTCATTCTAGAAATCAATTTTTTTTTACCTCAGTCTATTAATTCATAGTTAATAGAACAGATATAGCTATTCTAGTCATTCATTTTACCTTCCGGTGAATACTGGAAATAATTTGAAAGCACTAAATTCTCTTTCTTTTATCTCAAATAAATCTATACTATTAATAGAATAGGATAGATTATTTTGGTTGGAAGGGACCTATAATGATCATCTAGTCCCACTGCCCAATATATTTAGGGCTGACCACATTAAAGCATATTTTTAAGGACTTTGTCCAAATGCCTCTTAAACACCGCCCAGCTCTAAGAAGCCAATTTCAGTGTTTAACAACCCTCTCAGTAAAGAAATGCTTCCTAATGCCCAGCCTAAACTTCCATTCCCACATATTCTTTTACCACATATTAGAGAAAAGAGATCAACATGTCACCCTCCATTTCTGCTCCTCAGGAAGCTTGTAGAGAGCAATGAGTTTGCCCTTCAGCCTCCTTTTCTCCAGATTAGACAAGCTCAAAGTCATGGGATATTGCTTTCAGCTCATTCACCAGCTTTGTTGCCCTCCTCTGAATACATTCAAAGACATTCACATTCTTCTTAAATTGTGGAGCCCAGACCTGCACACAGTACCCAGGCTGAGACTGCACCTGATCACCTGTTTTGACTGGATAGTTGGCCTGTGTTTGATTCACCACAGGATGTGATTGCCCTCTTGGCTGCAGAGCATTGCAGAGACTTGTATTGACTCTTGTGTTGACCAGCACCCCAAGATCTCTTTTTGTGTGGCTGTTTTTCAGTCTCTCCTTTCCTATGTTGTACTTGTACATGGCATTATTCCATCCTAGCTGCCCATCTGGCATTTCAACTTGTTAAATTTCATCCCAATGGTAAATCATTAATAAGCTTTTTAAATTCCACAGTGTTGTCCAATGGTCTGATCTATCTAGATCACTCTGCAAGGCCTTGTACCCATCAAAAGAGTCAACTGCACCTCCCAGTTTACACCATTAGTAAGTTTGCTTATGGTACCATTCAACTCCCGCATCCAGGTTGCTGATAAAAATGTTGAACAGGACTGGCTTGGGAATGGAACCCTGAGGAACACCACTGATGGCCAGCCTTCAGCCAGATGTAGCCTCCCTCACTACAACCCTTTGAGCTGTGCTTCTCAGGCAATCCTTCCCCCAGAACACTGTGAACCCACTTGTCCCACAGTTGGACAATCAGTCCAGAGGGTACTGTGAGGGATAGTCTCAAAAGCCTTAATAAAATCCAGAAAACATATCCCCACTGCCTTCCCTTCATCCACTGGGAGGGTGAATTATTGTAGAAGTTTATCAGATCAGTTAAACAGGACTTTCTCTTTGTGAAGTCACATTAACTGTGCTTGGTGATTGCACTGTAAATCTGGAATTTGCCATACCTGTCCAGTAATGTAATTTTAAAAATAGGTACTTGTGGAATTGCCATGCACTAATATGGGATTTTTTTTTTAATTGACATTTTGATAGCTTGAAAATATAAAAATATAAATGCTGTAAAATAAGAAGCACAGATTGAGTTATTTAAAGTTTTTCTGTTGTGTCTTTGATAAGTTTTGACTGTTACTGAGCTGAAGAAACTTTTAAACTGCTAAGTGTGGGTGTTAAAATATTCTTTTTTGGTTAGAGGTAAAGTCAGATTTTCTTCAGCACTTCAGAAGAAGGGCTGACACATTTCCATGCAAAGAATTATGAACTGATTTGCATGAATTTGAACTATAAATTTGAACATGCAAAAAAGTCTAAATGACAAATGAGTATTTAAAGTAACCAGAAAGCTCAAGTCTGTTCTATCTGTTGAGACTCATTATCAATATGAAAATCCTATATTATTTTCAGAAATAAATGTCTGGGAGATTAGACAATTGGAGCATCAAACAGTGATACTTCCTTACAAATTATTGGCCTATGATTTTCAAATGTTTAAGCATCAGACAACGAAGCTGTCATAGAATAGGTCTAGTGTCATTTTTATAGAGAACATCTGAATGGCTCTTCTGAATTAAAAACACATGTTATTTCAGGACCTGAGTTTTTTTCTTTTTCTGCATTTGGAAACTTAATGCAAGGTTTAAGTTTTACCTATTACATATGTAGGAAATGAAGAGTGTTTTATATTTATTATATTGTTGTGGGTTTTTTTCTTATTGATACTGATTAGTTAGTAACTGAGCTTAACCTTGTAAAATTGCCCATTTCTATTTTAGATTCATAACTCCAAAATGGTGGATTTTCATTAAGGGTGAAAACTAGTAACAAAAAATTGGACACATATGGCTCGTGGTACCTCTTCCTTGCATAAAGATTTTTCTTAGGGTAATAGTAAACTGATACTATTGGGTGATGTTGTCTTTTTCTGGAGTTAGATCCCTAAGAAAATTAAGGCTTCACTGTTGCCTTGGTTGTATGATTCTTCTTCAGTGCCTTCTGTTATATTGTAAGTCGGAAGTGTTTAAGTGTTAATGTAATGTTTGTCCTCTTATACACAGATAGATTCCAATTAATCGTTAAGCATGTTGTAGTCCTGTTGAGTCTGCTCTGTAAGGCAGAGAAGCGGAAATTGAGCAGCTTTTCCAAACCACTTTAAAATACTTGGATACTTGGCATGAAACAGAGAAAATATGTTTTGCTGAGGTTTTCATCAACTGCTAGGTGAGATCTGACCTTTTATGCCTTAAAGTGATGGGTTTGTTTAATTTAAATTGAGTTATTTAGGATAGCTTTATAAAGCAGAATATAGTCTTTGTATAGTCTTAAAGCTTTCTTTTTATCTTGAAAAAAATTCTTTAAAAGCTTGGATTTGAAACTATGTGACTGAGAGAAACAGACACTTTGTGAATCAGAAATTTCTGGGAAAGGTATATAGGTTGTTGTGAATATGAGAGTAATGCAGCTTCTTTTTATTACCCTTATTTTAATGGCTCATGCTTGGGATAACTTTTCTAGAGAAACTGGTTATATCTTCAGTTTCCTGCAGTGCACTTAGAATCATAGAATGGTTTAGGTTGGAAGAGACCTCAATGATCATCCAGTTCCAACCCCCCGCCATAGGCAGGGACACCTCCCACTAGATCATGATGCTCAAGACCTCATCCAACCTGGCCATGAACATCTCCAGGGAGAGAGCAAACACAATCTTCCTGGGCAACCCATTCCAGTGTTTCACCGCCCTCACTGTAAAGAACTTCCTCCTAATATCCCGTTTAAATCTCCCCTCTTCTAGTTTAAACCCTTTACCCTCCCATCCTGTCATTACAAGACCTTGTGAATAATCTCTCCCCAGCCTTCTGTAGATCCCCTTCAGATACTGAAATCTGCTCCAAGGTCTCCTAGAAGCCTTCTCTTCTCCAGGCTGAAAAGCCCCAACTCTTTGAGCCTGTCCTCATAGCAGAGGTGCTCCAGCCCTCTGATCATCTTTGTGGCCCTCCTCTGGACTCTCTCCAGCAGTTCCATGTCTTTCTTGTGGTGGGGGCTCCAGAACTGCACACAGTACTCCAGGTGGGGTCTAACAAAACCAGAGTAAAGGAGGAGAATCTCCTCCCTTGCCCTGCTGGTAATGCCTCTCTTAATGCAGCCCAGGACACGGTTGGCTGTCTGAGCCACGTGTGCACACTGCAGGCTCATGTTGAGCTTCTCATCCACCCTGCTCTCCAGCCACTCGCCACTCAGCCTCTATTTGTGCTTGGGATTGCACCAACCCAGGTGCAGGACCTTACACTTGGCCTTGTTGAATTTCATGAGGTTAGCCTGGGCCCACCTCTCCAGCCTGTCCAGGTCCCTCTGGATGACATCCCTCCCCTCCAGCAAGTCAACTGTGCCACATAGCTTGGTGTCATCTGCAAATTTGCTGAGACTGCACTTGATTCCTCTGTCCATGTCACTGACAAAGATGTTAAACAGCACTGGTCCCAGCACTGACCCCTGAGGACGCCACTTGTCCCTGGTCTCCAGGTGGACATTGTGCCCTTGATCACCACTCTCTCTGTGTGACCATCCAGCCAATTCCTTATCCAGTGAGTTGTCCACCCATCAAATCTGTGTTTTTCCAGTTTGGTGACCAGGATGTCATGTGGGACAGAGTCAAAGGCCTTCCTCAGGTCCAGGTAGATGACATCAGTTGCCCTTCCCTTGTCCACTGCTGCTGTGACTTCATCATAGAAAGCCACCAAATTTGTCAGGCATGATTTGCCCATCACTGAATCAAGACATACTTGAATACTTTTTATGAACAAAATTACTAAATAAATATATTCTATTATCTTTGTTAGAACCACTATTAAAAGACTTTTAATTATTTCATTATTCTTCTCATTCATCTGTAAAGTGCAATTTTTAAAGTATGAAACAATTGGATAGGTCTGTCAGATAACAGTTGGATAGGTCCATACCTGTCTGTATGTTTTTGGGGTTTTTTTAATTTGTTGATTGCATCCTCCTATTTCTCAATTCTCTGTATTGTTTTTACTCTCTTTAAGCTAAAACCTATTAAAATCATCAATCTTCTTCAGAGAATTTCTGTTATTTTTACCCCTGAAGTGTATATGCAAGTTTCTGTGTTATGATACTTGATACTTAAGATGGGTACAGACAGTTTGTGTATATTAAGTAAATAGATTTTCATAAATGCAGTATTATATGAAAAGCAACTACTTTGTAGACTTTGCATAGATATGCACTGTCACAGTGCTGAAGAGAGGAATTTGGGCTGTAGTTGAGATTTTAAGGAGTTCATTAATAGAAAGCCTGCTGCAGTATACCATTTTTTTCAGCAGTCACTGACATTTACATTTCCATTTTTACTCTGTTGTGTAAAACTATATGAAAGTACCATCTTACATTTTACACCTACAGAGGCTGGAGCACCTCTGCTATGAGGACAGGCTGAGAGAGTTAGGGCTCTTCAGCCTGGAAAAGAGAAGGCTTCAAAGAGATCGCTTCAAAGAGACCTTATAGCAGCCTTCCAGTATCTGAAAGGAGCCTACAGGAAGGCTGAGGAGGGACTATTTACAAGGTCTTGTAATGACAGGATGAGGGGTAATGGGTTAAAATGGGCAGAGGGGAGATTTAAATGGGATGTTAGGAGGAAGTTCTTTACAGTGAGGGTGGTGAAACACTGGAAAGGGGTTGCCCAGGGAGGTTGTGTCTGCTCCCTCCCTGGAGGTGTTCAAAGCCCATTTGGATGAGGCCTTGAGCGACCTGTTCTAGTGGGAGGTGTCCCTGCCTATGGCAGGGGATTGGATCTAGATGATCTTTGAAGTCCCTTCCAACCCAAACCATTCTATGATTCTTTAAAAAGTAAGAACAACCCAAAAAAGCTAGCAAATAAAGCCTCGAACCTTGTTGTACAACAAAACTACCAGCACTCACTCTTAATTTTATCCTCCACCTCACCCCCACCCAAGTATTTCGCAGGTATCTCTGACAGTACTGTTTTCATTGTAAGTATCCATTCATAATTCTCTTTTGTTTAAAATAAGTAGCTCCAGGAAATAATTTCAGAACACTGTAAAATGCTACTGAATAAGATTCATAAATATGTTCTCCTTCAGAGACTTTGGTTAAAAATGCTATTACCCTTTCAGATTCGTTTAACATTAAGGATTCATCCTTGTCTTTAACATAGTATATAAAATAAGCTTGTGCTGCCTCCACTTCTATGCTGGCTAATTTTAGAAAATATTTCTACCACTCCTTAATACATATGTCAAGAGAAAATGTTAATATGAATTTATCAACATCTGTTGAAACAATTTTAGTATATGTGGAGAAGGAAGTTAATCAGAGGAACAAACTCTCTTGAAAGGAAGGAAATTTTCTTTAAGGGCTAGGGGGCAGCTTTAATTCAGTTCCATTGTTCCACAGCAGCATAGGACATGCAGTCCTATTTTTTATGTTTATCATCAATTGCTGATGGAAGACTTGGACTTGCTGAACTCTTAACTTGGCAGATAACTGAAGAGGAAGCTAAGATATGTTGGGGGAAAAATGCAGTATTAACCTTGAAAATACAGTTGCTTGTATATTGCTAGTGATTATGTAAACTCATTTCAGCATATGTGTACAACTAATATCAATGCAGATTATTACCAAAAGAAAACTAACAATATGACATATGATTAATGTTAGGAGTTTTGTTATTTGGCTTATTTCTTACTTATTAATTGGTTCTGTTTCTTTTACCTCACTTTTTTATGGTTTTAGCTTTAAGTCCACAGTAGAGTGGATACTATTTGAAGGCCTCCCTGCCCACTTGCATTCTTATTTCAGTAACAGGGGGGAAAAAATCTAATAATTCTCAGTTTGGTCACTGAAAATCAGTATTTTTAAAACTTTTTTTCTTCCTTATGAAATGGAACGTACCAAACAAGTGACTTGCAAGCCAGTTCTTGTACTGGATTTGCTACTTTTCCCACAGCCCATCATCCACATATCTCCTCTCCTTTTGTTCGTCTTCTTGCACATTCTGCTGATAGTCTTTATCTACATGTACATAAGTGGGGTCAGTGACTGCAAAGGGTCAGCTTGAAAGATGTAAATGTGAATGAGGTGTCTTGCTGTAGGTGATAGGAGACAAGCTTCCTGAGAGTAAGAAAAGAACCCACTTACTTTACAACCTGATTCTCCAAAATTGTATTGGTGCAGATCTAGGAGACAGTACTTCCCTCTGTGTCACACGGTTGCATAATCCCTAGTATTGTTCAACGTTGTTGGGTTTTTTTCTTTTCCTACAATGTCACACAATAAAAGTTCTGTTTTCGAAGTCATATAATAAAAAGTGTTCTCATTATGTGAAATAAGGCATAAAGCTTGTTCCACAAGAAAGTGTTTGTTCCTTCTTCCTCTAAGAGCTCCTTTCTGTCATTTTGTACTTGAGGAGATCACCAACATCTACAAGATAAAAATTAACAGTCAAAGAAGAAATCACTAATCATAGAGTAATTTAGGTTGGAAGACACCTCGAGAGATTGTTCAGTCTCATCTTCTGCTTAAAAGCAGGACTAACATCAAACATGGATTGAGTTGCTGATAGCCTTATCCAATCTAGTTTTGGAAATCTTCCAGTGACAGAAGTTATGTGTTTTCCCTGGGCAACACGTTCTGGTGTTTATTTGTTCTCAGCAAGAATAATTTGTGTGCAACTGCAGTTTCCCTCATTAGATCATGGGACAACTATTACTTGCCCTTTCAGTGTGCAGACCTCTAGCATGACTCTCCTTCTTTGCCTCTGTTCCACACTGGAAAGTCCTGCTTAAGCTTAGCTTCTCCATGAAGTGAAGCTGTGTGGTACCTTTTGACCAACTCTTGCTTTTCTCTGAAGATGGTTTGGGGTTTTTTTTTCTATTTTTTTAAAAATTATAAACTTGTAGTCCATCCTTAATTTAACATAATGTTGTACACCAACCTTTCTATAAAGGAACTTCAAGTTTACATTCTGTTTAAGGTGCAGTGAAACTCTTCTTTTAATCTCCTTGTTTAATGTTTCAATTCCTGTGTAAGTATTTAAAAGCTCCCTATAGCTGTGATATTATTATTGGACTGAAGTCAAAAGCATTTGTAAATAAGTTTAAGCTTTTATTCTATGGCAGTAGTAAAATGAATGCATATTTAAGAGATTTTTTTTTTTTCCTTCAGTTTTGGATATTTTCTCTTGATTTGTGTGTGTTTACTGCCAGTTTTCTTTAGCAGTTGCCTGTTGGAGGATTTCTCTTAAGTCTTTAGTCATAATTTTGTGTACCTCTGACTATAAAAATTCTAATTTTTCTATGGTCATCTTTTCATACCTTTGAATATTTTTAATCTCAGTCCTTCCATTAAAAAGCTAGTCGCTGTGCAAATGGGTATATACAGAAGAGCAGAGCTGACAGTTTTCCTATAGCACCTTTCCCAGTGCAGCAGTCCTGATTGCCTTCCACAGTGGCTGCATATTCTGTGGTTTTGAAATTTTTGGCTGAAAATACTTTGTTAATTATTCACAAATCAATGTTTTAAATGTTATTTATTGTGCAAATGAACTTAGAATGTGAGGCACTGCTAATGCTCTTTTAGCACAACCACCATATTATACAGACTATTTTAAAGGAGTCATAGCCTATACAATTTTAGACTATTGTACATTCTCTAGGCAGTGAGTGTTGTAAAAAACAGATGTCTTGGCATTACTGATAGCTCTTAGGTCTGGCTTGAAATTAAGTCCTGAAAGATGGTCTCAGAAAAAAAAAAATATTTTGATTCTAGTATTTCTGTTTGATCCATGTCATACACTTCAGTGAAATGCAAAAGGATGGAAGTATTGCTGGGAGGCTGGAGGAATCATGTCAAAAAATATGAGTCTAGCTTGTCTTTCTGTCAGTTTGCGCCTAAACTTCAGGGAACTACTCCTTGTTTCCCTTCTGCCAAGCTTTTGCTTTATTTTTTAGTACTTTCATTTGAAATCAAGCCGCATCCCTGGAGATATTAAAGGTGAGACTCAACAGGGCTCTTGGCAACCTTATCTAGATGAGAATGCCCCTGCTTACTGCAGAGTGGATTGGACTTGATGACCTTTGGAGGTCACTTCCAACCCAGACCATTCTGTGATCTTCATCTCATCGTTTTGTACTACATTTTTAGTCCTTGTATAGAAACATGTAAGCATCTGTTTGAATGTTTTACATTTAGCTCCCTTTTTAGTTGGAAGCACCCTGAGATGATTTTGCTGTTTACAATTTGAGAATTACTGGTCTGCTTTATCCTGTCATCGAGGGTATATAGTTATGACTTCAGCCCTACAAAGTCTATTATCCCAAACCATGTGCTGGTCAAGACCTTTGATTTCTTTCCGTCTTTAGCTTTCAGGTTTTCTTATAGCCACTTGAATTCTTTATGCTTGCAGATTGTCTTGATTTTTGTTCAGATGGAGCTCATCCCTTCCAGTATAATTTCCTCTTTTTCTTGCTTAATAAATCTGAATACCCAGTCGCATTGTTGTTTGGCAGGTGCACAATAAACTTTGCTTGCTCTGTTAATGGTTATGTTATGTTGAAGGAACATTCCACAGAATAGATTAATATTGTATACATACAGCGTGTGCCAACAGGACAGCTAATCGTAAGTCACAGGAAAAGATGGAAAGAACGCATCATTTCACTGGTTGTCTACCTTTGTTTCCCTGAAGGCATGAATGGTTGCCTTTGCTTCTGAAATCAGTCAATGAACTTTGCTTCTCTTTTTGCTGTTGCTCTCTGGATTTAAGGATGGAGGCTCTGGTGGTCTTTTTTATTTACAGCTGAGCTACTACAAAAGTATTTTTTCCTTTACTTTGATGGCTCACTTTTGTATAAAATGGCTTTTACTGCTGATAATTTATATATAGACTGTGCTTCTGCATATTTAAATTCTTAACCTCTTTGGGTTTGTCGTCTTGTTTGGCTTGTTTATCACTTTAATACATTTAAGATCAAGTTTCTGGTTTCAATTGCTTTATTTATATCAATTACTAAGATGCAGACTGTCCTCTAAATTCAGTATACACAGAACCAGGAGCTACAAATACAGCCCCTTCCCATCTGGCTTTGTAATACTACCTTTGGAATTAATTATTTTATTTTATTTCGAAGTCCATGTTAATGATATTGTATTAAAATAATGGACTAATTAAAGGCTTTTTGCAATTCAGTTTATAAAAAACAAACAAACAACTAGGTTCTACTGGTTTATTTTTGTCGGCAACCAGCTGCTACTTGACTTCATAAGCCTAGCTAGATACTGAGTCTGAACTCTGCCCCAAAGGCCTGGGGTTTTCTTATAAATATTTTCAAGTTTTATTTATATTAGCAACTTGAAAAATAGACTAGAAGTATTCCAAGCATCAGAATATGCAGGCAATGCTTTGATGACTCTTAATTTTTAATGTAACATGCCATTATTTTTTCTTATAAATGTTGTGCTATAATGTTTTGGGCTTTCTTTCCTCTGCTGTCTGTTAATAGTGTAAGCACAAAATCACCACCACAAAATTTTAGAAATCATTGTATTTGTTTGGTGTTGGGCTTTTGTTGGTGAGTTGTTTTTGGTTTTGGGGTTGTTTTTGATGGTTTGTTTTTCTTCTCTTCTTCCCTACTCTGCCCTCCCCCCCTCCCTCCCCCAAGTTGTAGGACTCTTAAAGCTGAGATTTTGGAACAGTGTTTTCTATGAAGACTGTTAGAAGTCAGTACTTATCTATGCCCTTCCAGTATGCTGTGTATTAAATGTATAAAAATACCTTCTCTGAAACTGATCTTATTTTTATGTTAAGCTGAAGAACAAAAAATGTGTCAAACAAAGCTTCCTCTCACCTTTACTATGTAATATTTTGTTTTATGACAATGAAGTTTTGTACTGCAGCTTGGAAAAATAATTCCATTTTAAAACAATGGCATGAAGAAGCATATGATCGTGAAGTTTTCCAAAAAGTCTTTGTATTTTTGCTATCTGTCTTCTATTACTTATAAAAATGTCTGTGTAAACTGACAAATTTTTATTAGAAAAAAAATGTTTTTGTATCTGTTAGTAGCATCACTGTAGTACACAGAAATAGAGAACTTTATCTTAGAATATTTTTCTTCGCTTTTCTCTTTGTGTATCAGCCACTTTTCAAGATGTTATTTTTCTGATACTTCTGAAACTGCACAAAATTACTATTTCTGTATTGAACTAAAAGAGGTAGGGGTCTTTTTATGTAGTGAATTGTATTGACTATAATGAAATCTCTGTGCAACATATGTATTTCTTTTAGAAATTGTAAACAAGTACCTAAAGAAAATATTTTTACAGCATAAGTAATACAGCATTTCCTTGTTGTTTAGGTAATTTCTATGTGGATGTACTCTAAAGATTGCATTTAGGTTTATTTCTTTATCTGTTTTTTTTTTTATTAGGCCCGTCGCAAAGAAGTTTTTATCCAGGAAAGATATGGAAGATTTAATATGAGTGACCCATTTCTGGCTCTTCAGAGAGACTTTGAGGCAGGTGCTGGTGATAAAGAAAAGAAGCCAATATGCATGAACCCTCTGTCCATTTTAGAAGCTGTTATGGCTCACTGCAGGAAAATGCAAGAAAGAATGGCAGCTCAGTTGGCTGCTGCTGAAAACAGACAAAAAAAGGTACCCTGCTACAAAATTTCTTTATTTTTCCATCTTCTGATTTGTTCCTTCATGCCACTTTTTTTTAATGCACGTCTTTGTCTAACTTGGTTCTCATGAACTATGTTAAAATGTTATCATTTAGTAGTCATTTATACTTGGGTGCTAATTTTCTAGTGATGTTTTGTGTGCATATCTCATGAATTCTGTGAATTTAGCTCTTCTTCTGGAATAAATAAAATATATAAGTCAGTGAGCTATATAAGTGGGTAGCTCAGGTGAACTGAGAAAGCAAATCACAGTACATTTTTAAATCAACACCATTGAAGCCTAACGCAGTGACTATTACTTTTGTTTTAACTTAAATACCATAAAATAAATAATTTACATTTTATATTAGGTGTTTGTGGTTCATAAATCACTAAAAATAAACTGTAACTTAAAAAAAATACTTTATGCATAGTTAGAACATTTTGTGCTAAAAAAATTAAATCTGAAACAAGTATATTGCAAAAAAACTCATATAGAAGATAAAGTTGTGCACATATGTCACTAATAGCCTTACATTCCTAAAGCATAGCTAAATATGAATATGCTATATGGAGATGGGGTTTATGAGAGGGAAGAGTGGAACAGTAATATAATTGACTAATATAGACCAGGTATTTTTTAATAAGTAGAAAATGCTCACTAGGTATTGAGTCATCTTTACTGTGTATAAGATGGCTAGCATGACTTTAGCAGCTATGAAATAGCTCTTCAGTGACAGTTTTATGTTGATTAAAAAAAAGAAAAACAAACTCAGACAAGGCTAAGATAATTAACATAAAATTGGTTTTGGTGCTAGTTGCTCTTTGGGAAATAATTTCCAGTACTTCCATGTATGTTATTATGTTGCAAATGTATGCTTAAATTAAAGCAGCAAACCTTTTCTTATTATTTTAGCTGTGTCATTTAGTTTACTTCAAGCTACTACTCTGTTAAGACTTAAAAAAAACAGCATATTTTTTAAAATGAATAATACTAGAGTGTGTGTTTGAGGTCTACGTGTTAAAACAGTGGCCTGTGTAGTGAACATACATACATATACTTACCCACCACTTCCCTTTGAGAGCTCTTAAATGATAATTTTCATATGCTTTGTAAATAAGTTGGTATTTTAGAGAAGGGATTGTCTCAGCATACAAAAGCACAGGCAAGTTTCCTTATTATTGCTGAAAAATTATATGGGGAGGGACCCTGAAACATCTGCATGAAAAATTGGAGTAGTTTCTCTTTTTCAGGGCATGGCCATAAATCTCTCCTTGTACCTAAACTCCAGCTCTGACTTTTAGTATATGGACAGATGTATGCTGTAAGTTGGGCTTGATGCTGCAAGGAACCAGCTACTGAGTTTGGTGTCAAAGGGAAATAAAAAACAGAAAGAAAAGCAGAAAGGAGTGTGTACAGGGAGGAAGCTATTCCCTCAAGGGGAGATGCAGCTTTTGGAGTATGTCTCAAAGTCAGAGGTATTGATAGGTAAATTCCATTGTTGTCTCTCTTTTTTTTTTCCCCCCCCCCTATGTTTATTACCAAATATAAGTCTGCATGTACAAGAAAGGATGCTCTTGTTTTGAAAGATATGGAGCACATGGTTTATGAGGAATGTCTGAGGAACATGGGGTTATGGGGTTGTTAAGTCCAGAGAAGAGAAGGTGAGAGGGGAAACCTTATCTCTGTCTACAACTACCTGAAAGGAAATTGGAGCAAGGAGAGAGCCAGCCTCTTGTGCTTGATGACAAGTGAATGGACTAATGGAAATGGTTTCAAGCTGCGCCATGAGAGGTTTAGACTGGATGTTAGGAAAGGTTCCATCACTGAAAGGGTTATCAAACATTGGAATGGTCAGTTCAGGACAGTGGTGGAGTCTCCCTGGGGGTGTTCAAATGGTGTGTGGACCTGGTGCTCAGGGACATGGTTTAGTGTTGACCCTTCAGTGCTGGGTCAAAGTTTGTACTGGATGGTCTTCGAGGTCTCCCAACCAGATATATTCTGTGATTCTTATTTTGTTTTCCTATATAAGTCTTGCCTTGAGTAGCACCAACATCTGTAGTACACTCAATTCTGAAGTCTGTAACTTTCAAGCTAAACTTTAAAGCACTACACTTGAAAAACAGTGTTGCTTTGAAAGTGTGTCATTATGATTCTGCCAATTTGTACTACTTGTAAAAAATAGGAAATTTAAATATCACAGGCTATGAAAACAAACTGCATGGTGTTAAGCATTGGTGGCCCAAAGTAAGGAGGAAATAAATTAAAATGTTAAGCCTAAACAAATGTGACCTAAATACAGAGCCAGCTGCACACCCTTCCTCCAAGAGTGGTTTTTCCTACTCTAAATGTGTGATGCCTCTATCTTTGTGTTTGTAATTGCCTCACTGTCTCACTCTTAATGAAATCTATGTGCAGCTGTCTTTATTTTCTCTGGATTTTACTGGGCATTAAATAGGCTTAGACAGCACTCTTCTTCCTGGAGATTTATAATCTGAATATAGTGACCTTTAAAGTAGTGTCATGGTTTAAGCTCAGATGGCAACTAAGCACCACCCAGCTCATTTTCCTCCAGTGGGATCAGGGAGAGAATCAGAAGGGTAAAAGTGAGAAAACTCATTAGTTGAGCTAAAGACATTTTAATAGATAAAGCAAAAGCCATGCTCAAGCAAAACAAAATAAGGAATTAATTCACCACTTCACATCAGCTGGCAGATGCTCAGCAATCTCCAAGAAAGCAGGGCTCTATTATATGTAATAGTTACTTGGAAAGCAAACATCATCACACCAAACATCTCATAATTTCTTTCTCTTGCCCCAGCTTTATATGCTGAGCATGACATCATATGGTATAGAATGCAGCTGTCCCATCTGTGTCCCCTTCCAGCTTCTTGTGCACCTCCAACATACTCCCTGGTGGGGGTGCACAAGGAGGGCAGTGGTGGCAAAGAAGAGGGCCAGAGTTGAGAAGCTGGTGAAGCTTACATGAAATGCCTATAGGTGCTTATGGTGATCAGTAGTAGCCCAGATGAAATAAGCATGTCCTAAGGTAGAAATGATATAAAGCATGAACCAGTCTACAGAAGCAAGTCAATCCCAGTTTGTTAGTGTCTTGGTGGCTTGATAGGTCTCACTTTCTCTGTCATTAAACCAAAGCCATCTTTCTACCAAAGCAGTAAAGGGACAATGCACAATCTGACTACAGAATGCTGTTTCCAAAGAAGGGAACTGTGGAGAAAGGGCTCATGAATTTTGGTCACGGGTGCTTGGTGTCTCTGATGTCTCCTCCAGTGAGGACCTTCCTGTAATTTTTTTTTTCCTAGGCTATGAGAATTGGGGCTTTTCAGCCTGGAGAAGAGAAGGAGTAGAGTAGCCTGTCAGTATCTGAAGGATGCCTACAGGAGGGCTGGGAAGAGACTATTTACAAGGTCTTGTAATGACAGGACAAGGGGTAATGGGTTTAAACTGAAAGACGGAAGATTTAACCTGGATGTTAGGAAGAAGTTCTTTGCAGTGAGGTTGTCCAGGGAGGCTGTTGATGCTCCTTCCCTGTAGGTGTTCAAGGTTAGATTGGATGAGGCCTTGAGCAACCTGTTCTAGTGGGAGGTGTCTCTGCTTATGGCAGGGGGTTAGAACTAGATGATCTTTAAGGTCACTTCCAACCTAAACCATTCTACGATGTGAGAAGCAGAAAATACTTTGATACTGTCTAACCACTGCTCAGTGATAATAAAAACATCTCTGTGTCGTCAACACTGTTTTCAGTACAAATCCAAAATATAGCCCCATACCAGCTACTGTGGAGAAAATTCACTCCATCCTAGACAAAACGAACTCAACTAATCTTTGAATTGTAAAAAGCAAGTCATAATAATCTGTTGGAATATAGAAAATCGAGTGAGGTACAAATGATTGTCAGTCATAGGCTTACCATATACCAAACACCTAATCCTCAGATGTCATCTGCTTTTTGTTAAGTCTCCATCCTCTTCCGTTTCTTTGAATGTTTTTCCTGGAGCTGCTATCAAAATGAAATTTGAATTTTCTTGGGAACTCAAAAGCAGATAATCAAAATGCCAGTTCTTGATTTGTCAGCTGTTTGCAGATGCATGAGTACTGGGACAGTACTCAAAGACAGACATGTTGGTCAAAGGAGGCCTGTTGATGTGATTTATTCTAACCTTGTTCTTAAAGCTGATTATCATCAGCAGTACATCTGGTCATCTGCAAATTTGTGTAGCACAGTCTCAGGAATGGCAATACTGCTGTCTTTCTGCACTACTATCCTTGTGAAGATCTTTTGTTTAGGATTGAGCCTCTTAAAAGACAACTTTTTGTGTTAACTGCCTCTCACCTCTGGGGGGGGCTTCACTGGTTACTTCTTTGCAGGACGCTATAAATTTCTCACTATCTTTTTTACCCCTTTTCAAATCCTCTTGGACAGATTTCTAGATGTTTACATTACTCGTATGATTTAGTGTATGCATGTAGTGCACTTTGCAAAAATCAAGTTATAATTAGTTCATAAATTCATAAATAATTATAGTTAGGTTTGAGTTTGTCATCTAAAGGGGAAATAAAAGAGGTCTTTAAGGTCTTTTTCAATTCAAGATGCTGTAGCCAAAACAAGGGTGGTGGAAGAGATAGACATAGAAGATAGCATAAAATGAGAAACCAGTGCCAGTCTTGTCAATTTTAAATCAAATAAAGTACTTTGCTTATAAATAAAGAATCTCTAATATAAAATGTTTACAAACAAGATACTATAACAATATGGCAAGCTGATTCCATCTTAATCATATATTAAAATCTGCTTGCAGTTATTTGGAAGTAATATAATTTCACAACAGTTAATTTGTAGAATCAGTGCTAAATCTGAAAGCAAAATGGGGCAATAATAAAATATAGAATTTTTTTTTAACATTTTCACTATAATCTCATTGCATTTCCAAGCAATTATATTAATTTCTTAGTTTTTGTATGTATTTTAATAAAAAAGAAACTGTTCAATGCATAACTGGTACTGTTTGATACTTTACTTGATTTGAAGTGTTTGTAAAGCATCCAAATGCTGTTGGATGCTTTGAAAAAAACAGTAAAATGCTGAAGAAAAAAAAAATCATGCATATGAAACACTGTGAATGGGGTCATTCGTAAATGCAGTGTGTTCATCATAGGTTGTTAATTTGATTTGTAGCAGTACTGTCATTAACGTAACTGAATCACAGAAAGTTAAGGGCTGGAAGAGATCTCAAGAGATTTTCTAGTCCAACCCCCCTGCCAGAGCAGGATTACCTATAGCGGATCACATAGGAACACATCCAGGCGGGTTTTGAATATCTCTAGAGAGGGAGACTCCACAACCCCCTATGGCAGCCTGTTCCAGTGTTCCATCACCCTCACAGTGAAAAAACTTTCACATGTTTCCATGGAACTTCCTATGCCTCAACTTCCACCCATTGTCCATTGTCCTGTCATTGGGCATCACTGCCTCTGTCCTCTTGGCACTCATTCTTTACATATTTATAAACATGAATGAGGTCACTGCTCAGTCTCTTCCAAGCTAAAGAGCCCCAGCTCCCTCAGTCTCTCCTTGTAAAGGAAGATGTTCCACTCCTTTAACCATTTTTGTGGCTCTGTGCTGAACTCTTTCAAGCGGTTCCCTGTCCTTCTTGAACTGACTGGCCCAGAAACAAACACACTATTCCAGATGTAGCCTCATCAGGGCAGAGTGGAATGGGAGGAGAACCTCTCTTGACCTACTAACCACATCCCTTCTAATACACTCGAGAATGGCATTGGCCTTCTTTGCCACCAGAGCACACTGCTGGCTCATGGTCAACCTTCCATCCACCAGGACACACAAGTCCCTCTCCCCTTTGATGCTTTTTAGCAGGTCAGTCCTCAACCTATACTGATACCTGGAGTTGTTCTTTCTCATGTGCAAAACCCTATACTTGCCCTTGCTGAACTTCATTCAGTGTCTCCCTGCCCAACCCTCCAACCTGTCCAAGTCTCTCTGAATGGCAGCACAACCCTCTGGTGTGGCAGCCACTCCACCCAATTTTGTGTCATCAGCAAAGTTGCTGACAGTGCAATCTGTACCCTTGTCCAGGTCATAGATGAATATATTGAACAGGACTGGTCCCAGTATTGACCTCCTCTGGGATCCCACTAGCTACAGGCTTCCAACTAGACTCCATCTCATTTATAACTTTCTGACTTCTTCCCTTCAACCAGTTTACAATCCACCTCAATACTCTGTTGTCCAGACCATACAGTGTTGCTGATCTTGTTGGCTTAGCAATGACTGATAATTCTGTACCTTTTTTTTTATATATACTTAACAATGTTTTTAAGAAAAGGTGAAATACAGTATACGGAGTGTGTTGGTTAAACTGAGATGAAGCTCAAAAACACCCCAGAGCCTCTCCATTGCCAAACAGACTTTGAAGTATTTGAAGCCAAGATTACATTTATGATGTCGGTGTAATTTCCCACACTGGTTTCTTCCTCTTAGTTTACTGTTTCTTATGATAATGGTATGATTTCAAGAGGAAAATTTCCTCTTGCTCTAATAAATACCATGTCAATACTGCCATATGCTTTTTATCACTCTTTTGTAGAAAGTGGAAGAGAAATTTAGGATCAAGTAACATGATTCAAAATGTTGAGAAATTGAGACATTCATCTATAAGTGTGAATTCATGCAGGAATGATTTATTATTTCACCGTGAGAGTGCTGAAGCCCTGGAACGGGTTGCCCAGGGGATGGTTGGGGTCACTTCCCTGGAGGTGTTTAAGGCAAGGCTGGATGAGGTTCTGTCCAGCCTAATCTAGGGTAGGGTGTTCCTGCCCACGGCAGGGGGATTGGAACTAGATGATCCTTGTGGTCCCTTCCAAACCTGACTGATTCTATGAGTCTATTGTTTGTTCTCTCTGCCATTTCACTTCCTTTTTTTTTTTCCTCAGTTTTGTTTTGTTTTGTTTTAATCCTACTTTCCACTTGGGGAAAAATTATCCTGGGGACAATTGCAGGCTCACTCTTGTGCTAATCTCTTTATGGCATGAGTTTCAACTCTACTGTATAGTATAACTGGAGAGTAACATTTAAAAAACAGTACTAGCTTTTGTTTAAATACATTTTGCTTAAAGAGAAATTGTAGATACATCTACAGCTTCCAGAGCTAAGAAATTTCATCTTTTGCTGGAGAGTACAGGGAATAGTAAGCTCTAGCTTCTGAAAAGCTGTTATATTGTAATGCCTGGTTCATTGGTGGTTCTTTGGGGAGTTTTTTGTTGGTTTGTTTTTTTTTTTTCCCTTGAGTTTCTGTTTGTTTTTGTCTATCAGCCACAACAATATTTTAAGCATTGACTGAGAGAGAAGATATTTCATAGCTGTTAACAATCCCCAAGGCCATCTTGTTTCCCACATTAGAATTTATAGTAAATATACTCACAACACTGTATTGTCTTAAACTCTGAAATTAATATAATTTTACTATGATACTATAACCTGAATCTATAATATATGATTCTTCTTTCATCTGTTCAAGTGAAATTCTTATTCATTGTAGAATTTTTAACTATTTATTTTACACAGATCTTCTTAGATTTTTTTTTCTGTAGTACTGTAAAATGTTCTCATACTGTAGGAGCATGAAGGAGTTTCCTGTTCCAGTAGAAATTAACTGTTCATGCTTGTGAGCACTTTAGATTATTTTTTTTTTCATAGATACCTGAAACTATTTTTCCAGGAAAAAATGCCCACTTAGAAAATGTGCTTTAGTGGTACAGTTCTGAATTCTTATTTCTGTATCAATATGAATCAGAACTCACAAGGCTAAACCTAAAAAATCCATAAATATGGAGAGACAGGAGAGAGAATACTCAGCACTTTCTTAGGGTTTTCCTAATTTGATTTTTTTAACAGTCATTCACATAAGCCGTATGGGAATCTTCTGCATCAATATGTGAAGGGAGGAGCATGAAGAAAGATCTTTTTTCTTTCATTGTTGTTTGACTTGCATAGAAGTTTGCTTGTCAAAACAATTTTGTATTTCAGTTGCATTATTACTAGTAGGTATTTTTATAAAATAGTGCATTAACATTTTTTTTTGCATTGCCTTTCTAGAACAGGGTCTTTGAATAAAAACAGAATCAGCAGGCAAGGTGAATTAGAGGTGATGGCTATATGAATGAAGTGAAAAGTTATTCTTACCCACTATCTGTGTGCAGTAGGTGGTTTTTTTATTGTAGCTCATAACATATTTATACATCACTGATGTCAGTGCTCACTCTGCTCACTAAGTACAGGAAAATATTTTTGCCTGTATCAAAATGTAGGTCCCAAAAATTAATGTCTTGTTTATAAGTACTAAAACAAGATATAAGATGCTTCTTATGGGCACGTTGGACTGTGTATTTCAATTCTAATCTCCAGTCTGAGGAAGACATAAACCCTAAACATTTCACTTCTGGGCCCAAAGTCTTTTTTCAAAGCTCATCTCTTGCTTGTATCTGGTTCCATTACTGAGAAGAGAACTTTCTGTGTTGTCCTGTGTCTAATTTCTGGAGAACTGATAGTTCCTCATTCAGAAATCACAAGAATTTAATCACTTGGGAAAGCCTCTGTGTTGTCATCAGAGGAAAATTGGTGGGCTGGCTTAGTTTCTGAACTGCTCTTCAGGGATGCCTGTTGTGTAGGATTGTAGGCACTTGTGTTAGATATCACAAATCACTTTCCTGGGGTGGTCACACTATGTAAGGCGTACTCTTAAAGGTTAAAATATCAGCATCAGGTTGGTATTAATGTTGAAGATTTCTTTCTTCTTATTAAGATTTTGTCTCTGTGCTTTCTTACAGTTGGAAATGGAAAAATCTCAGTTACAGAATCTTGAACTGGAGCACAAAAAGTTATCTGCTCGTCTTGAAGAAGAACGTGGAAAAAATAAGCACGTAGTATTGATGTTAGTGAAAGAGTGTAAGCAGTTGTCTGGACGAATTGTAGAAGAAGCTCAGAAACTGGAAGAAGTGATGTCAAAGTTTGAAGAGGAAAAGAAAAAGGCTACTGAACTGGAGGAGTCTCTTGCAGCTGAGAAACAAAGGAGTACACAAATGGAAGCTCAAATGGAAAAGCAGCTGTCTGAATTTGACACAGAGAGAGAGCAGTTGCGTGCCAAACTGCATAGAGAGGAAGCGCACACCAGTGACCTCAGAGAAGAGAGAGATAAAATGATCAAAATGATCGAGCAATTAAAAAAGGAGAATGAAAGTAAAGCTAATCTCTCTCTTAAAAATAAAGATAAAAATAAAGATAGGAATCTTGTTTCTATTTCTGTTGAAACAGAAGACACAAGTTTAAGAACTGTTGCCTGCCAAACAGACACTGTAGCGACAGACAGTAGCACAGAAAATGTTAAGAAGTTGCCTTTGACTGTGTCTGTAAAGCCTTCTACAGTGAACCCAGTAATGTCTGGCAATACAAAAATGAATGTGTGTGCCAATGCAGCGTTTGTGAAGCCTGTCATTGACAGGCAAACTTCATCTAGTGAACTCGTCCCTCCCACAACTCCTGTTCCTACACAGAATCAAAATAGAATGGAGGAAAATGGACCAAGTGCAGACTCATCACCTGATTTATCAAGTAACACTTCCCCTTCTTCAAATAGTACTTCCCTTTGCACCCCTACAGCACCCACTGTTGCAGCTCAGAATTCCTCGCTTACTTCATCTATGCAAAGTTTGCATTCACCATCTGCCAACACTGCTGGGCATCCAGGCCTAAATCCACGAGTCCAAGCAGCTAGATTTAGATTTCAAGCAAATGCTAATGATCAAGACCAAAATGGAAACACAACCCAAAGCCCTCCCTCAAGGGACGTATCCCCCACTAGTCGTGACAACCTAGCTGCCAAACAGGTAGCTCGGAATACCGTTACCCAAGTCCTTTCAAGATTTACAAGCCCTCAGAGCAGTGCTCCATCACGGCTGGGGACTTCGCATTCAATGGAAGTTGGCACTTACCCCCCAGTTGGTAGAATTAATTTAAAGACTCCCAGTGTATCAAGAATTGACAGAGGAAATCCTCCACCTATTCCTCCTAAAAAACCAGGGCTTTCGCAAACTCCTTCTCCACCACACCCACAGCTTAAAGTTTTAATGGATAGTAGTCGATCCCCAAACACAAGTGCAAAAACTGACAGCAAAACCGTGACCTCACCTCTTTCAAGTTCACCACAAGGAATCAGGGTAATAAATGAGGAAATTATTTCTAAGTCCTCACCTCAGCTGCCACCAAAACCTGCTATAGATTTATCTGTGGCACCTGCAGGCTGTGCCATACCAGCCGTAGCCTCATCTCAGGTGGGTGCCTGGCCTTCCCACTTCCCTGGACTGAACCAACCTGCATGTTCAGAAAATTCCTTTGTCATTCCCACCACCATTGCCTGTAGCTCCTCCATAAACCCTGTTAGTGCTTCATCCTGTAGACCATGTGATTCAGACAGCCTCCTGGTAACAGCATCAGGTAAAGGGATTGATATGCTACAAACTGTTTCCCTCTAAAACAATGTTTTGGTTCTACTATGCATCTTTTGATTTATTTATCTTTTTATACCTTTCTGCTTTAAATTTCTAAAAGGTGAAATTTTCATTTGTATTTTTCCCACGTTCCTGGGGTATGAGAATTCTTTTGCTGATTCCGTAATGTTATAAATAAGTTTGCTTCCCTCAAGGAGATATCCAAATTGAAGTTGTTTTTTTTAAAGGTAGAGAGGACTAATGTTTAAAGTAAATGGTCTACATATGATGGCATCTTAAACAAACTCTGGGGTGTTTTGGCTTGGTGGTTTTTTGTTTGTTTGTTTGTTTCTTTGGGGTTTTCTTTGTGAATGCTGTCATTTTGGACTTCAAAATATCTTCTCAGTCTGAAATAGTGTTTTGAAAATTACTTCTGGTGTTGGTCTTGTATGCTAGTGTTTTGTAAATCTTTTAGAAAATAGGGCATAGCTGGGGCAGCTACTATTATCCTATGGCATAGAAGTTATAGAATTGCCTGAATAGCAATGTAGTTCCAAATATGTCGCTTCATACATTTAGAATGTGTTTTGGTTTTATTTCTGTTCTATAGTTCTTTTTGGGTTAGTGATAGGCTTTGTTGTAGGCTTCATGTGTGGCACCTCACAGGGTTGCTTCAGATATTAGCAGAAGTTTGCTGTTGGAAGATTAAAATCTAAATGTTATGTTAAATAGTCTGGAGTAGGTACGTGTATCTGCTGTTCATTTTGCATTGTGGTGTGAGCTTATTTCTGTGCCTAATATGCGGCCAGCTTCAGGGAATCTTCTTGATGGCAGTTACATGGACAAAGATGGCCCTGATCTACCTTTCAGTTAATTGTAGATCTCTTGAAGCTCTTTGTCAGCACTAGAACATTAAGTAGAAGACCCTCTTCACCTTGACTTGCACTTTAGTGAGGAAAATGGACACACAGTTATGGAACACTTTAGACCTCTAACCATCATCTCAAACTTTTAATAGTTACTGTCAGTTCAGTTGTTGTACTTAAGACCCTGATGTCTTTAGTCCCAGTATCATCATGTAAAGAGTATAAAACCCCTACACACTTGTTCTGTTTCCATCGCACAACCAACCACTTTATGTTTGTAGCTGCACTGCTGTCTAATAAGACAGCTGAACATTCATCAGTCTTGGGAAAACTATTCCAAAAGCAGAGTGTGGAACAGTATCTGTGTATATGGGAGATGTCAGAATTAACATTATTAAGGAATTTTTATTCCAATTCTACCTCACTGATGATTTTTCTGAGTTTCTGGAGTAACCTACTCATGGTTTTGACATTTGGCTGTGGCACCATACCCTCTGAATCCTCTGTCATTTCTGAACTGCCATAAAAACGTTAGCTCAGAAACCTCATCTTCCTCTTGTCTAGTGCTTCTCAGAGTTCAATGTGGCATTTGATGGCTGCCTTGTAGTTTGATGGTTTTCATATGGATTTCCTGAATTTTCACCTTAAATTCTTAATTCTTAATTCTGCCATGTCAGAGCTCAGTATTCCAGGTATTGGCCAAACTTTATTTGCCTTCCAGTTCTATTGGGCTGGATAATGGAATTAAAATTTCATTTTAAATGGAAGTGTTTTTTATTAACACACACAAAATTATTGGTAAGATCAGCTTCAAAGTGAACAGTTTTTGTAGGCAAGTGGCTGTGTTCCACATATCCTATTAGCATTAATTAGTCAGCATATTTCAGTTAGTTCTAGCTTGAAAACACTTCATAATTCCATGTATTGTTACTGCTTTAGTTTGTGCTTTCAAGTATAAACTTGACAATAATCAGCCTTTTAAATAGGATTCCTCCAGCAAACAGTAAATTTGTTTCATATGAAATTTGTCTGAGACATTTCTCTGAGACAATTCTCAGAGATAGGATTTTAGTCCAAAAACTATTAGGTTTGTTGTTTTGTTTGGATTTTTTTTTTCGTTTCTACTGGGTTTTTTCAGATATGTTAATTCAATATCCCTTCTTTACTGACTCAAGGAAATTTAATAACTTTATCTGCAATATTGAAATGCTCAGGAGTTCCTATGCCTTTTACCCAAACTAATGCTTATGTTTTATTGCATTTATCCTCCAACCCTATTTTATTTATGTTTTCAAAGGCAGTTTCATCTATTTTGGCCAAGTAGTCTGCCAAATTGCAGAACTAAGTAAACTTTGGGTAACAGATGTTATACAAGTACAGAAAGACATTTCCTTCAAAATGTTATGCTGAGGGAAAAAAATTATAAATATATATTAGCTCAGATTTATCTAAGAACATATCAACAACCTGCTTTCTCAAAAGTAGTGTCTTGGTTCTGAAAAGAGCAACTATTAAGAGCAAACTTAAAATCAGAGCACAGATTTTTTTAGTTATGTGTTCTTTAAAATTAATATGATGATACCTTCTTTTACAGACAAGGCATTGTACTGCATGTTGCTCTTTTCATCTCTAGTAGAAAAAGAAACCAGCTTTTGTCGTTAATGTTGAGCAGACTGCACATGGAGAAATTACAATGAACATTTATGGCCTGATTCAAAATCTGTGACAGTGTTTTCATTAACTTCAGCAGCCTTTGAAATGGTGCCAACATGCTTCTGCTCTGTTTGGATTTCTACATTTCAATGGCTGTGAGACTTCAAAATGGAAATGAAAGTAGGCAGTTGGATTTTCATACCCCTGGGATTTCTGCTTTTACTTTCTTCTTGGTTTTGCACTATGTCACTGTTCAATGAAGTATCTTTTTTTTTTAATTTATTTAATTTCTGTGATGATTGATTTTTTTTTTTTTCTATATATACAATTGGCTTCAAAGATAAAAGGGGTTGGGGGGAGGGACTGATCTGGGCTCTGAAATTAACCATCTCACATTCTGAAGCTGATGCCAGAAGCTGTTTTTGTCTATCCTTCTGTCCTTCATCACTGCATGTCCTGCAATCTTTCACAGATGCTCCACATTTCCTAACTTTTTTCATCTCTTTTTTATTGGTATTTTCTAATGTTGCAGTATTATGTTGGGTGAATTCAGCTTTATTATATTGCTTTACATTTATGCTAAAATTACGTTTGTTATTACTTTTTTTTTTGTATCTTTATCAGTAGGACTTAATCAGGTGATAACCTAGAATAATGAATTGCAACAACATACTTTTAGTTTCAAGTATTTGAAATTAAAGTTAAGGTACCACATATGGCACCAAAAAATTATTTCAGTTTGATTTTTCTGTTAATGATGCTTTACAAAACAAAACAGAAAATAACCAAAACAAACAGACACCAAAAAAACTGCTTGGACTATTTTTAAATAGGAAAGGAACCCAGAAATATTATTCATTTTAGAAAATTGCTTGGTAAAGTGAACTTCATTCTTAAAGCTTAGTTTCAAGCTTCTGAAATTCACCCTCATAATTACAATATAACTTGGACAAAGGATGTTAGCATCTGGAGTGCCACCCAAGCAATATTCTGCTGTTGGTTAACTACCATGGCAAGTCAGTGGAAACTGCAAGNAGCACAGCTAGTTTCAAAGATCAACAAAATATTGAAAAAAATAAAAACACTTCTATAATGGAAAGGAAGAACAAAATTTATTCTCAGACTTTGAGGATATTGTAAGAGTTAAACATTCTCAAATATTGAAAGTGGAAATAAAAATATATTCTTTTACCACTTAGTGGATGAAGTTTATTTTTGTATATTGCTTATTTTTGTATGAACTTCAGGAAAAACTTCAGAGTCCTCTGATTAAAAATATTGGAGAAACAAATAGCCAGAAAGTAGCTTTGGAATTGAAGTTATATAAAGGTAGAGTTAACGTTGTAGTTTATGGGTGGTTTAAAGTTGGATTGATAAGGTAACTTCATAGCTGTAGTGGAGACTACTTAAATCAAAATTAATTAAGTTGAATAATAAGATAACCTTGTGAACATACTACAAATATGTTTCTTTTACATGCTAATCTAGTAAACTTAATTTGAAATGACAAAGTTTGCTTCAGAAACAAACATGAAAATACTTCTAGCATTTATTTTGTTTGTGTTTTTAACTGGAATCAAACTATATCTTCTTCTTTGGACCTGCTCAGATGATGGACTTTTATGTAAGTCTGGACTTTAATTGAAATTTGTCCAAATCTTGCAAGGTTCCCAAATCTATTTCCTCTATAGAATTCTGATGGGAATTTCTTAGTCATTTTTTTTTTTGCTCTTCCAAAATGTGGAGCAGATCCATCCCATCATGGTTGAGATATGGAGTACCAGATGCTTTTTCTAGTTCAAGGTGTTTGAGGTTGTATAGCACTTGGTCAGCATCATGGATCTGGAGGCAATGCCCTGTAAGCTCCTCTTCAGTCTTGAGTGTTGAAAGACCACAGCAAAAGCAGTCTAAACTTTCTTTGTGTTGTCAGATTTCAGCCTCACATAAAAGCTTATTTGTGGCCAAATATTAAAAAGAGCAATGTAATGTGGATTTTCTGAAGTTAACAGTAAAATAAGAAAAAAAACTCTCTATTTTCTCCTGGAGTCTTTGCTCAGTCAAGAATGTGTAAAATTTTCTATGTCTCATGCAGCAAAATTCAGATTATTAACAAACTACCTACTAAAGCTGATAAAAATTTAATATAACATTTAACCAAGATAACTCCTAAGCTTTCAAAAATGTGGGATTTTTTTTTATCAGGGTGAAATATTTCGCTTGTAAATTTTCTGTTATTCACAATGGAGTGTTTTGTAATATATTGTATAATAAAATATTGCTGAGTAAAAGGAACATTACCTTAAGGTACAGTTCAGTAACAATTTATTTATATATTATTTGTGTAAATTATTTCTACTTTTTTTTAATAATTATATTGAAAAATGCTTAAAATTATTAAGGTCTAGCTGCACAGTTGTACTGTCTACATGTGGATGAGATACAAATACACAATTTTGCACTTAGACTGTAAAGAAGGATGAAATTTCATATGAAAAGAAGTATTTTGGTTTAGAAGCCTTTCTTTAGATACTTCAAAAAAATTTCCCCAGTGTATCAGCAATTAAATTTAAAACTTGAGTAAACTTTCAGTAGTTTCTGAATTTTAATAATATAATTTTATCTGAGATATCTAGCTGCTACTACAGTTCATAGCAAGTTTCATGTCAACCTTTTTTAATGAAATCCTGTTCACTTGCATTAACAACTGTCACCTCTGTACACAGTTTTCATTCTTCAGAATACCTCCTGATGTATAGGGAAAGCATCATCACAAGACTTGTCCTACACTAACAAATGCTGTCATCTTGAACATCTGGCTTAAGTTTTAAAAGACAGAAAAAGCAGGGCTTTATTTATGTGCCTTCTGTCTGACTTCTGTTGCTTTAACTCACAGGCTGGTCTTCCTCCCTAACCCCTTTGTTAGCAAGTGGTGGTCCTGTCCCCCTGGGTGGCAGGCCCACCCTTCTTCACCAAGCTGCTGCCCAGGGAAATGTCACTTTATTATCAATGCTGCTTAATGAAGAAGGACTGGACATTAATTACTCTTGTGAAGATGGCTATTCTGCCTTGTATTCTGCTGCTACAAATGGACATACAGGTAAGTGATAGTAAGCTCTCTTATAACATTTATGTGAAAGTCAAAGCTTATTTCTTAAGATTTTTAGGTCAAATGCATTTATTTTCTATTTTAAATGCAAAATTGAAACTGAGATACATAAATTATATGACAAAAGTTACAGTCTAGTGTATATATATAAGCAGTAGTTCTCAAGGCAGGACTTGGGTCACAAAAAATGTTCTTGCTTGTGTTAATTCTGTAGGAACATCCATTCTAATTGTCCAGTTCATACTTATAAAAAGCCACTGGATTTCACCACTCCATGTTCTGTGACAAACAAAAGATCATTTGTAGCAAAGGCATAAAAGAAAGAACTTTACAGGGAATAAGCAGAAAAGAACAGGTTATCACCAGAGTTTTCATCTTTTACCATAGTGGCAAAAGTGATGGAAGATGGTTTCAGAGTAGTGTGTTACTTGTGACATAAAATGAACTGTCTTTATTTTTGATCAAGATGAAGTAGCCTTCTCTAGGCTCTATTGAAATATTTAACTTTTTTTTCTTTCAGTTTTGCTCACTACTTCAAGCCTCAGACTCAAGGAGGTAGCATCTCTGAACATTTCAACATTCCATGTTAATATTTTATTAATATATTTATTAAATTAGGCAAATATATTAGCAGCAGATACGGATTTCATGGATACAAACTCCAAACAATAATTATCACTGTTAACATAAGGTTCTTGAACAGCAGCTTTAACGTTTCTGTACATGTTAATGTAGATTTTTCTACTTAGGTAAAAATCTCCTAGATTCTTATATTGCAAATAATATAATTATACTGGTATGGACGCTTAAGATGAAATCCACCCAGACCAATGACAAAAATTCCATTAATTTTTAGTGAAGTCAAGACTTTATTACACCTCAGAAAGTGGAAGATAGTACCAAGTGCCACAGCTTTCTCAACAGTGTCTTTCAAGAGTACTTTGTTGTTTTATTTAACTATGTCTTTATTAGTACCACTGTTCAAAATAATGCTTGAAGATACTTCTCTCTTTTTTCTGAAGTGTTTTTAAAATCAAAGTAAAATCCAGTGTCCATTGCTCATCTTGTATTCTTAAAATGTTTTGAAATGCGGATTTTGAGATACAATCACTTATTGACAGCAAAGGCAATTTAGTTTCTTGTTTTGTTGTTGAATTTTCAAACAAGAGAGACACAAAAGAAGAATGAAAGCACAATAATAAGACCAAGCACATGCATATGCATTCTGTAATTGTTTAGTATATTTTAGTTTTACAGATTAAGAATCTATTACAAGGGTTTTAGTGTTGCTCTTCTATTTATAGTTGACAGGACGTAAAAAGATTTCATAGTACAAATCATCACATTTTAAAAACCAAATAGATTGTATTAATTCAGCATGAGAATCACACAGCAGCAGTATTTGTATCTCCTTAATATGTTATATGAACACTGGGAGTAGATAAACTAAATTTTTGGTGAAAGGTTTTTGTGTTTAATATATAATTCTTTCTTTGTTACTTTCAGTATGTCTCCAAGTGCATGGATAAATGAAGCTCTTGACTTTTACAAACAAATTTGTGTAAAAATACATCTGCTTAGGGAAAGGCATATAAGAGTAAACCCCTTACTTTAAAAAATCCACATAGAAAGAATAGATGCTGAAGTAATTTTAAGAATGAAATAATTATTTATTGTATGATTGTTTTCATTGCATTGAGTAGAATTGTCAATGCTAAATTACTGTCTTTTAGATATTTTTTCCCCCTCCTTAGAATCATAGAATCACTTAGGTTGTAAAAGATCTTTAAGGTCATGGAGTCCAACTGCAAGACTTAGCACATAAGCTTACCTTGGTGGGTCATCACACTATGATCTTAATTTACTGAGAATACATTCAACACTGGTGTTAGTGACTAAACAGATTCAGATTCCTGGCCTCCTTGTTTCTTCTAAGTAAATTAACCAGAATTTCTCATTTCTCATGGGCAATACCTGGCCAGAAGAATAGCTTTAGATTTGTTGAGAGCTAGCATAATGAATACATCCCTTCAGAAACCATATTGCACAAGGCAGAGAGAAGCAGAAAGTGAATGATCTCCACATATTTTCAGTTTAGAAGTACAGTATTTGAGAAGTATAGATAACTAGAGAATGGCAGAGAAAATTGTAACCAGCATGGTGGCAGCAGCTGGTATGTGCTCTCAGATCAGTCTGTAGAGAAAATTGAGTTACACAAGAAAAGAGAGCACTCAAATGTTCTTTCCTAATCTGTCCTATTTGCAAAATGTGTGGTCTTCCTGTTCATAAACAATTGCCTGTTGAGAGCTGCAGCTGAGGGGTTTTTGGTGCATGAAGCTCATAGCAGCTGCTTTGTTTCCCGCACACACTCTCCCCAGTTCTGTAAATCTGAGAGAACTTCATACTAAAAATAAACACTAAATACTTCATTTGTGTATGAATGGACAGAAGGAAACTTTAATTTTGTGATTTCACCACTAGGCTGGATTAAATGAAGAGACTGTTTTGTCAGCCCATCTTGGACCATTAACAAAGCAGTAGACACTTCAGACTACTATGCATTTGATGACATGCGCATTAGTTCACTCGGCTAGTATATCTGCATTGTGTTGCCACATGAGAGGCAGATGAGAGGGAGAAATAACAAGAGTTCCTGAACCTGAGACATGTAAAGAGATTAATATCCTTTGGACTCAGCTATATGCTAATTGTATGCATTTGTGGTATAATTGATTCTCTTCTATCCTGAGTATTTGGAGGCTGTGGCACCCTGATTGATAGGAAAAACTGGAATGATGTGGGAACTAGAAAGGAGTGAGGTTCAAAGACATACACCTACATGGATTCAGCTCTGCCGAGCCACGGGATGTATCTACGTGGTGTTTGCCAACACTCTGGAAGAACTAAGTACCCAGCTGTGGTGGAGAGCAGTGAAGTCTCCAGGTGTTTGTGCTAATATGCTTCCATGTTTTGCTTTTGTTTTGACCAAAACCTTTAACATGAATGTGTGTCTTGTGCTTGCACTTCTGCCCGGCTTCTCCACTGCTGACAATTTCTGTGGCAAACAGCAGTGAACTGGAGTTAATGAGCCTGGACTGACTCAAATCCCAATCAGAAGTCCAACCAAAGGGCTCAGGCTTCCTGGAGGTGCTGCTCTTTTATTCAGTATGCCACCAGAACAGCTCATATAGACCTTAGTAACTCATATGGTGTGCCTTAGGAAAGTAGCTGTGTTTCCACATGCTCACACCTATCCCTGAGAATAAAAAGCTCTTCACAGTGATCTCCATTGGAAACAGCATTTTCACATTGACAAGTAACCACCCAAATGATCTGCCAATCCATAATTGTGAGTTAACCATATCTTTCTAGACAGGTGGTCTTGTTCTGTGTGTTCTTCATGGCTTTTGCATGGCTAATGTATGCTTTATGAAGAAACCAAGAAGTATTCTAACCAAGTGCTTGAAACTGCTAGAAAAACTGTTTTCAATATCCTTTATAAACTATAGAAGTCTTTTAGGATGTCAGACAGGAATCTGTATTCTTTTTTTTTTTTTTTAATACAAGACTGAGATTGACAATAGAAAGAGGAAAAAAAAGTCATTATTATCAGAGTATTATTTATTACAATGTGACTGAAAACGTAATTTGATTTTATTTTATATTATCTGACAAATGGAAATATTAGGTAAGTTACCTCACTGAGAGCTTCTTTATGACTTAAAAATGTCCACGTGGAGTTCTGGTAGCTTGTTTTGGCAACCAATTAATTTTTTTTTTTTTTTAAGTCATTTCAGACCACTTATATTAAAAAAAAATCTTAATTTACAGTGTTTTGAAGACTTAATTATTAATATTAATTTATTTAATCAACTCCACTATATGTGTGTTAATGTTATAAGAAATTGTAACAGGATTAAATATGTTCAAGAACGGTTTAGATTAGTCAGACTTCTGAGTAATTCTCAATATATGTTTCTGATACCTAGAAATAACCTTCCACAACAAAGCCTGTCTTCAGGATCTTACCCAGTGCATTAAGCTAACTCAGAAATCAGGTCAGGAGTTTTTAGTTGGTATTCTGGCTGAACATATTTTCAAAGCAGTATTTTCAACTACAAAAGATTTGTTTTATTTTAGTCTAGAACCAATTTCAAGACTATAGAGCAGATTAAGTGTTTTCTTGCAACTTAATTGCCTCAAATTATATTCCATTTTGTGGATGAAAAGCAGTCTAATTACTATGTCATTAATTATCTTAATTTAGCTGTAAGATGGTGGAATCAGGCTGGAATTAATTTTAGCATGTCTTTTAGGAAATACATGAATTTGGAGTGGTTTGAGGAGGTCTGAGTTTGTCAGTTTATCTGATTTGTCATTGCAATCCCAAGTCAAAGTGTCCTAAAAGAGCATTGGCCAGCACCAGGGTGTTGCTTGAGTTGCATCTAGCTTGTGAGGGTCCCTGCTGTGCCTGTAATATTGGGATGTGATAGACAACTGTTAGTGGGCCTCTGCTGACTTGAGGGGCTGCTGTCAAATTCCCCACTTTGCAGATAAATTATCTAACACTGCTGGAGTTGCCAGCAATGGGCACATACTTGAATTATAGTAGAACCCAACCCAAGCCCTTTTTGCAAAGGAGTGATGGTGGCCCCAAGGAGTCAATTTTCATCTCTCTCCTGCAAACTACTTCCTGAGCTTTTATATTCATTCACTACTATTGTGTGATTTAGAGGTAAATAGACCTTTCCTTGTTGCCTCTTGAGCAGGTTTTAATGTACATTGTTTTTAATCACTTGTTTCTGTTACATCAGTTTATGTTATTGCTCAATTTATAGAATGTGTGAGATTGCTGCTGACTGCAGAAGCACAAGTTGATGCTGCTGATAAAAATGGCTTTACACCCTTGTGTTCAGCAGTTGCTCAGGGACATGTCAAGTAAGTGAAGTGTCCAAGATTTTTCTTGTCAGCTCTTACTCAATTTTGTGTTCTCTTTATGTTACAATATATTATATGCTTCTTCACTACATTACTGTTGCCCTCTTAGTTATAAATGCATTGAACTATAATTTATTGAAAGCATCTACAGAAAATGTTATTCATATGCTATTCTGGTTTTGATATTTTTCCACTGGTTGTCTCCAATTGCAGCTCATAAGGTTGCTGAACATGTATTCTTAATAACCACATTATCAAACTGGTTTACATAGGTGTCATATCTTTTAATTTCTTAATTTTCTTCAATGTATCAGCTATAATACAGCATTAACAGAAGAAGAAGAAAAGATGTTGGTTTTGCACTGATTTTTTTAAACATTGATAACTGAATATCATTCAGAGAGAAAAGTGCATTCATCTAAGTCTTATCTAGAGCAATATAGAATCAAATACTTTTAAAAGCAAAACAGATTTTTTCAAGGTTTAAGGGTTGGGGTTTTTTTGTATGACTAACTTTGAAAAATAGAAAATTATGTATGAGTCAAAGAATATTTCTAAGAGCATTCTTCAAAATACACTTACCATAATTTCCTTTTATTTCTTGAACATCTAGTTCTATAAAGAATGGTGTTTTATGACAGCATGACTGGAAAACTCTGTCTTCTTTTTATGCCAAGAACTGGTACACAACTACTCATCTGTATGATTGCTTATTTCCTCTCTTCACTAGAGGCTCTTGTTGTTTCCATTCTTCATCTTTACTTTGTATCATAAAACCGTAACAAATGTAACTGAAAGTTGGAAACATACATTAGATAACCTCTTCCAGAGCATCCTTATCCAGATAAAACTATTTTACAAATGCAAAATATCTTAAAGAGCATAACTGAAGTCTTTATTGGAGATTTTATCTTTGGTTTTGCTTGTATTTCAGTTTTTGATTCTTCTGATGTCACAATGTACTATTTTAAAAGATTTTACTCTGATACAATAGCATTGTAGGAGGGGAATTTGGAGTGTTACTGTGCTATGATAGGCCTTGATGTAACAATGAGGAAGAGTGGGATCCCTGTCCTTCTCGTCATCTTCCATGAGTATATGAGTGCATCACTATATGTCATTAGAGATTCTTGCAGTTTCTTGGAGGACTTCAACCTTATTAGCTAATGATTATCTTTTCTGAAATTCTTCATCTGGGGGTAGCAGGTTCCCACTATGTGTTTTGAGCACAAAAATGTGTATCTAGTTAAATGGTTCAGTGTTTTACATAAAATACTCTCTCGCTACAATAAATACCTTAGACTGTTGTAGTGGGTTTGCAGTGACCTGCCCCCCCCCCACCTTTTAGA